>LPNX010734330.1:62496-117129 GCA_001517045.1 Pseudotsuga menziesii
GACGTTAGTTAAGAGGCCTTGTGGTTGAGCCGAAAGACCGTCGTAGGCACGCAACGCAGTGGAGGACTGATGGAGGGTGGGGGATCCCATTTTCTGCCAGATGGAGGTGGGCATGACACATGTAGAGGCACCTTCATCAATAATGCATCGATGGACGACAAAATTCCGGATGGAAACGGAAACGTGAAATGCTAAAGTGGAAGGCATGCGGGGTTCAGATTGGTCCAAATCAAACGCCATTACATTCGAATCGTTTGGATCGATAGCCCCAATGGCTGAGAGTAAAGTCTTGCACTGCGAAGGGCATTTTTTTAAGAATTCTAACGCAGACATGGCTGCGGGAGATTGGGCTAAGTCATCAACAATGTTGTAGTTTGACGCAGCGCGCACATTGGGGTTGTTGTTAATACGGCGAAGTGGGAAACGAGGTGCTTTGGGAGTGCCTTCTAGTGGAGGTGGAGGTATACGTAACACCTGATTAGTGGGATGAGCGTTAGTGGGTTTATCGGCGGAAGGGGCTTCAGGGGTGGAGCCGTATTGGTTTCATTGGGTCTGGAGGTTAACCTCATCGGAGGACATCATCAACAAGTGGTGGGTACCTGAGTCAAGCATGGGTTGATCAGGAGCAGTGATTTGTTGCTGGGTTGGGGCGTTGGCTTGAGGGGGAGCCAATGGTTGGGTGTTCACGACGCCTTGGGTTGGTAAGGGGTTTTGCAGCACCAAAGGTGGCTGCTGAGGTTGTGGAGGGTTGGGTGGTGCTTGAGGAGCCACCTGCCCTTGGCAGTGGGCATCTTCAGCCCAAAGTTGCCGAACTCGCTCCATGTGTGTGCAAAAATGTGTGTAGTGGCCATAGACCCCACAAATAGAACAAGGATGGTTTGTTCGCAGATTGGGGTTTTAGCCTGCTTCGGCAGGCGATCGGGGTTTTGGTTAGCAGGGGCCGCATTATTATTATCAGGGGGATTAGGGGGGTTGACCAGCTTGGTCTGTAGGTTGGTTGTTCCCACGATTTCGGCCCCTGCCACGGTTTGGTTGGCCCTGGTTACGTTGGTTGTTCTGGTTTTGCTGCGGGTTTTGTTGGGCGTAAACTTGCCCTTGGGCAGCAGGTGGATTCTGAGGTTGCGCAGGCGCTGGAGCAGGCTATGGTGGATGATATGTAGGTGGCCGTTGCGTAGGTGCAACAACTTGAGGGGGTTGGGGGTTTTCCGCAGGGGCTGCCTATGGCGGGTAATAAGCGGGTTGGGCTTGTGAAGGCGCAGGAGCTGGTGCAGCTTGCTGGTGGTAGTAGGGATGAGGTGCGACCGGGGGGGCATAAGCAGGAGTCGCATGACCGAAACACTGAGGTGGACATGAGGGTCCATGGGTATGGTGATGATGTGTCATGGGAGGATACGAGTTGGTGGCTCCAGGCTGTGAGGTAGCCCGCGAGAGGTCAAGGCTAGGGGTAGGACGTGCTATGGAAAATGGTTGAGGATGCGAAGAGACACGGCCAATGATGCCGTCAGCTGCATGGGATGCCCCCGACACATCGTGCTGGGAAGACTCGCCGCGAGGGGCGTCAGGTATAATGGTATAAAGATAGCCTGACTGGGCGTAAATGAGGTCGAATTGCTGGGCCTTAAGGATGGCCTCTTCTTCAGACTGGGGTCTTTTGGAGGCTACATCCTTAGCAATGACAGGAAGGAGGGATTTGAGGAACCAATCCAGGAAGATACGATCATCTAACTTAATCTTGCATAGGCTACGGCGTCGACGCCACTCATGAATATGGTCCGTGATGTGGGTAGCCGTGTTCTGTCTGCATGATAGTAGGATCTCAACGCTCGCATCATAGCGGACAGGTAACTGGAAGAACTGCAGGAAGGTGGAGGCAAGGGAAGCAAAGGTGTTATGTGTTCCATGGGGTTGCTCGATATACCACTTGGCTGCAGAGCCAGTGAAGGTGCGCTGTAAGAGACGGAGGCAGATAGAGTCGTCTAGTATGGAGTTGGAGGAACACCATAGATGGAAGGACATAATATGGTTTTGTGGGTCCTCACCTGCCTTGCCATCAAACTTGGGGATGTCAGAGGGGAGCTTTGTGGGCATGTGAGGCCACGCGGGGTCGTGTCGGATAGGGTCGTTAGTCAATTTGGCTAGGTCAGGCAGGTTGAGGCTAGCCATGAACGGCAAACTAGAGGAAGGATGGGACACAGTAGTGGGTTGGACCAAATTGAGGCCAATGCCCCCAAGTGGAGGGGTAGTGGTAGGGAGGTTGCCCCCAAGTGGGGGAACTAAGGTGGTATGGGATGGTCTCGCACCGCCATGGGTAGTGTGAGCCACTGATGGAGTGGGAATAGGTATTCCCGCTGCGGGAATAGGTTCCATGAGGGGAACGATAGAGGGACCCGTGGAGGGCATACCCAAAACAGGTGTGGTAACGGGTATAGGGGCTGGTGTAGTGGTGGATGTGCCACCAGCAATCTCTACCAAAACGGGAGTGGAAGTTACGCCAGCCATGGGGCTAGTGGGGGCAGTGTAAATGGGGTTCTCAGACTCTGGCTCAGAATCAGAGGTAAAATAAGGGGCGTCAATATCCGGTGACGGGGTCCTATGCCGCTGACGAGTGGAGTCAAGTGACAAGGCTCAAGATCTATGATAAGTGGTATCAAGTGAGGATGATCTGTGGCGATGACGGGTGTTGTCAAGTGAACCGTGTTGTGGGGGCTCTCCCTTGAGGCACCGAGAATGTCTCGGAGACTCAATGGTGACAGATGGTGTCAAATTTCTGTGGGTTGAGGTGAGTAAAAAACAGCTCGAAAACCCGAATGCAACCGAGTGTGCAGAAGGGGAGCTCAAAAAATAAGGCACTCAAGCCAACAACCTACTCAAAACACCCAATGTAATAGCTGTGCTACAATAGGTGGAGTGTCAACAGAAATGGTCAGAATACCAACAAGCAGCAGGTTTCCTAAAAATAAAAAATGGTGGACTCACTAGACCAAAAGGAGGTAAGGGAGCATGCAAACACCTAACTAAAAGTATTCTGACTCAACTAGACATATCCTCTGCAAGGTGATGAAATCCAAGTTAGACAATATGAATAGGAAAGCCAAGTGGCTATGATACCCCCCTACCGGGAGGGACACCGGGTAGTCAAATCCTAGAAGAATGGCAACTAAGATACCTCGTTCATGACACGTCCAGAAAGGTGAATCTGCCGCTTGGTCCTTTTACCGCAATACCCTTATACAGGGATATCCCGAGAACTGCGAAAGGTAGCCCTTCAGTTACTGAATGGAGTGCGATATTCCACTCAGGCCTCTGGAACCAATCTCACGACTTCAACCCTCCTAAGGGAGAGGCCCTCTGGTAAACTGGTTGTGACCGTGCCAAAAAATACTAGGGGATTTTGGTTCCCTAATTGGACAACAGCTATGTCTCAAGTGTAAATAACCGAGGGGTGTTATTGGAAGCCTATCCCCCCGATCCTACCTAACTACAAAAATTCTTTTGTGTTCCCCAAGTGGGGTTAGAATGTTGGTTGAGTTAAGTAGTATTTTAAGGCTCACTTGAATTAGGTGACAGAGTGTGTGCTCGTGAGGTGATGAACCCGAAATAGAAGTGCCACACAAAGGGGCAGCCTTCTAACTAACAACAATATTAAATGCACAACTTGAACCTGCAAAATTTTCTGAAATAAACTGTTGAAATCTTAAACAAATGGTGTAAAAGGGAACAGAAATGGGGTTGCAGAAAAGGTTGTAAGGAAGTAGGGATGCAGGCGGAACAGATGGCTGTGCAGATGCATAAAATATTGCAGTAAAGGGGCTGGTTTGCAAAAACAGGACCGCGGGTCGGTGGCGAAATCGGGCGGTCAGACCGCGGGTTTGAGGGAAACAGACACGGTCGGGGAGCAGTGAAGGGGCTGAAACTTGCGCTCGGGACGCGGGAAAAAAGACGACAGGCGCGGTCGGGTCGTAGTTAAGGGGATGAAACTCGCGCTCGGGACGCGGGAAAATGGCCGACAGGCGCGTTCAGATCGCAGCAAACAGGTTGAATAGCCACGGTCGGATCACAGGTAACAGACTTGAATCCGCCGGCAGGGCGCCGGAGACGGTCTGATAGCCGCAGTCGGGTCGCAGGTAAAGGCCTGAAAGACGTGGTCGGGACGCGGCTGCAGAGGGAAAAAATGCGGTTTACGGCAGTCGAAAGGGACAGCCGAAAGGAAAAAACAAAAACTGAAACCAGAAATAAAAAACACAGTGGATTCACCAAAACTGTGGCTAGGGTTTTACCCCTAGCTTGTGCGAATGAGCACCTACTAAGGAGAATGGACTCCTTAGTAGCAGTTCAATAAAATGGAAAGAAAAATGCTAAACAAGAATAAAAACTAATCTAAAACTCGTGCATGAAACAAAACAGTAAAATATAAAGAATGGTTTTTATTGATATTACCTCCTATGTGGAGGTTGGTGAAGCTCTTTGCACTGATCCGTGAGGTTGCTTCGAGCTCCAGCTGCTCCTTCTCTTCTTCCGGTGGTGGAAATGGGCCAAAAGAGGCTCTCAATGGTGAAAGTAGCTCAAGGGGTGAGCAAGGGTTTCAAGAGCAATTTTGGCAGAGTAAGGATGCTTGTGATTGTGGATGTGAAATGAGGGGTCTCCATCACCTATTTATAGTTTTTAGTGGTGGAGTGTTGGCCCATGGTTTTTGGAAACCATGTGGTTTAGGGCAGCTGTTTAGGGTTTTTTCCTCCTTTTCCTCATTATTTTATATTTTTTCTTCTCTTTTGGGGATTTTTGCTATTTTAGAGGAATTTTGGATATTTTTGGAGGAAAAAAGGGGTTTTTTGGCCTTTTGGAGGCATTTTAGGCCTTCTGGAGGTTTTTTAGATGGTTTTATGGCATTTTGGAGGAATTTTAGATGGTTTTATGGCCTTTTTAAGGGAAATATGGTAGGAAAATAGACAAATGAGCCATGTAGTGGGGTAGATGAGGTAGTGAACACTTTTTGGGTGTTAACAGACCTCAAATACCGAACACAGCCACCAAAAATACAATGTGGATTTGTGTCAAGATTCCAAATGATCTTCAATCGCAACCTGAGGATAGGAAACTATACTGATGAAGCCTAACTGCTCAGGGTCTTCATTCCAATCTCCAACTGATACGATTCTAACCATGTGAATAGATGTTTTGGCGTTGAACATGCAAGAAACCACTTGATTACTAGTCATTGATGTATACTAATAACAAGTGTGAGGGAAATCATCATTAATGCCAATGATCCCCAAGGTATCTCAGTACATTCTACCAAGTGTGAATAAATCTTTTGAAGTCGAACAGTTGATATAATCTTTCAATTAGAGGTCATTGATGGAAACCTACTATTGAAAGCGAGGAAAATTGCCATTAAGGCATGTAGGCTTCAAGGTACTTGACTAGGTTCCTAAGTATAATTCCTAGATGATGAGCTGAAGTCAACAGGAATAGACTCATCAAAGGAGGGCCATGATGATTCCCACATCAGTGACACAAAACATGGAACAAGAGTAGATTTTAAGTGATTAAACTAGTTCATACATGAATGACTTAACGAATAGGTAAAGTTAATGATGAGTTATTTTCTGGAAGAGACATCCTTTGAACAATTTGTGGCATGACAGGTGACTTGGAAGCATTGACTTGACGAGACTGAAACTAGGTGTAATGCAAGGAATATAACAAAGTAGTCTTTGAATTGACTCAAAGGAGTCAGGTGACTCACGAAAGTGGATTGACTCATAGACAAGCTGAATACCTAATTTTTCAGATATGCAAATGCAGATAGGTGCCATGTTCAAAGGTGGACTATAGACTGCCATAAATAAAAATGAAAAACATTCTCCTTACCTTTAATTTCCCCATCTTGAAGGATGAGTGCCTCTTTTCATTTTTATGAGTCCAAAGAGGGTAACAAACACTCGCTATAGCTCATCAAGAAATGAGTCCATTCTCACATGTTTTACGAACCTAAGAAAAGAGGGGTTTGTTCCCAGATAGGGTCTTTCATCGTTTGATTTTATGAGTCCGATAAAAGTGAACTTAGTATCATTCATGTTTAGAGAGTCTGAACGAAGACACAAGAAGACTCCAAAAGGTACTTTTTCGTAAATAGCCCTAATCGGTCCGAAAAAGCGATAATCTACTACCGAGTAGTCGATCATTCTGATACTTTTACAAGCGTGAATGTAACAAGTTCGCTTGGAAATATTTTGTGTTTCTATGGAGACTAAAAAGACCTTAAATATAAATCCATGATGGGTTCTCTTTTTCATAATCCAGTTTTTACGAGTCTGAAAAAGAAATAAAAGTGGGCTCGACACTCTTTTAATGGTTGTTTAACAAGCATGTGAAGAGTGTAAAAAGACGCTCGGTACTTTTTCGTTTCCACTCTAAGCATGAAAAAGACAAAAAGAGCTTAAATAATAGCCACGAGCCATATATAGTTGACCTGGAAGCTTAAAAAACACATTACAACCAACTTCATTATAAACTATATAAAACAAATAATAAAAAACCCACAATATTAAAGTAATTTTAGAATTAAAAATAATTTCTAATTAAATAACAAAAAATTCCAAAATTACTATAAATAGGAGCCAATAGTAAAAATTTCTTACCATTGTTGTTTTACCATTTGAAGAAAGTGGAATTGGAGAAAAAGGAGGGAAGCTTCCTTTGGTGACTGCGGGTGCTACGGTCCACCATTTCTCAAAATGCTTGGAGGAGGTAAGTGCCAAGTCCATTCTTTTCATTCCCATGGTCATGTTTTTTGTTTTTGACCAGAGATTGAGGGTTTTGGGGGCATTTTGCAAACCTAAAACACACGTTGGGAGACATTGTTTTTTTTCCCATGGTGAGCATGACAGTGCTCTGTTGCAATGGGAAAAGTGCGTCGTAGGCACTTTGTCCACAACCGACGAGAGCACCTAAGTTCGTTTCTCTCCAATGCTAAGACAGAGGCACCATAGGTGCTCTATCTGCATCCAACATAAGCACCAGGTGCTTTGTCTGTGTAGGAAAATAGCGCCGCAGTTAGGGTTTATCCCAAAACCATCAACTTAATCGATAAAAAAATAATTTTTGTGTTTCCTTCGTTTATGATGTGATTTCAAATGCATGTTTGTAATTCCTTGTAGGTGCAAAAAAAATCCATGCCATGGTAATATGGAAGGAACACAAACATGAAACAACGAATTTCCAAGCTATTAGTGATCCAACCACTATAGAGGACCTGCTAAACTATGGGTTACTCAAATACTTTAGGGTTATTGGAATGAAAGCCTATGTACATCTCTTGGAGTATATCATTGACATGTGGGATCCCCAGCAACAAAATTTTGTAGTCGGGACCCACACCCTAACTATTGACATTGAGGACATATACTTCTTGACTAAGCTATCTCAAAGGGGGAGACAGGTGGTTCTATCCATCCCATAGGGTGGTGAGTTTTCTTTGGATGATATGATTGAAAGATACTGCACGTTAGGGGCACATTCCCAATTCGGGAAGCTCCCTATCAAAAATATAGTGGATCATCCTTTGAGGACAATAGTTTATACCATTAGGAAATTTTTCGAGACTAGATCTGCCCACCTGACCACTAGGGCCCATATGCTATATTCCCTAGTGTATGGCACCTACAATCATTAACTGGTGCGAGGGCACGCTAGTCATCCTGAACGATAAACTAAAAAAGATGAAGTGGGGGCAAATCAAACAGTTTGGCTATGGAGCTATGGTAGTGTCCTGCATCCTACAGAGGGTGCCTCACATGAGATCCCAGATGGCCGTGAGTAGACTAGATGCTAAGGATCCTAGGACACTCATATGGGTTTATGTTATGACGCATCATGGTGGTGGGGTTCCAAGGTTGTCTACAGATCAACCTTATTTCACTAGCTGAGGGGCCAATTACTTATGATCGAGGATTATGCCTACGAGGGGGCATATTTCTGCAAGGAACCATAACTTCCACTACCCGACAAAGAGGAGTGGGATGATCGAGGTAAGAAAGACACTATCAACAATGTTTCTAATTTTTCAATTTTATTTAATTTTTATTTTGTAATGTTGATACTAGTGAAAAATGATTTTGTTCAGACATTGGACCTGTCCATCTAGCTGACATGTCTCCTATTGAGAGGCGGTTAGGGGTTAGCGATATGGTGATTGATCGCTCTGAGGCAGATGAGGAGCTTAGGGATATTGAGGAGAACCTACAGTGTTTGACTCTAGGGATTCCCGATGTCACCACTAATGACCTACCTAGACACTACCAGCATCATACTTCGGGAGTCTCAAGACGGTTCACCAAGATACTCTGTAGAGTGGCTCAAGCTATTATATGTTGCCATGAGCACCAACGTGATGACTAGTCTATAGAGACTTTCCACCATTTGTATATGTATTCATACTGAAAGATTCGAGGCTTCATATTTTCCCTATATATGTATGTTTTGAACTATGATAGTCCTGAACTTTGGGGGAAGTAAAATCTTGATGCTTCAACCCATTTTTGTATCTCATGTTTACAATTATATATATGTGTGTGTGTGTGTGTGTGTGTCAAACTTTATTTATAGATGTGTGTGCAAAAAATGTGACGTTTGAAATGTATGCATACTTATGAATTTACATGCATGTTTTTACATTTATAATGGATTTTTAATTATGAGCAATAAACCAATCTAAGAAATAATTAGCTAAGGAATCTGCCACAACATTCAAATGTCTCAAAATGGTTGGCAAATGATGTGGGTATTGTGAGAGGAATGATTTGCACCGTACTCACAAATGACAGAAAAATGGGCAAAGGAATAAGTGGTGAATCTTGTGATGGAGACCTCCACACTATTTTATAGTTTTTCTTGTCCTTTTCACTCTTTTAGGGTTTTAAGCCCTATTTAGGGTTTTTAGCCCTTTTTGGAGTTTTTAAGCCCCTTTGTGGGTGTTTAGCTCTTTTGAGGGTTTTTAAGCCCTTTTGGGGGGTTTTAAGCCCTTTTGGGGGTTTTTAGGCCCCTTTTGATATTTCTAAGATTTTTGAGAGAGCATAAGGTTAAAACATAGTTATGGAGGTCAAAAAATGAGGGAAAAAAGATAGGGAAAATATGTCTATATATGGTTTGGGGTATATAGAGCTATTTGAGCAATTTTTTGCATTAACAGATTGCCCCCTAATTTGTGAGGGCAAGAGATCATCGTATGGTCGATGGACATCATAGGATTATTGAGATAGTGGAGAGACCTGTGAAGAAGTAGCGCTTCCTTGCTCAAGACATAATGGCTTTTGGTTTTTGTATTAATGTTGGTTCCCATCAATGGCTAAGATACAAAGAATATGTGACATGTATATGGATGAGGTAGACATACCCATGCTCATAACAATCTCAAAAGAATAAATAATAGGATCAAGGCTCCAAAATACAAGAGCCGATCATATACAACTGTTGTTACACAACGGTGGCCTCAATGAGAGGCTGAATACAATAATGATCTGAAAAACTGATACATAGAGCCCATGGAATTCTCATGGAATGTGATATCTTTGAAACTGATGACCTGTTGGATCTGGAAGTTTACATAACTGTAGGGAATCACTGACGGAGAGTCAGATTCTCTGTGGTACAATATGCCGCATCAATCATGAATCTATACAGAAGCACTGCTCTGGGGGATTCTGAACACTGTTTCCAATGCAACCCACAAAGGACATGAACTTGTCTAGGTCCCATAATAGACTCAACGATGTGCTAGAGTCAGGTGACAACTAGGTTCTTTGACCAAATACTGCATAGACCA
This sequence comes from Pseudotsuga menziesii, assembly GCA_001517045.1. Lineage (NCBI taxonomy): Eukaryota > Viridiplantae > Streptophyta > Pinopsida > Pinales > Pinaceae > Pseudotsuga > Pseudotsuga menziesii. Next base: position 72,320 of record LPNX010734330.1, read on the forward strand.
ATATCGTGTACGAATATCAATGGTGCGATGATGTAGCTGAAGTCGAGCACGTGAGACACAACCATCCCGAGAGGAACTAATGAATCCTCTCAAAGTGGTCCAAGGAAATCATTAATAAGGTTAATGAAACCAGGAAACAAGGACCTCTGGGTCTATTCTCTAGAATAGATGTGTTGTCATTGACAGAGGGAGACTTGCAACTAATGAAGGCAATAAGGTTTCCTTTACAAGAGGCAAGAGGAGAATAACCAAAGCTGTGGGACAATCTAGGGACTGACACATTGAATGGGGTAACAGGGGCGAGGGAACATGTGAGACTCAAACATCCTTTGTTCAGAGTAATGATGACAGGGCTGACTTGGCAGCAAATGAAATTGACTCATGGGAGAGGGATCATAGTTGTAATACCGAGAATGTAACTGCAGATGGGAAATACTTGGGGGGAGGTAACTTGGACTTTTAATATCCTGGGCATCCAAGGAAGACTCATCGCAGAATACCTTGAATAAAGGATACCCAATGGGGGAATTATGTCGAACTTTAATATATGGGGTAGTGCTTAAAGACACCGTTATGACAAAATCTCGTAGATTTTTAGTGAGCCCGAGAGAGTAAATGATCGATGGTGTTTTCATTTTTAGAGAGTTTGAAAACGAGAAGAAGAATCTAGTGGGGTCTCTTTTTCGTTGATAGTCTCCTGTGTCTGAAAAAGGATAAAAGTGTACACAGGAGAGATCGCCCACCCTTTTTGGGGGATATGAGACTTCTTTATCGTTGGTAGTCCAATCAGGCCATAAAAGGTTAAACCTATACTGATTGGACAATCATTCAAATAATTTTGATGAAACAAAGTTTGCTCGACAATATTTTCTTGATGAAAAGGATGGAAATGAGTTTTTCGTAAAGTTCGGTCCCAATGCCTGAGAAAGCATAAAGGGATGCAAAGGGAAACACTCCTGGCTTGAGTGTGCAAAGGTGGTGCTTTTTGTACGGTAGTCTACATAGTCCACAAAAGGATATAAATGAGGCTATGTAGATGCCTTTTCAAATACTTTAATGAGCGTGAAAGGAAGCAAGCGCACTCGACAATATTTTCATTCGTTTAGGACTAAGAAAAGAGATTCACAGAAACTCCATAATATAGATTCACACGGTGGTATGAAAATCAAGGTGGATTTTAGGAATTGGCCCAAAAAGTCTTTGTGGAAGCGCGAGTAAAGAGGATAGAAAACCGAACCTGATGGTGCAAACTACATCCCAAATGGACTATGGATGGCTCTATAGTGCTTGAAAGAACAACAGACCCAATGAGGCCTATAAACAAGGGGGGACCACATGACATGTGTCAATGTTACTGTTCAGTGCTGAGTTGGAGTGGAGGACCCTTGATATCTTTCACCGATTTCTTTCATTCTGACTGATGGTTTTCAGATCCGTGACTTGCAGGTAAGAGTGCATGCCAAAACCATCCTTTTCAGTGGTTTAGTTTTGTGATTTTATCAACTGGGGTCCGAGGCCAAACTGAAAGGTTTTTTCTTGTCGGGTCACACTTTTGAATGTAAAATTCGTGACCTGGGTCGCACTTTTTGTCCAAACAGTCGCGACTTAGTCGCACCTTTCGATGGGACAGGCACGACATGGGTCACATCTTTTCATCCAACAAGCAAAACTAAGTCACACATGTTCAACAAAAATTCACGACTTGGGTCACTCAATCTGGATAAACAGGTGCGACTTCATCCATGGATGAGTTTTTTGTGCCCGTGGGACTGTTCCTAACATGAAACTTGTTTGTTGTGTAGGATGGCTTGACCTATGTGGAGGGATCTGGATTGTAAAGACTTTGCAAAGGGATTCTTTGAGGAATGCGGTAGTGCGGGATACACTAGCCCAGTGTGGATTGCTCAAGTTTATGCAGGTTGCCCCGATGTGGTCCTTGCGACTATTACTTGAGACTTTGGTGGGTTTTTGGGATGTTGGGGAAAATTGTTTTATCATTCAGGTCTAGCATCTTGAGATTATGTTGTGGGATGTATACTTTTTTATGGGGCTTCCGATGCTGGAAGTGATTAGCGATAAGACACCAAATCTCTCACATGGAGAGAGTTTGGATGATCTATGTGAGAGGCATTGCTATGTCTCTGCTTATGTGCATGGGTCATATATTTTGATATGAGACATTGAGATTATATCAACTGAGGCAATTGTAGTGATGGTGCTGCAGATATTAGGGTCATATGGGCCCCACAAGATCTCCCAGGGGAAGCTCTATATTGTGTAGCATGTGATGGAGGGCACCTGCTATGGGTGGGACCAGATGTATCTGACTATGGTTCAGTGGGCTCTTAATTGTGCTAGGACTATAGAAGGGGATTTCTATTTCCCTTGATTTTGGTGCTCCTTCTTCTTTGAGAGTGTGCCGACCCTTCGATCGCACTTGGCAGTGCGGGATGGTGGGCCTTAAGAGCCTTAAATGTGTCGATGGAGCGACATGATGGTTCATGAGGGAGGTGGCCTAGTGGGCCATTGATTTACTCAATACTTTCTCACATAGTGGAGTTAGCTGCCATTCATCATTGAGGACTACCCATATGCAGACATGGACTATAAGGGAGACACATAGATGCCTCAACCTACAGGACAGTCCTAGGGACTAGATGTTATGTATACATGATGTTTTATGTGTTTACATGCATATATAGTACACTAGTTTAGTGGTATCCAGTTTATGTTTACGACAGATACTGATGATGTACTATGTGTATGTGCATATTTTGGGTGATGACCTCCTACACGTTATGAGTGATGGAGGGCGAGAGTGGATAGAGTGGATCCACATGCTCCCAGCCCCTAGAGGACCTTGCAGTCTCTCCATCATTATATTGAGAGTCTTCTAGAGGGTGTTACTGATGATGGTTGGAAGCACTTGGATGATGATCTGATTGTTTCTTGCTACCGCATGCCTCCTTAGTTGATTCCTCTGATGAAGAGTGTTGGTTATCTTTGGGTAGACCCAGGTTTACTGTAGTGTACCAACAAAACCCCTAGCTCACTGGCCCTTTCGGTGACAGACCGCAGAACATCCTGAAGTCTCACCCGAAGTGATCCTAGATGGGGTGGCTGAAGACTCACATGTCCTCAACCAGGTTTTGTAGCATCCTAAGTTTCTCTTGCTTCTAGTTAACCAGTTGAGTCTCCTTATAATGTTGTATCTGTCTTACACGCAGACTCTGCTATGAGATGGACTCTTATCGCATCGTGGCTTGTCCAAGGATGCGCAAACTATTTCTTCTACTTATACTAGCTCCTCCGATAGTGCGATATCGCAAACTATTTCTTTTACCTACGATATCCCACACCATGGCTCCTCCGGCAGTGCGATATCGCCTTTCTGCGCTGCGATAGCTTCTATGGTAAGAATTAATAGGACTCTCCAACTAATCAAGGTATAATGGCTTTCCTTCTGCTTATACTAGCTCAGTTATCCTTCCTTAATGCGTTAAACAACCTTACTTAAGCTTCTACAGTTTAACATACTTAATATTAACCATGCTCGGCTTGCTGAAACGAATATACATGAATCACTTAACACTGTAACTGTTACTGTGTGAATCAAACTCTAATAACTTATATGCAGAATACTTAACACATCCAACTCACATTTAATCCTCTACGTTACTGTAGACTGAAGGATAGCATACACTCATTCATTAACTGTTAGCTAAGCTCATGTAACAGGTAACATACAACAAATAAGTAAACACAATAACATGAAACAATCACACAACACACGGATTTGACATGGTTCACTTCCAGAGAGGAAGCTACGTCCACGGGAACTGGTTTTTATATTATATCTTGAGAGAGTAAACACAGTTCCGCTGCAACCTATTATGCAGTGCGAGATATTCTAGGAAACTCCACGTTCTCAACTAGAGCCCTTCTCTCTTATATCTCTTCTCTTTATATTCTGCTTTCTTCTTACAATATATCCTCTCTCTTTCTCAATCCCTATGGATTGTTACATTCATACTCAAGGAGTCAGCTACTGGCATGCTACTGGTTACAGTAAGATAATACAGACTGAATAACAGAACTAGAACTTGACTCAGGGAACAGCTAACTAACCAACTAGCTGAATCTCTATCTACTCTCCAACTAACTAACTGACTAACTAACCTTTCATAATACAAAATACATTCTTAAATAGGTGGCCCGAAGGTCTCACCCTAATACAAAACTGTGGGCCTATCCCAATAGTAACCCAAAAACCCTTAACTGTGACAGTCAGCGTATCTGTACTTTGAACTACAGCTTACTAGTCATACTGCAGCTCTCTGCAGTCTTCCATGCTTCCCGATGCTGGTTGTGGGTATGGGCGTCGCTTCCTTACTTTGAACTGCCGCTTATTGGTCATACTACAGCTCTCTGCAGTCTTCCACGCTTCTTGGCGTTGATCATGGGTATGGGCACCGCTTCCTCGATTGCTCCCCTTCTGTCCTTTGTCTTCAATGCCTCAGCCCGTTTCTCCTTTTCCTTTATGAGGGTAGCTCATCCCTCCTGTCTTCGTCACTGTATTAAGTCCAGTGGTTGAAATCTCTCTTCTTGGCCACTTCAGGTACTATTTCTTTTGACTTTCTTGTCCCGATATAGCATCTTTTCCTGTAGCTGCGGGCCCTGCTCCAACAATCCCCTAACACTTACTTATGGCTCTTCCCCGAGCCACTAATAGCTGGCTTCTATTGCTGTAGCTTCTCCTTGGATTCTTGCGAATTCCTTTCATATCTTTCTCTAAGTCCTGCGACTTCTTTGTCCATAGCTTCGACACAGTCTTGTGCCGCTTTGAGCATATCTTGACTAAAGATGGTGTCTTCTGTGCCATCAATTTCACTTTTACTTGTAGTGAACTCCTTTACCTTCTGCTCAACCGCATCGACCAGCTCTATGATTTGTTCCTCATATGGTTGAAGCAGGCTATTGAATTGCATCTCTTTTTCTCTTAACCGCTGCGCTTCCTGTTGCAAATGGTTCATCTCTGTCGTCCTCTTCATCTTTTCAAGAGCTCATAAGCTCTTGATTTCTTCCTTCAATATTGTTGTTGTGGCCTTATCTATGTTCTGGATGCTCTGCTGCTAGCATATTATCAATCTCATCTTTAACTTTTTCTTTATAATGCGGATTTAATCTATATGGATGCTACTTAACCGGCCTAGAATCCTCTTTTAAAGGTATCCGCATGACTCCCAAATCTCCTACTATTCCCTTCATCTCTGTGAACTTAGTGGGAAATAGGTCATGATAGTCATGTAACAGATCTGCAATGTGTCCTATTGTTTCATCATCCCAATAGTCTCCAATAGAGGAAAACTTTGGTTCTGCTTCTGTGCCAATATTGATCTTTTTAATCTTAATAGGCTCTGTGATAGCTGGAATCTCTAGCTTTGGTCCATCACCTTCACAAGTCCCTTCAGACTCCGGAATGTTGATACTACGAGGATTCTCGTCCTCATCACCTGGCTCTTCTATGAAGTTGTAACACTCTAGCGCGTGTTCTAACTGGATGGCCCAATCAGGCTGAGTATACACCGGTAGGGTACAATCTTCAAATATCTTAATCTTTATAATACCTAGAGCATGATCAATGCTTGGATACTCAGATTCAAAAGTGAAAGTGAGTAGAAAGTTGTCTATCATAACTGGCCATGTAATAGTTCCTCTACGCAACTCTGTCTCAGTGTACCAGTTCCTTGGAACTGTGTCTAAGGTGTGAATGAATAGGTGAACCCATTCATCCTCTAGAATGTCCAACCAAATCTGTTCACAAATCTCAATATGTGACCTGGGGTCACTTTCTCTTATATATTTCTACTGTAAAGGCTCCTTGTTATTAGAGCATCTAATCGCCATCAGTCTCTTACAATCATCCCATGATGCGATATGTTATTTATGTGCATGCCACCATCTTGCAAGTGTGGCTTTGACTACAAGGTCCATAGTTGCCATCCTCTGCTCATGAGGAATTTCCTGCTTAAGCTGTTGTAAAAAGTCATTGACATCCGCTAAACCATGAAATGACGGAATATCCTTAACCTCTGCACCAATCCATCGCAGTGAATTAGTCATAAATGCACATCTGCGAGCTGAGACTTCGTAAAGTCTATTCTGCCAATTTTCTAAGCCAACATCTGAATCTGATGCGCATGAGCTGTCGCATCACCAACTAATATTTCCTTCTGTGGTGGGGTTAATATAATCACTCTGGTTAGCAGTCATCTGATAGAGGCTTTCCATATTACGCACCTCTTCCTCTGCTCTGATAGGTTCAATATAATGAGGACCCTGGAAAGGATCCAATGGTGCGATGAATCGAATCTGATTATCCTCAAAGGCCATTTGTCTTTTCTTTAAATCGATAACAGCCATGTTATCTATTGCCCAATCAATACCTAGTAAAGCTGGATATGGTCTACTGTCGCCAATGATTTCTATGACTTCAAATTCTGCAAAGCTGTGAACTCCATCAATATCAACTGGTACTTGAGGTAATCGACCCAGTGGTGATACCCTCTGCTGATTGGCGAGTCGCAGATGGATAGGTGATCTGGATAACTTGGGGCTACCCATCTGTTCCCATGTCTTCTTAGTCAGAACATTTATCTCTGATCCTAAATCTAGGATTACCTCATCCATTTCAAATTCTCCGATTTGCGCTATGAGTCTCATTTCTCTTCTGATTCTTGTATGGCCCATAATATTATGAATAGCACGCTGCGTACTGCTCACAGAAGAAGGCTGTTGGTACTGGTCTATGATGCGCTGAAGCTCTCTGATAGCTTTCTCATTTCATATGAGTTTCAAGTAGCTCCACAAGAAGGATTGAACACTTCTTGTCGACTCATCTTCTTTGCACCTTCTCGATGTGGTAGCCTATGATGTCTGCACAGGACTAACGCCACAATGTTGCTGTTGCGGTACGCCCCTACAAGGAAATACCTGTGATCCTAAAGGTGTAGGTTCAGTAAAGAGCATTTTAGCTTGTTGAAATGTTTCTTTGTTCTTCTACAGGTCAAGTGGTGTTGATTTATCTGTGGCTTTACGCACCCACTCTGGACCTATATTCTTTTCTGCATCCTGCGATGTCCTACTAGTAGAAGCACCGCTGCGAGTCACAATATTGACTCTTGGTTCTGGTTCTTTCTTCTTAGTAGCAATAAGCTAAATGTTCTGGTTTACTGCTGGCTTCGGGTCCCTCATCTTGGCTATCAAGATAGGACATTCATCTATCAAATGATCATAGGACTTGCAATATTTACATGTCATAGTAGGGTTCTGACAATCCCTAGCATAATGTCCTATGGCTCCACAGTTGTAACAAATAATCGGTCCATGGCCACAGCCAAAGCCTCCACCACAGCCAAAGCCTCCAACACATCCTCGTCCTCTAAATCCTCCACCACGGCCATCATGAGACGATTCATGCTGTAGTCCTACTGCTGGACCTGATGTCTCTTACTGGACTCTATAGAGGTCGTGTTTTCTGTCTATCATGAGATCATAAGCTCTGCAATTATTTTCATCATGACCTACTAACTTACAGAAGTTACAATATAAGTTCTTAGGAGTTTTTACATACTTCTGAAGTAAAGGGCATTCTTGTGGTCTATGTCCTCTTGTTTTACATATTTCACACCATGGCCCTTGATTCTGTATTAAGGGGTTAGGAGCCCCACTTTCTAGATACTTAACAAATACTGGATAGTTATATTTAGTATGGCCCTGTCCTTTGCACTTTGTACACCATAATTCTTGTGCAACCTCTTTTTCTTTGTTAATCTTGTGTAGTTGTAAAGTGAGATTGGCTAACTAATTCTGTAAATTTGTCATACCTGTACTAGTCTCAACTAGAGGTTAAGCCTCTAGTTTCATTGCCATCTCCAATGCTTCATCCTATGTACAGAGTCTCTGTTGCATTAATGGAAGTCTGATGTGAGGGAGCAGTGCTGAGATGAACCATTCCTTATGCTGCTCCGAAGCAAACTCAAAGCTAACTTGGTCTATAATGGCTTTAAATTTTTGATCAAAATCCCATACTGACTCTGTGGCTAACTGTTTGATGTCTTTAAGTTCTGTAATGCATTGTGACTCAAACTTAGGCTTCTTAAATTCCTTAATCATGGCGGTCCTAACTTGTACGAGCGTTCTGGGCTGTGCTGAGGTATACTTCATATACCATGTTAAAGCTCATTCTCTAAGTGTAGTAGCCAACTGGACAAGTTTAGTATTATCATCTTGGATCTGTTTAATGGTCCATACGGCTTCACATGGGAACCAATGCTGTTCTGGGTCTTCTGCCCCTGTACCCTTAAAGGTAGGTAACTTCATATCATCCCCCATTCTGTTTCTACGTGGTGGATTCTGATTTGCTGTGTTACTACCACCTGGCGGTGTAAATGTAGATGGTGTAGAGGTAGTATGTACTGTATGTGAACTACTAGTATGTACTGTACGTAATGTAGATGGTGTTACTAGATGGGATTATTCTAAGTCCCGATTTCTTTTTGTGGGGTATAAAAGTGGTAAGGGATACCCCCTACTATTCTTTCTCTATTATTTTGACTCTGTTCTCTAGTACTGTCTGTGCTGTCTTCAAAGAAGGAAGATCTGAAATCTACTTTATACTTCTTACCACTACGTGTACATCCAATTTCTTCAAAATCACTCTCAAACTCTTGTGGCATTACACTTACTTAATTCATTCATCTGAGAATATATCCAATACTCCTTTTTCATGTAATAACATCTTAAGGAACAAATTTAAAGAGTTCAAGTACTTACCGCGATATCCTTTGAAGAAGTACCTCTCCGCTTCGCTGAAACTCTTTCTTTGATCAACTGCAAAATCTGTAACGAAACCTTCCAGCAAACTCGCAAGCCAGAAGTCTACTACCCACGAAATGGGATTATCAATGCTCTTCATAGTGTGAATCAACTCCGGTGTCCAGACAATGTTCCTTTTCTTCTTGAAGATGTTCTTATCAGTCAACTTTGATAACCAATCGTACAACTCATTTGCATAGGTCGCAAAAAATATCGTATGCAGGTATGTGAAGATATGTTTTTGTAACCAGTCCTCTATACTAAGCCTAGGACTCTTGCTTTCTTTTTCAGCAAATTCTCTTTCCTTAGACTCAACCCAGTGGTTAAGTTCTTCTTTAGTAGGATGCCAACAGAACATTAGCTCTTCAATTTGTTCAAAACCGGCAACAGAACCATTTGTTGGTTTTCTTTGGGAAGACCCAGGTTTACTGTAGTGTACCAACAAAACCCCTAGCTCACTGGCCCTTTCGGCGACAGACCGCAGAACGGCCTAAAGTCTCACCCGAAGTGATCCTAGATGGGGTGGCTGAAGACTCACGTGTCCTCAACCAGGTTCTATAGCATCCTAGGTTTCTCTTGCTTCTGGTTAACCAGTTGAGTCTCTTTATAATGCTGTATTTGTCTTCCATGTAGACTCTGCTATGAGATGGACTCTTATCGCATCGCGTCTTCTCCGACGATGCGCAAACGGTTTCTTCTACTTAACTCTTTACCTACGATATCCCACACCGCGGCTCCTTCGGCAGTGTGATATCGCCTTTCTACGCTGCGATATCTTCTATGGTAAGAATTAATAGGACTATCCAACTACTCAAGGTCTAACGGCTTTCCTTCTGCTTATACTATCTCATTTATCCTCCCTTAATGCGTTAAACAACCTTACTTAAGCTTCTACAGTTTAACATACTTAATATTAACCATGCTCAGCTTGCTGAAATGAATATACAGGAATCATTTAACACTGTAACTGTTACTGTGTGAATCAAACTCTGATAACTTATATGAAGAATACTTAACACATCCAACTCACATTTAATCCTCTATGTTACTGTAGACTGAAGGATAGCATACACTCATTCATTAACTGTTAGCTAAGCTCATGTAACAGGTAACAGACAGCAAATAAGTAAACACAATAACATGAAACAATCACACAACACATAGATTTTACATGGTTCACTTCCAGAGAGGAAGCTATGTCTACAGAAACTGGTTTTTATATTATATCTTGAGAGAGTAAACACAGTTCCGCTGCAACCTATTATGCAGCTCGAGATCTTCTGGGAAACTCCATGTTCTCAGCTGGAGCCCTTCTCTCTTAGATCTCTTCTCTTTCTATTCTGCTTTATTCTTACAATATATCCTCTCTCTCTCTCAATCCCCGTGGATTGTTACATTCATACTCAAGGAGTTAGCTACTGGTTACAGTATGATAATATAGACTGAATAACAAAACCAGAGCTCGACTCGAGGAACAACTAACTGACAAACTAGATGAATCTCTATCTACTCTCCAACTAACTAACTGACTAACTAACCTTTCATAATACAAAATACATTCTTAAATAGGTGGCCTGAAGATCTCACCCTGATACAAAACTATGGGCATATCCCAACAGTAAGCCAAAAACCCTTAACTATGACAGTCGGTGTATCTGTACTTTGAACTTCCGCTTACTGGTCATACTGCAGCTCTCTGCAGTCTTCCACGCTTCCCAGCGCTGATTGTGGGTATGGGCGCCGCTTCCTTACTTTGAACTGCCGCTTACTAGTCATACTATAGCTCTCTGCAGTCTTCCACGCTTCCTGGAACTGATCGTGGGTATGGGCGCCACTTCCTCAGTCGCTCTGCTTCTATCCTTTGTATTCAATGCCTCGGCCCATTGCTTCTTTTCCTTTATGAGGGTAGCTCAGCCCTCCTGTCTTTTCCACTGCCTTAAGTGCAGTGGTTGAGCTCTCTCTTCTCGGTTGCTTCAAGTACTATTTCTTTTGACTCTCTTTTCCCGATATAGCAGCTTTTCCTATAGCTGCGAGCCCTGCTCCAACAAAGAGGATTGCAGTCACCATATAGTACGTTCAAGCGGTGGCCCGACGGGATGCGGCGATGGAGGATGAGGACATCTCCAGTGAGGAGGAGGTCTTAGAGGATGAGATAGAGTCAGAGGAGGAGGATGATGAGTCCAATTGTGATTAGCAGCTAGTGGAGTTTCCCCTAGTGTGGCGGTGCACTAGGATTTTTGTATCACTATGTATATTCAGTTGAGAAAGCTTGTGGAGCTTCTCATTTTGTACTGAATAGTTTATGACATGCTATATATATATATATATATATATATTATGCACATGGATGCACTTGTTATGGTTTTTATGTGAGTCTCATTATGATGATGATGAAAATGCGTAGATGATGTATGTTACATATGTATGCATGTTTTTATATGGTTATGCATGATGCAGTTTCTTGATTTCCTATATGCGATGATGAATATGCCATTCTAGAACGTCATTAGCCATTTGGTCTGCTACACTATTGAGGTTTATGGGAACATGTATGAATGTGATGGATTCAAAATTTCTAACCAATTGTTTAGTGCAGAGAAAATTTCTAAAAAGGAAAGGATCCCGTACCTGGTAGAGGTTGTTCAAATGGGAGACAAGCAGCTGGGATTCTAAGAAGACATTGAGGTGAAAAATGCCCAACTGGAGGGCGGCAACCAAGAGACCAGCGACACCATCATACTCATCATGGTTTTTGGTAGTAATGCCAAAACACACTCCATCAATATGGATCAACTCATGTGATGGGGAATAGATAACCCATACAACTGAGGCGATATTGGGAGATCATCTGCTTGCTCCATCAGTGAATCCAATCTAGCAACGCAAGCTAGGATCCATCTAGAGTAGTGAAGGAAGAAAAGTATAAGACTCATGTCAAGAATGTTGCAAAACAAAAAAGAAAAAAATAATACAAGTGACTCATGGTGGCAATGTTAGGTGTAAAATATCTTGAGGTAGAGCCCGTTGTGGGGATTCTTCAAGAGTTATCCAACAGAGTCAGCTAGAATGTATGCCCCCTTTCTGAGGAAATGGTGGATGACATAAGTTCTGTACTACATTGACTTGAACTTCCATTTTCCTAACTTCTCATCGGTTTGGTCATAAACAAGGACTAGGTCACCTTCGCTAAAGGTGCGAGGGTGAACATGGGAGTCAAAATGTGATTTCGACCATATTTTAGCTGCTTTGATGGCTGGTGAGAAGCACAACGGTCCTCATTGTTTTTTCCAAGTAGAAGGAGATGTTCTTCTAGAGGTGAAGTATCAGGAAGGATTTCTATGGCAAGACAGAGCAATGTGATCTGGCACTTAATGAGAAGTACCGATTCAACATCACGGACGAAATGGAAAGGGGTGAAGTCGATGGCGGTATTCATGGACGTGCGGTAGGCCTAGAGGGAAGAAAACAACATGTGGTGATAGTTAGTTTTGTGGTTACCCACCATCTATTGGAGCATGGTTTTAATGATTTTTTTGACTGCTTCTACTTTCCCATTCCCTTAAGGGTAGTAGGAGAATGAGTAGTGGTGCTCAAATTTCAACATGGTTGAAATTTTTGTCCAAACATTGTCCTCAAAATGGCTACCATGATCTAAGACTATCTGTTGGGGAACACCAAAACATGAAATGACGTGGTTGAAGAAAAAACACGGTGCCGTGTCAACTTTGCAATTGAATGTGGGCATGGCATTGACCCATTTGGTGAAATAGTCGACAACCATAATAATTTATTTGTGGTCTCCGACCGAGGGAGGATTAATTGTCATGAAATCGATCACCCACTTGCAGAAGGGACCAACAATGACGATGGGATGTAACAATGTGGGGGGATTCCTTGGTTTTGGAGCAAAGACTTGATAGTTGTAGTAGTGTTTAACCACCTCAATGCAATCAAAGAAAATGGAATGCCAGAAATATCTGACACGTAGAATCTTCAGGGCAGTTTCCAAACTAGAAAGGTGGCCACCACAAGCTCCACTATGATAGTCATTGAGGACATGTTCATCCTGATTATGGATGAGGCAATGGTGTAATATGGTATTGACACCCTCACGGTACATATAATCCCCAATAAGGAGATGGATAGAGGATTGATGTCAGATGCTGCATCTGTCTTCGCGGCTTAAGTGAGCCTAGAAATTTTGGGTGCACAAGTATAGGAGAACACCCCCATACCAAGGATCTTCCATGGAAATGAAAAATAAGAATTCGTCAGGAAGATTGACCGTTATTGGTGATGATGCAGACAATGGGGGAAGGTCTGTCATTAGTGCATCTAGTGCTAAAGCCTTGATGCTTTTGGGAGAAACAAATTCCAAGTCAAACTCCTAGAGGATGAAAATCCACCTAGAAGCATGACCTTGTAGGAGGCGACAGCTTGGGAGGTACCGCATAGGGTTGGAATTGGCCACTACTCGAGTATGGTTTGCGATAATGTAATGACACAACTTTTGGACCAAAAAAACAATGGCGAGGGCCATCTTCTCTTCAGTCGGATATCATAGGGGGGATCGATTACCTTCTGACTAACGTAGTAAATCACATGCTCCTAATGATCATCATCTACTTGGACCAAAATTCCAGCGATGGAATTTTTGGATGCCGACACATAGAGGATGAAGTCGTTGGTGAATTCAATTGCAGATAGTAACAGGGCGGAAGCCAAATATTTATTTAATGCGTCAAACACATCTTACGCATGCTGATCCCAAATAAATGGAATGTTGGCATGAAGAAGACACAAGAATCCATGGGATTTTGTCGCATATTCTGGTATGAAGAGGAAAAGGAGGTTAGCCTTGCATTGGAGGATCTGCAATTGGTACAAAGTATGTGGTGAGGGTAGATCGATAATGGCTTGCACTTTAAGAGGGTCAACTACAATCCCTTTGTGGGAAACGATGAACCAAAGTAGATAACCCACTAGGACACAAAAGACACATTTGAGAGGGTTCAAGAGGATTTTGTACTTGCGAAATCACAAGAAGACTTGTCGTAAGTCATCTAAGTGTTGTGAGCGCTTCCATGACCGAGCGGTGAGGTCGTCTAGATAGACCAATATGATGTGCATAAGGATATGGATGCAGTATTTCATGGCGCGCTGGAAAGTGGGTCTAGCCTTTTTCAGGCCAAAGGGCATCACTCTATATGCGAATGTGCCCCAAGGTGTTGTAAACACAGTCTTGTATCGATCTTTCTTTCGGATCTGAATTTGGTTGTACCCAGAGAAACCAACCATGAAGGAAAAGACCTCATGTTCGGTGCATGTGTCAATGATCTGGTTAATAAAAGGTGTTGGGAAGTTGTCCTTAGGAAAGGCCATATTCAAATTGTGGAATCTTATATAGATGTAGATGGTACCCTATTTTTTATTCACGGGAACATGATTCAAAACCCAAGTGGTGTATGCAATAGGGTATATGAGGCTAGTTGTGTGCAACTTCTCAATCTCGACCTTGATCACGGTGGCCTTTAAAGGGTGGATGGGTCGTTGTTTCTGATGCACAGGAACCACATTAGGCCACGTATCAATGTGATGTTCCACGATGGATGGATCCAAACTAAGCATTGTGTAAATTGAACCCAATAGATAGAACAATTACACTCACAAAATTTCTAATCAAACATGCAAAATTAACACCAAAGGAGACTGAAATCGGAGCATAACACTAATCTGTATTGAGTAAGTGTAAAATAGCCAATCTTGTGAAGTAATAGGCTGCTGTAATATATAATTACATGAGATATTTGAGTGCTTAAAGATTCCATTCGAAATAGTAAAAAAGCAGGCTTACCAAAACTAGTCAAATCCCCCATAAGTGCATAAAGCGGTTTCAAAATCTAGGTAGATGCTCATGAATTGGCTAAGTCAAGTAGGAAATCTAAACAGGTATGGAAACAAAACTCATACATGATTTTATTTCGACAAAAGGATGGAGAATGGTGTGGAAAAAAAACAAAGTAGTTACCACTAGTCTAGCTTTCCCTTTGCCTTAAATCATAAATAAAACAAGGCAACTTTATAGAAAAAGTGGATATGCACTTTGGAGAATCTAGAATAAAGAAGACATGCTAAAATGGGTTTCCAAGATGTTTCCCAAGTGCTCCATGACTCATTTTTAGCATGTGTTGACTTCTAGGACATGTAGAAGGAAACTAGCATAGAGTGGAATCTAGGAAAGTAGGTAATAAGACAAAAATGATTAAATTAATGTCTAAGGTAGGTAACTACGGGTTGATTATTCTAACACCCCCCTTTAACCCTGATTTTATGAGTAAATATCATAAAACTATAGGGACTAGAAACAAGGCTTTGTCACCCTTTACATACTGCTTGTCCATACAACCAAGGAAGCAAAAACCCAATGGGAAAATCCCCCCTTAAACATGGACAGGAAAACAAAATTTGGAAATATTGTCATCAATCATGCTTCACAACATGATCAACAATTCCCAGTAGTGATTTAAGATTGCTGAAAGTCTTCTCACAAAAAACTTTGGTGAAGATGTCTGCTACTTGTTCTGAAGATGCACAAAAGAGTAGATGATTGGTACCATCATGCACAAGCTGTCTAATGTAGAGCATATGGATATCAATGTGCTTGGTTCAGTGTCTCTGAACTAGATCATTGCATATTCGAATGGTGCTCTGATTAGCACAGTAGATAATAGTTGAAAACTCTGTTTCGAACCCACATTCTCCAAGTATTCCTTGGAACCACAAACATTGAGTTGATGCATCTACATTAGAGGAAATTTGAGGTCTAAAATGGGCCTCTTAAGGAAAATGATAAAATAATAGTTAAAATTATAAAATAATAGTTATTAATTTTGGAGGAAGAACGAAAAAACTACTTTTTTGTTCGTATTTTTGACATATCTCCCTGTGTTTTTACTCAAATTCTGCGTGGGAGAGCTTGTTGGATGCGGAATTTAATTTCACATCCAATGAGTACCCACATTGCATACTTTCAATCGACCCCTCTACCCCAAAAAAATAAATTCCTGAAAAAAATGTGATGATGACATCATCATCACATTTTTTCAAGTATTTCTTATTTTTGGTGTAGCAAGGTCCATAACAAGTATGCAGTGTGGGTACTCGTTGGATGCAGAATCAAATTCTGCATCCAACAAGCTCTCCCTCCTGAAATTTGAGTAAAAGCACAAGGAGATATGTCGAAAATATGAACAAAAAAAGTTGTTTTCTTTTATGACAAATATGTCAATTCAACCATTATGGTTGACTCATTTTATTGAAATTCTATTGGTTCTTGAATTCCAACTCACAAAATTTATTGTTGGCGCGTTTTCTTATAAGGCCCATTTTATACCCCAAATTTCCTCTAATGCAACTCATCTATACTTTGCTTATGTAGATGAGAGTGCTATGGAACTCTGCTTCTTGCTTGACCAGCTAATTGTCCCTTCTGTAAGAATGAACACGTATCCTAATGTAGAATTTCGATCTATGTTGTCACCCACCCAATCACTGTCAACAAACCCAATCAAATCAAGATCAGATTTTGCTTCATAGAAGATCCCATGAGTTCTTGTTCCTTGAACAAAGTTTAGGATCCTTTTGGATGCCCTCCAGTGGATCTCATGAGGCTAATCCATGTATCTTGAAGCCACACTAACTGCATAAGATAATTTAGGTCAAGTGTGTGTAAGATAAAGCAAACACCCAATCAACTGCCTATACAGTGTATTATTTACCATATGACAAGAACCTGCTTCTTCAAGCTTAAATCCTGAAAGGAAGGGAGTCTTGCTTGGCTTGCAATCTTTCATGTTGAAATTATTCAGCAAATCTAAGGCATAATTGGACTGATATACTTTGATTCCATGTTGGGATTGAGCAATTTCGAGACCCAATATTTGGCTCAACAATCCCAAATGTGTCATAGAAAATGCATGGTTCATTGCATCCTTCAAGGAGAAAATCTCTTTCTTTGAACTTCCTGTAATCAGAAGGTCATCCACATACAAGACAATAATCATCAAAGAACCATGAATCAACTTCAAATATACATTAGGATCAGACTTGCATCGAACAAAGCTCAGTGATAGAAAAAATCCATCAATCTTGGCATACCAAGCCCTGGGGCCTTGCTTGAGCCCATATAATGATTTCTTTAACCTGAACACTAAATATGGATTAGAAACAAACCCTTCATGTTTCTACATGTAAATCTCCTCAGCGATATCTCCATTTAGGAAAGCACTCTTCACATCCATGTGATGTACCTCCCACTTCTTCGAAGCTGCAATGGCTAAAGCTAGCTTTATGGAGTCCATATTTTCCACTGGTGCAAAGGTTTCATTGTAGTCAATACCATGTACTTTTGAGTATCCCTTGGATACCAATATTTCCTTATATTTCAAAGGTGAACCATCAATAGCAAACTTAGTCTTGAAAACCAACTTACATTGAACTAGCTTCCTCCCTCGGGGAAAATCAACCAGTTCCCAAGTGTAGTTCTTATAGAGCGAGCTGAATTCTTCTTTCATGGATGTTTGACATCTTGGATCATGTGCTTCATATTCATATGTATGTGGGTCCAATTCAATCGGCAGATAGCACTTCTCAGCAAATAGAGGATCTTTCACACAAAGAGCACTCTCAAATTGAGATCTAGTCCTCCTAGTGTCATTAGGATTTCTAGCTAGTTCCCCAACTGCATGAATGGTATTTGCTGCCCATTTTGGTCTTGTAGGGATATTAGGATCTGAAATTAAATCATCATTATCAGACATATTAGAATCATCAAACTCATTAGTCTCTTCACTTACAATCAATGGTTCTGGTGGTGAAGAGGACTCTCGAACTTCAACTACTGCTAAAGGCTCTTCTTGGAACTGAACACTTATTTCAATGAAGGCTTTGTTAGTGCTCAATTTGATTAGCTTATACCCTTTTGAATATTCATAATACCCAACAAATAGGCACTCTTGGCTTTGGGGCTGCAAATGCTAGACTGGTTTTCAACCAATGCTTTAAAGACTTTGAAGAGGTCAAAAAATTCAGGTTTATGCTTTAGGAAGTGAACCCAACAATACCTAGAAAAATCATCTATGAAGTTCAGTGCATATTTGGCTTGGCTCATGGACATATGAGGGAATGGACTAGTAGTATACCTGTGGATCAACTCAAGAGGTGCAGAGGTTGTCTCATGACTAGCTCTCTCATATTTGTGCTTTGGGTGTTTTACTAGGATACAACCTTGACAAACTCCCTTAGAAAACTTGATCTTTGGTAACCCTATGACCATATATTTTTCACTCAAATTAGAAAGATACTTGTAGTTAATATGGCCAAATATTCCAAGGAGAAGGAGGGACCTCTAGGGTCTCATATGTATGACTTGTGATGAGACTGGTGTGTGGATCACAGTTTGTATACATTCTCCTCAAACGTCTAATCCTATTCCATAGAGGAGGAGGAGGATAACCACAAGGATATATCATATCTAAACGTAGATATCAAACGAGTGCCGGAACCTGATCCACGATGAATCCATAAAAGTAAAAAAACTCAACTAAGTACGAACCCTAGATAAAACTAGCACACAAAGAGCACACTCCTAAGAAAATCTAAGCCAAATACAAACAAGCCAAGAGGGAGGATAAATGAGCTCCCAAATGTAGCAAGTGTGTCTCGCCTAGGAGAGGCCTAAAACTCCCATACACTACAAGCGGAGCTACGTAACCAATTATAGTGGCCCTCAGCTTCAATGCATAAAGCGACTGTGTTGTCCTACCCCTACCTGGCCAAGACACTCAGAGAATAACCTCTACAAGTAACCCCTCCGATACCTAGGTAAGGAAACTAGGGTCACCCCAATATAACCAATTCTCAAGCAGACAGTTGCAGGAAGGATCTACCATATGGGAAGGGTAACAAAGTTCGAAGCTCGAAAGCATCAAAGGTACCTCAAAATACCCCAGATATGAATAAGATCCTGGAAATATATCCAGCACTACACAAAGAGTGGAAAGGGGCTATCCCCACCAAAAATGTGTATGTTTCCTCATGCTTAACTCCTATGTAAGAGGAGACTCTTGAGAACACTAATTATATCAAGGATTTCTTTTCTCACCTGGAGAGACACCTAAATGTTTTGGTTTGTAGCCTTGGAAAAATTTACTCATGACACCCTATTCCAATACTCTACAACCTAATCTTGTTGGTGCACCTCTATAAAATAAAAATGTGTAATCAATTTTAAATTAAGCATTCATTTTAAGGGTTGTGATTACTCAGAGGAAATGATCTTGCAACTAGTGAATATTGATGTTATGACTCAACAATGAAATAAATATGCACACCTAACAAATGATGCCAAGTACAATTTGTCTTTAAATGTGAATAAGGGGTATGCCACTACATGAGATGCATAAACTCCTCTTCAAATGCCAATGGAACCATTCCTATATGAAAGCCTAATCACTATTCAACTAAACAACCCTAATTCAAGTACTACTTTCATGCACATGCACAATGCACAAAACATGCAAAAAAAAATTGAATTTTTGTAATGAATAATATGGAAATGCAATAAAAAAGACTCTATAACTCCCAGACCCTGCAGCAAGTATCAGACACGATCCAAGCAAGAAACTGAGATAAAAATTTCTAATGCACTAATATCAACATAACAAAGGAGTGGCATACACGACTATTCAAAGAAAATCAGTGTGTATACGCAACTGTAAGTGTTGTAGCTTGTGCGTATACGTGACTGATACTTCTATGACCCACGTACAACAAGAATAACACACTTCAATAGGATACCAATAGGATACCAATGGGATAACACACTTCTGAACACGACACAAAAACAATGACAAATAGAGAGCAATTCAAGCACATCATGCACCCAAACCCCAACAAACAAGTAAAGTCCCCAGTATGGTCGCCAATTCTGTTACAAATAAAAATTCCTATGACTTGGGGTAGACTAGAACAGACTGTATGACACCAGAAATCAATCCATTTCCATAAGCAATATAGATAAACAAACCTAACATTAAGGTATAAAAGGTGTCCCTTATTCTGGACAATTGTAGTAGATCCCCATTGAGATTTTTAGTCACACTTTCACCTACATTCCATTCTCAACACCAAAAAAATAGACAAGCATGAGAAATATAAATCGTTAGACCTACTCTAGCATATATAAAACAAGTATGTATAAATTGAAGCAATTACATCCATGGATAAAGAACATTCATAGGTACACACATACAATGGACGAGAAATGGATATTTATATTCATTATAAATAGAGATACAATCGACAAAATCTGTCAGCACCTCATTGAAATTGAGAGACGGAGTCCTCCACCTGGGCCTCCACCACAACAATCCTCCAAATCAATGGAAAGCTCACAAGACATTGGCAAGCTTGGGAAGAGCACCAATGGATTCTAAAAAGGAAAAAGGGATGCAAACTCAAGCATGTATGAATGGGGAACAAATCCACTATAGTTTCCTTGCTCTCATAAGTTATCCTCTAACAAACTGACAAACTTTGTCAACACCTCATCGAAATCGAGAGACTGAGTCCTCCGCCTGGGCCTCCACCACATCAATCCTCTAAATCAATGGAAAGCTCACAAGACAATGGCAATCTTGGGAACAGGACCAATGGATTCTCAAAAGGACAAAGGGATGCAGACTCAAGCATGTATGATTGGGGAACAAATCCACTATAGTTTCCTTTATATCGTAAGTTATCCTCCTCTAATGCATCTAAGAGGCTCAATATATATCCCTTTTTATATGAAGTGAAGGGTCAAGTCGGAGCGTTTCCAGGCATATGGAAGGCTAATAGTCAAGTTATTCGTGACTCATTTAGGGAATTGGATTTTTACTGTAAATTTGGACTTTTGGAGGATTTTACGTAGATGTAGTGCATGCCATGGAATGGGTAATCTATTCGAAGGGTACATAAACCCTCGAATAATTTTTTAGTATTGTAAGCATTTATGTGAGTGTGTGTGCATTTTTCTTTTCATTGTTTACCTATGACTACATTTAAATTGTTTCAAGTAATAAAAATACTTATGTGCAAGGTGTCGTAAATTATGTGGTCATTTCCATCACATGATTTGTATTTTGACAAGTTATGTCCTCCCACTTTAAGGATGTAGTCATAGTTGTAAACAATTGTATATTCAAATAACAAAATTTAGAAAAAATACTTTAAAATTACCTCATATGAATAATTATCTATTGTGTACATAAATATATACTCAATGATTGAACACAAATTATAAGAAGTGCTAACATAATCCATATAACTACCATAAATGGACTCTTGCATTAGGCCATGGAAAGTATGTAGGAAATGAGAACAATGCTATAAATCTATTCTAGTTGAAGTGAATATCCCAGTATGGCTACAACTAGTCACTGGTCTCTCCTCTACTCGCCCTGAATAACCTGCACATATGCACAGGGTATTCACTTAGTGAAACCATGTCATAGTTCCTTCATTCATGGGATATTAAAGAATACCCCTAATTTCACTAGATATGGATAATAACTTATAAAAATCCTTCTGTTGAGCCCCCCTCCCAACACATATTTCCAATAAAAAAAACCCTTATTTAAAAAAAAAATTCCTTATTTTTATTAGAAAGAACCTTTTATACCCCCCCAATACACTATTACCCTCCCCTCAATACCTACAAGATATTGATCTTATTTTTCACAATTAAAAACCCCCTTTATGAATGAACGTGATAAGATATTGCTCACCAAGGTGAATCCACTGTGCACATGTGTCTCTCCCATGGTCGTCCTATTGATCTACTCAATACATTACCACAAATGTGGTGTTCCTAAGTAGGTCATGTGCATCACTTGTCATTACCTCACTGATCTCATCATGTCTATCAGATAAATGAGGTGGATGGGGAGGGTGGTTAGGTTCACTCCTTGGAGCAAGTGGCTCTTTCAATGGGATATGCCTAGCAATAGGTTGATCTTCGGTAGAGTCAATACCAACACCCTGGAACTCGTTAATGTTAAAGTAGTTGACATGTAAACCAAGCACATACTCGGCTCATAGTTTTCTAAGGAAATACAATGGAACCTAACTATTATTGTGGGGAGGTTTATCAAACACCATGAACTTTTTCTTCATCCAATTACCTTTCCATTGTAGGAAATGGAACTAGTCCATGCACACATGTCTCTTCATGACAATTGGTGGTTGGTTACATGGGGTATTTTTAAGGATTCTAATATTATACTTAAGTATAATTCTAGGCAATTGTTTTGGATTGAAAAAACATGTTTATATATAGCTAGGCGAATATTAAATATGAAACATAAAATTAACACTAAAATGTATAAATTTTGGCGAATATTATGATAAAAAAAACATGTTTTATGTAAATATAGGTGATGTTAGACACCAAATGACGAATTTATTTTTTGAAAAAAAACCCAAAAAATAGCCAATTGGCGAGATTTCGTCATTAAAAATTACCCTGGGTTGGTTTGTTATAGGATCAATAAACATACTATAAATATTGGCTTTGTTAATATTCATATCTTTGACTTTCTCCTTACTCGGGCCAGTGGAATAAAACTCTCTCATTCTAGCCCTATTAGTCAATTGAGAATGAGCATGGTGAAAGGAATCAATATTGTTGTTTAACAAGGTGGAAAGGGATAACTAGGATGTCTCCCCTATTCTTCTTAATTCCCGAATTCAATTTCTTAATTGATCTAAGTCTTGGTTCCATTCTTCTTGTGGGTTTTGATTGGGCTTTGGTAGTTGTTGGTTCTCATTAGATTCCAGTTTAATGCTTTCTTCTAGTTGTTGGTTCTCATTGAATTCATTGCAGGTGTATTATATATGGTATAAAAATAATAATAATAAAACATTGTTTTACAATTTTGTAATTATTAAAAAGGGAATAAACAACCAAAAAGCAATGTTTGTGTGTGTGTGTGTGTGTGTGTGTGTGTGTGTGTGTGTGTGTGTGTGTGTTACTTACTTGGATGGATGGTTGAGCTCCTACTGTGTTTTGTTAGGGATATTTTCTTGCTTATTGTTGGTTGCAGGTGTTAAACAACCCTATGACCCTTTTTTTAATGTTTATCAGGAGCGTGTGCATGCTCCTAATGCACACATGCTACGAACATGCATGCAATCATGTTTTTTTGGAAACGTGGAGGTTCGACATGACGAGACAAAAGCACGTGTGTGCTTCCATGAACACATGTGCATCGTTGTTATTTTCCACTAGCATGACCTCGTTGCAATGGTTTTGGAAACCATTTTTATGTACACACCGTTATATAGTTAGTGGATAATAACTTAATGTAAAAGGACCATCATTATTGAATAAATCTCCATAAGCGGTTGACCGTAATTAAAACGTATGGCGTATTTCCAAATCTTTGATGGTAAACCCCTTTCTATAAAGGGCGCATGTTATGTACCTACCTATAATGTTATCTTATTTTTCTTAAATACCTTTATTGATATTTTTGTCTCTTACATCCATTTTATTCGTCTTCTTGCTTTACTTCCCTTCTTTATATAAGACATCATATGTATTGGAAAGTGAAGATACTATATCTAAACTCTTTTGAGAATTATCACTCTAATGTTTATTGAGTAACATTATTATGAAAAGTACATTTGCTTATACACCCTAAATTTGTTTTTTAATTAATTTCAAATTTATATAATAATTAAAAACAAAAATGATAATATTTTTTTTAATTATAATGAATAGTTCTTAGTGTGAGTTTAAACATTTAATTTCAAATACACAATAGGCATGCATAAATAATACTATAAAAACAATATTTTATTAACTATATAAACAGTATCATATCAAGTAGCTATTGGTGTTATTTTTTAGTATTTATTGGATTTTTTTTAATGAAAAAGTTGTAATTTGTTATTTTATTGAAATTAAAGTTACATAAATCATAAATAGAAAATACTTTTATATCAAAATTAAACTTTAATTTTTAAAAAGCAAACTATAAAGACATAAAAAGAAACTACAAAGCTATATATATGCTTATCATCTTTACAACTTCTTTAAAAAAAAACTATTCTAAAGCTTTTTTTAGCAAATAAACACTATGTCAAAAGAATTGTCACTTAAAATACATACAAAACCCCCAACTCTACCATCTTATTTACAAAGAATTCTTCAAAAAGATGTAACCATCAATTAGAGTGGGATAGAAAATTGGGATAGAAAATTAAAATAATTTACAAACCCACTTAAAGATTAGCATACTAAAGGTATTTATCCAAGAATAAAACTTCATGAAAACATATTTTTTATAACTATATTATTAGAATGTTTTGCTTTCTCTTAGAATGTATTGCTTACATGCACATTAGATATGAGTTTCATAGTATTTGCTACAATCCAAACTTTTATAACCCCGTAACTTGAGTGAGCTTGGAAAGCTTCTTGGAACAAGATTTTAAAGTAAACCAAGTATTATCCTTCTTAAAATTCTAGACCAAAGTTGGTCATTCTCAAGATAAATAAATAATATTAATTAACAATTAAATAAAAACAAAATAAAACATGATAAAACATATTTTTTATAACTATATTATAAAACGAGTAAGTAATATTAATTAAACATTAAAATGGAAATAATTAACTCTTTTCAATTGGAATATGGTAAAGATAAGATTAAAATGTTTCTCAATTTTCCAATTAATAAACATAAAGAAAATCTTATTATAATATCATTGATAAAAATAATATAACATTATAGTATTATTATAAAAATACATACCATTTAAACTACAATAATAAGTAAGTCATGTTACATGTGATTGAAACGTCACAATAATCACTTATACTTATCTTTTTTTCTTAAGACATAACTCCATTCAGCTCCCTAAATATAGTAATGACATAATTCAACTCTCTAAACATAGTAATGACTTAGAAAACTCTTGCAACATATTCATTCTCAAAATATATATATATATATATATATATATATATATATATATAATTCAGTAGTATATCTCAACTGAATTGATCGGGAAATTAACCCGCATGGGTTTTAGACGGAATCTCGGCCGGCGGAGCATTTTGCGGTGCAGGAAGTAGTTCTGAATTCTGTGCAATAACCCAACCCTAGTCTTTCCACTGGAAAAACAGGCAGAATAATTGGCAGCGCTTTTGGCTTGAAGAAACGGCGGCGGACTCAAGGACGGGATGATCTCAGGGCCAAGCAATTCCTCCTTGTAATATCTACCAGACGACTTACGCTTCCCTGGCTCAGCTTCCCAATGGAAAGGGACTCTACCCGGATTTGAAGCTCTGTAGTAAATGCGAGAAGAATGGCCGGTTGTTTCTTCCCGGCTCAGAAGCCGACTGAAAAAACCACCTTTTGTTTTCAGCTGCAGCAAGTCATCGTGCTTTTCTTCAACATTATTCGCCACCTTTTCTGAAGTGCCATAACTAATATTTCGTGATCCCTCCATTATTGCCGCTGTGTTGCCGCTACATCGATAAATCTGTTACTAGTTATATATTCCGCGAACAGCACTGGGATACAGTAGCAGTAGCAGGGTTAAATCGGGAAGAAATAAAGGAAGTGTAAATTAATTAATGAAGAGACAATGAAAGTGTACAAGTATAGCAAAAAATCAATGGCTATAAACACACACCAACCATGATAATAAAATCTTGGTATCCCATTCGAGCCCAGACATTTATGTCAACGATTTCACCTGTTCCTTTGAAGTACGTGACATTAAAGATCAGAGAAATTAGTAGTAGGTAATTGAAAACTATATAAAAGACAATGCTGAGCATCTTCGCTATCCACCGTTAGTTGGCATTTCTTCCACGTTGGAGATGCTTCACTAGAACATCTGGTATCCCGGCTGTCATTGATTAATCTGATCCACGGTGGAGATCATAGCGTAACCTGAACATTAGATCGGCATAGCATCCCTGTCATTAATTATTTATACCAACTCTACTCTAGCATTTGTTGTTTAGCATATATTAACAACCAATGAGGGGTAACTTGTGATTGAAACAAATTTTTAATGAAAATAGGTCATAATCCCGATCACTTTTCTTGATAACGGACCCTGCACTATATCTTTATCGTTCCCAACAGCAAGTTTTGTCGTCCGGTTGGTCACCAGTTTCGAGAGGGATTGCAGCCGAGTTCCTCTATTGAAAATAGCAAATATCTTCCTCTGGAATTGGCGATATTGTCTGTGAAATCCATAACAGCAAAGAAACCCCTAAATTATAAAGAAAGTATAGATGCAGGAAATGTCCCGCAGACTGAGAAACCACGTGTCATTTGGTGGACTTGCTTGGATGATGCAATACCTGGAGAAATTTCAAATCATACTATAAAACACCAAAAACAACACATAAATGGACGAGACAGTTCCACATGTCATTTGGTTGGGCTCTATTTTTCAAAAGTAGAGCTTCCACCTAACCCAAGATCCATTAGTACTTGCTCAGATTAAGGCTCAAAGGAAAGGCGCCCCCTGGCTTGCGGGCTGCCGGTTTATACCTTAGGGGTTATAGTGGCAGCAGCGGATTTGAACCTGGGCCTGGCCTAGGCAAGTTTGACAAGTTACCGATTCCCCTCGAGCTAAAAAAACCAATCTATCTTGAATGAAACCCTCAAACCACATGCTCTGTTTTTGTTGTTTCTAATTATGACATTGAACAATAAAATTAATTTTTTTAAGAAGAAAAGTTCATTCTTTATTTATTTAAACAAAAGACTTAAATACAAGCCATAGATATTCTTCCTAATCTTTCGAGATGTTACATCATCCGCCACTATAAACTATACAAAATATACTAATACTCAGCTTGTGAACAAACTATCTAATCCTTCATACATAATCAAAACTGAGTTTGACAAGAAAAAAAATATCACCATTCCATCTAGACAAGAAATGAGTCTGTACCCTCCCAAACAAAAAGATAGAGATTCAATCAAAAGAGTAAAAAGTACATATGAATGCTCATATAACAATGAGTCACCCATAAATTCATGCAAAGTCAACAAACCAGGAGTTAATCTCAATGCATCCTTTGGTAACCCATCCACTATTTGGTTATGTTCCCTGTAAATGTGTCCGCAATGGAAAGAAAGGAAAGCCCCACTTAAGGATTTTATCCCATTGCACCAGTGCCCAATTCCATAACATTTAGTGTTGCTGTATCATTTAGTCAATCTATGATAGTCTTGGAATCTCCATATAACTGCAATCCTGGAAGGCCCATCACTTGAGCAATGTGCAGGATAACCCACAGGGCTAGTAGTTCATCCCAGGTATTGGTACTCCTACCACAACCAAGCTGAAGCTGAAAGTGATGTTTTTTGGAAAGATAAAGAATGCTCCAACTCCTCCCATAGAATTTGCAGCAGCTCCAACGAAAAAAATGGTGGAAGCACTCACTTCTGGGCCAATCCCAATGTGCCTATGACTGTGTTTAACAGGGGGACATGGATAATCTTTAATAAGTCAAAGTCCCCACGCTACGGCCACCTGAACTTGTGGTTTAATTCCTTCAAATAATATGTAACATTCATGCATAACCAAACAAACCAATTACAAAATAGAGGAAGATATAAAGATCCTGGGCCCTTTCGAAACCATCCGACCAGATTGTCGATTAGATTTTGATCTTCTCAACAATAAAACAAACCCAGGGACTCCACCGTCTGACGACGCACAACTTTACAAAAATGACAGTCAACAAAGAGATGTCAAACAATTTCACAATAACAACCGCAGAGAGGACATATGCCTGGTCCCAATCATCATTGCTTGATGAGGTTGTCCCCGGTGTTGATTTTATTCATCAAAGATAGCCAGCTAAAGCATTTGATCTTCATTGGAAACCTCCAGCTCCATAAATCCTTCGTCCACAAATCCTGTGCAGAGTCCAAATGATATTCCACCAGTGAGGTATACGATAACTTTGCAGTGACCTACCTAATGGATTTGTTGAAAGAATAAACAAGGAAATCCTCACCATCCATGAGGCATATACCCAAGTGTTGTAATTCATTAATAAAATGCTCCCACTCCTCCTTCCATGTGCCACTGAGTTCAAGGTCATCCGTCGACAACCAATAAGAACCAGAGCCTTTCCAAGAACTTAAATACAAGCCATTCATATTAAGAAGAAAAGTTCCATCTATTTTTATTTAAACAAAAGACTTAAATACAAGCCATTGATATTCTTCCTAATCTTTCGAGATGTTACATCATCCACTACTATAAACTATACAAAATATACTAATACTCAGCTTGTGAACAAACCATCAAATCCTTCGTACATAATCAAAACTGAGTTTGACAAGAAAAAAAAGTATCACCATACCATCTACCTAGATAGACAAGAAAAGCGTATATACCCTCCCAAACAAAAAGATAGAGATTCAATCAAAAGAGTAAAAAGTACATATGAATGCTCATATAACAATGAGTCATCCATAAATTCATGCAAAGGCAACAAACCAGGAGTTAATCTCAGTTCATTGTTTGGCAACCCATCCGCTATTTGGTTATGTTCCCTATAAATGTGTTTGCAATGGAAAGAAAGGAAAGCCCCACTTAAGGCTTTTATCCCATTGCACCAGTGCCCAATTCCATAACATTTAGTGTTGTTGTATCATTTAGTCAATCTATGATAGTCTTGGAATCTCCATATAACTACAATCTTGGAAGGCCCATCACTTGAGCAATGTGCAGGATAACCCACAGGGCTAGCATTTCATCCCAAGTATTGGTACTCCTACCACAGCCAAGCTGAAGCTTAAAGTGATGTTTTTTGGAAAGATAAAGAATGCTCGTGCTCCTCCCATAGAATTTGCAGCAACTCCAATGAAAAAACCGGTGGAAGCACTCACTTTTGGGATAATCCCAATGTCCCTATGACTATGTTTAACAGGGGGAGGTGGATAACCTTCAATAAGTCAGAGTCCCCACGTTACGACCACCTTAACCTGTGGTTTAATGCCTTCAAATAATACAACATTCATGCATAACCAAACAAACCAATTACAAAATAGAGGAAGATATAAAGATCTCAGGCCCTTTCGAAACCATCCCACTAGATTCTCGATCAGACTTTGGTCTTCTCAACAATAAAACAAACCCAGGGAATCCACCATCCGAAGATGCACAACCTTACAAAAATGACAGTCAACAAAGAGATGTCGAACAATTTCACAATAACTACCACAGAGAGGACATATGCCCGGTCCCAGTCATCGCCACTTGATGAGGTTGTCTTCGGTGCTGATTTTATTCATCAAAGATAGGGAGCTGAAGCATTTGATCTTCATTGGAAACCTCCAACTCCATAAATCCTTCGTCCACAAATCCTGTGCAGAGTCCAAATGATATTCCACTAGTGAGGTATACGATAACTTTGCAGTGACCTACCTAATAGATTTGTTGAAAGACCAAACAAGGAAATCCTCACCATCCATGTGGCATATACCCAAGTGTTGTAATTCATTAATAAAATGCTCCCACTCCTCCTTCCATGAGCCATTGAGTTCAAGGCCATCCGTCGACAACCAATAATAACTAGAGCCTTTTCAATTGCTCGGCATGCAAGCCCGATCCAATGTTGTAATTTCATAATCCTGTAAATAACGAATAAGGTCATCTGATAAAGTACAAGTCTACTCCATCACGACTACCAGGTCTACCCCAATCACCATCTCGCGACCCCTGCCAAATCTCCAATAAATGAAGGCTGAAATATATGGTTCCTTCAGCCCGCATATATGGCGCTTTCAGCCTGCATTTGATTGTAAATTGTCTTAGATATAGCTTTCTGCTTAGACTCTTTCTTGCTCTCATGCTCTCTGTCTTATTTCTCCTAATCTACTGCTACCATCTACTGATCCGCACATGGCCTAGATTGACCTCTCTAGCATTTGCACCTCTCTAGCAGAGATTCTCTTATACTGTATTAACTCCGACTGCATCCTGTAGAGTTTCAACTACTCTACCATTCAAATCTCTCACAAAGATCTCCCTTTGTTAACCCTTCAAAAGCAGCTAAGACTAAAAACAACCAACATAAAGCAATAATCACCAACAATCACCTAAAAATAAACCTTCTAACTGTTGAATCCCTCCTATTTATACTATTTTACATGACGATGCAGGGTCGACTGTATACAAGCAGTCCAGTAATTGTCACCATCAACCGCCCCTTAGGCTACAGCTATGGCAATCATTACTTGACACGAGGCACTAATGGCCTTACTTACAGCATGTGTTCACTCGTGTCGCATCCATCGACTTAAGCCGACTTCAGCACCCACGATCGTCCTCTTGCTTTCGGCCGTTATTTTGCACTTGTGCTACCATTTTACCCTACGGCATCTTCCTTCCGTGCAGTTTCCCTTTTTCGCACAGGTGATATCTTTTGCGCATATTCCTTCTTCTACGTAGATTTCCTCTTCCGCGCAGTTTTCTTTGTCTGTGCAGATCTCCTTGTCTGTGCAACTTCCTTCTATTCCTGCCACCTACTTCCTTTTCTTTGTTTGTGCTTGTGCAGTGGATTGATTCTTGCGCGTTTCTTCGCTTGTGTTTATTTCTTGTGCGCTTTCCCCAGGCCCAACAAGTCCACAACACTCACATGTGGCTCATCCCGAGCCACGAAGCAATGGACATAGGAGGTGGCGCAACCTGTGCGGCTATCTATTTGCTGGATTTTTTTTTTGTGCGTGTCTCTCTTGCACATTCCTTTAGTTTCCTTGCGCGTCTCTCTTGTGCATTTCCTGACTTCTTCCTTTTTTTTCCTGCTTGCGTACCTTTCTCCTGCTTCCTGCCTTGCGCACTTTGTTCCTTTTTTTTTCGGTGTGTACTACACCGCGGGATCATCCCATACTTTAGTTATGCAATTTCTTCCTCGGCATCATCTAAATAGTATATTTCCATGGGATTTTCTTATGTTTGCTCCAACTCTTCTTCAGGTTGTTCTTCTTGGTCCTCTTCATCTTCCTTTTCATCTTCTTCTTCCTTTTCCTCTTCTTGTTCATCCTCTTGTGCATTTTTTGGCACAGATTGTTCTGTGCCTCCAACCTTTTGTTGGAATTGCCCCAAAATGGGAGTAATCCTTTCTATCTCCCGGTAGGATTCTTCTGCCTACTGCTCCAGTTCCTGTACTCAGTCGAAGCTAGGGTGTTCCAATGATGTATTGGCCACTGCCTGCGTGAACTCATGGATTCTTTGTTGGACGAGATGAATTAGCGCTGTCACCCTTTTAGCTTCGGCTTGTTTCTCAGTCGCCTCTTTGTTGCACATGTTTTCCTGGTTGCGCAAGGGCCTGGCCTTATCCTAGAGCTGCTTAAGCTCAAGACCTTTGGCGATTTTCTCCTTGGTTGGTAGCTTCTTAATTTATTCCTTTACCGCCAATACCTGTAGGTCTGGTTTCCGCGCCTGCTTGGCAATATATTTCACAGTCTCATTGTCGATGAGTTGATCCCATGCCATGACAGTTGCTTCCACCGCCTTTGTGCAGATCTTCTTGGCTTCCCTAAGCCAGTCAATAGCTTGATTTGTCGATTCTTGCCTTTGTTGCACAACTTCGGGAGGCGTGCTTGGATGCTTGCTGGTTTTCAATTCCTGAACCTATTTCTTTAGATCTGCAGCCAATTTGGATAATTGCCTCAATTGGTGCATAGGTTTTTCCTCGCCTTGTTCTTCATCATCTGACAGTTGTGTGACTGCCTCCTTTATGGCTTCTTCTAGTGAAGCCTGGTTTTGTGCTTGCGCTTCCAGGTCTTCCTGCCGGCGCTTAATGACTTGTTTGCACACCTTTGATTTCTTGGTTTCCTTGGCTTCCTTATATGCAACCGCATTTTCCCAGATTCTCACCTTTGTAGTTGCGCCATGCTGAATGGAATATATTTGTGGCAATGTCAGCTTAGAGAAATCCAAAGTTAATGTGTCCATGCTATGGACACTTGCATCTATTTCTACTACATATGTAGAAAATGCCTACATGGGAATTTCTATTCTTAGGGGTGGGAGAAACACCTGCGTCAGCAAATTTTCTGATGGGTCTACACCACAGGTCTCATCCTGCACGATCTCGTGCACGTCTGTGGTGGCCTCTTCCAGCCAGGTAACTTACGCATTGAGTGAAGTCATCCAATTGGTTTGCTTGTGTATGATATCAACCAGTGTAGACTTGGCTATTTCTGCGACTGCCTCTCTAAGAAGAGTCGGATCCTCTTCTACTATGCTCATGACTTAGGGTCGATTAGCCCTCTTCTTTTTCCTATGCGGGATGCCCGAGACTGTCGAATCTTCCTCCATGGGCTCTTTTCCCTTCTTTTTCCTGGTTCTTTTGGCACACACCTCCTCATTAGTAGGGGTGTCTTCTTCACCGGCATTGGGTGGGTCTCATTCTTCTTCTTCTTCTTCTTCTTCTTGGGAATCATCCTAATGCTCCTGGGTTTCGGTATTGACACGGTTCTAGGGCGGGTTCTCCTGTGGATCCCTTTGTGGTGGTTGTTGCTCTGTAGGAACCTCCACACGCTGGCTAAGCCATTTTTTGGGCTAGTCTTTTATTTCCCTCTCGATATTTGCATATCTGATGATGAAGAAGGTTAAGAGTTCCTGTTTCTTAGGGTCATTGCACGGATGGAAGATGATATTGTGTGGCCCCTCGTGGAAGCTAATCAAAGGATACATGGCCATCGTCATGGGGAACAGTCTACACTACTGGCACACGATCTGTCTAAGTATTTCTCCTTGGAGAAAGAATTCAACCTTTGTATCATCTTTGCACTTGCTGTCTTTGTGGTCCCAGAGGTTTTGGAACTGTGCACCATGGAACTCCACTGGGATGTCCATGGGTTGATAGTCTGGTGGAGGAGTCCAGGCTATAAACGAGATCAAAATCAGAAGCCACGAGTAGTGGAACTTCGTCGCGAGAAGTTCCTGTGCATCTACTGCGCCGTCCATCAATTCGTTCACTAGGAACTGGGACCAGTTGATGTGCACTCCTTGCATGCACTGCTCTACTATCTCTACTATTGCGGCAGTGCATTCAATAGGCCTCATCTTGCGTAGAACCTTATTGCACAAGATTTTTTCTCCAGACCTTACAACAACATCATTGATAGAGATAATAAGGTAGCCCTTTCTTTTGTGGACAAGATTGTACTTACTCTTTATGTCATTCTTATCCTGCTTTCCTTGGCGCCTTCAACCTGGATTTGACTGTAGACTGTCTTAGATCTAGCTTTCTGCTCATACTCTTTCTTTCTCTCATGCTCTCTGTCTTATTTCTCCTAATGTACTACTACCATCTACTGATCCGCACATGGTTTGGATCGACCTCTCTAGCATCTGCACCTCTCCAGCAGAGCTTCTCTTCTACTCTACTAACTCCAACTACATCCTGCAGACTTCCGACTACTCTACCATGTAGACCTCTCATCTTCGCTCTGCTCTCTCAGAGATCTCCCCTCTGTTAACCCTTCAAAATCAACTAAGACTAAAAACAACCAACATAAAGCAATAATCACCAACAATCACCTAAAAAGAAACCCTCTTACTATTGAATCCCTCCTATTTATACTACTTTACATGACCACACAGGGTCGACTGCATACATGCAGTCCGTTAACTATCAGCATCAGCCGCCCCTCAGACTATGGCTGTGGTGATCATTACTTGACATGAGGCACTTATGACCTTACTTACAATATGCATTCACTCGTGTGGCATCTGCCGACTTAAGACTACTTCATCACCCATGATCATCCTGTTGCTTTCGATCGTTATTCTGCACTTGTGCTACCGTTTTACCCCACACAGTTTCCCTTTTCTGCGCAGGTGACATCTTTTGCGCATATTCCTTCTTCTGTACAGATTTCCTCTTTCGCGCAGTTTTCTTTGTCTGCACAGATCTCCTTGTCTACACAACTTCCTTTTATTCCTTCCGCGTGCTTCCTTTTCCTTGTTTGTGCTTGAGCAGTGGATTGATTCTTGCAGGTTTCTTTGCTTGCTCTTATTTCTTGTGACCTTTACCCAGGCCCAAAAAGGATTTAATCTAGAGGAGGAGAACCAAGAACGCATGAGTTGGAAATCACCTGTAATTAAAACACGACAATTCCCTAAACATAGAATATATTCCTTAGGTGGGTACACCCATGCTCAATAGTAAACAAGCACGGCCACAAACAATACATAGTGGATCCATGTCAAAAGTACATCAAATAAACTATATATTTCACTATGAAAAGTGGAATCTACCAAGGTCTTTATGGTACTTTAACATGGAATTTTAGTCTTGCACAACTCAGACAACGCATCGATCAGTGATACAATTGTTTTTCCCAAGATATAAAAAAAAAACTAGCAATAGTACATGTTTATACCATGCGAATGAATGATTCATTGTCAAGCATCATAAAAGACCATATGATTACTGGTCAATGATGTATATCATTAACAAATTTGAGGAGGGCCACCGATAATGATGATGGACTCCAAGGTACTGAGTAAAATATAGCAAGTGTGAATATATGTTCCCAAGTCAAACACTTGTAGAACCAAACAATTAGGGGCCATTAATGTATACCCATTTTCATTTGCAAGGAAACCTACCCCTAGTGACTACAAGATCTAATATACCTTATGGGTTCCTATATTTACTTCCTAGGTAATGATTTTGCATCGATAGGAAGAGATCCATTGAAGGGAGTTCATTGATGCATCCCACATCAGACATAATGAAACAAGGACCAAT
Organism: Pseudotsuga menziesii; assembly: GCA_001517045.1. Taxonomy (NCBI): domain Eukaryota; kingdom Viridiplantae; phylum Streptophyta; class Pinopsida; order Pinales; family Pinaceae; genus Pseudotsuga; species Pseudotsuga menziesii. Next base: position 107,058 of record LPNX010734330.1, read on the forward strand.
AGGATGCTATAATTTGGTACAAATACGAGATCCAACACCATATATTGACACAAGGAAGGAAGGCATGATTGGTCAAGAATATTTAATAATGGATGATACTATTTTGACTTCCCTTGAACACATGACACAATGTAGAGTAACACTTGGTAACATAAAAATCATGTAACCGACCTTTATGAAATACGCTATTTCCAGATGCATTAATGGAATCTCCATAGTTGATGTGAAGGATAAGCCATCGACGAAGTTCAGTTCAAATTACTAGTACAATTTCCTAAGGTGAATATAGATGGTGCACTGATAGGTAATGTAAAATTATGTGCCGTGTTCAAGGGAAATGAAGAATGATTATTGCCACTTCTTTTTCAGGATGGAATATAAATTGATTCAATGATCCCCTTTTTTTATTTTTTTATTTTTTAATACCTTTATTTATTTATAATATTCGAAAGGAATAAAGCATGCTATAATACATAGGAGGAAATGAGTTTGTCAAGGGGATGCGCCTACATTCCAAGGGAATGGGTCAAGTTTAGGTAAAACAAGAGATTAACTATTTGTGTACACTGTTATGGTATTTCCTCCATGGATATGAGGGAATTATACAAAAGAAACAATTTATAGGCATCATGTAGCAAAAAGTGACTATAAATGAAAATACACAACATTAGAAATAAGAAATCGTTTCAAGGAATTCTGCAACCGGTGCAGACACCGCTTGTTCCTTTACCCTGTAATACACAAGTTTAAAAAGTAGAGCACAACAACATATACTTCCCCTAGATAATCAATTTGATCAACATGGAACTAAAATCATACCTCAGATCTAAGTCCTTTTGTCCTCGTTCCAAAAGTCCTTCTTGTAATCTTCAGTACCTGCAAAAGAGATTAAAAGACAAAAGTAGAAAGTGAGAGCATCATGACAAATCAATCATCTATGCTAGTGATCAAGGACTCTAAAAACATTTAACTGATATTGGCACATATTATATATGGGAAAGGGGAACACTTTTGTATTAATGATAAAAGAGAGTAAAGTTACAACCAAGCCTTGATGTTGCTGGCTTTATCCTCCACAACAGATTTACAATCCTTCACACCTACAACATATCTTCACACATAAGCTCACTCTATATTTCATCTAAACTAGATATCAATCCAACAACATAAGGGTGCTTTCTTTGGCCTCATTCACTCACTCCATGAAGGCTTCATTGATAGGCCAAATTTCATGATATTCACATAGGAAATGGATAGGAGGTGATCCAAATAGGTGAGGAAGGTGAATGCCACCTCCCCCAAGCTAGTAGGAACCAACTCCACAGAGGATTTCGTAAGGAAGCTTCTAGAATATTCCTTTTTTCATGTTTAAGGTCAATCAAGGCACTTGGATTCAGGAAAAGAAGCGCCGACGATTTTTAATCAACAAGGAGAAGCGCCGACGGTGCCTACTACCAAAAGAGAAACAAGAGTCGATGCTCTTTACCCCACAGTACAGTGCACCATCGGCACTTTGTTACAACTGAGGAAAAGTTCTAGTCTTTCTAAGGATGGAAAAAAGTTTCCAAAGAAATATCACGCTAGGATTTCTGAAAGGAAAACATGCAATTGTGGAATTTTCAAGTGCAATATAATTTCCCCCAAAGTATGAGGCTAGAAGGAAGTGATAGGTGAAACAGTTTTCTAGATATTAACCTGGTAGAGAGGAAATGAGATATGAGCTCAAACCTGACATAGAACTAGTAACTGGCTTATCTGAATCGATCATGGCTACAGACCAATACACTGTAGATCCATGATGATGACTATGTCATGGATACCAAGAATACATTGTAGATCCATGAACAAGTGATGTAGGATGAGGAACATGACTACAAAACATACAAAGTAGATCCATGTTATTCGACCTCAAATACCAAACACAGCAACCAAAAATACAATGTGGATCTGTGTTAAGATTCCAAATGATCTTCAATCACAACCTGAGGATAGGAAACTATATTGATGAAGCCTAATCGCTTAGGTTATTCATTCCAATCTCCAACTGATACGATTCTAACCATGTGAATAGATGTTTTGGCGTTGAACATGCAAGAAACCACTTGCTTACTAGTCATTGATGTATACTATTAACAAGTGCGAGGGAAATCATCATTAATGCCAATGATCCCCAAGGTATCTCAGTACATTCTCCCAAGTGTGAATAAATGTTTTGAAGTCGAACAGTTGATAGAATCTTTCAATTAGAGGTCATTGATGGAAACCTACTATTGAAAGTGAGGAAAATTGCCATTAAGGCATGTAGGCTTCAAGGTACTTGACTAGGTTCCTAAGTCTAATTCCCAGATGATGAGCTGAAGTCAACAGGAATAGACTCATCAAAGGAGGGCCATGATGATTCCCACATCAGTGACACGAAACATGGAACAAGAGTAGATTTTAAGTGATTAAACTAGCTTAGACATGACTGACTTAACGAATAGGTAAAGTTAATGACGAGTTATTTTTCAGAAGAGACATCCTTTGAACAATTTGTGGCATGACAAGTGACTTGGAAGCATTGACTTGACGAGATTGAAACTAGGTGTAATGCAAGGAATATAACAAAGTAGTCTTTGAATTGACTCAAAGGAGTCAGGTGACTCACAAAAGTGGATCGACTCAGAGACAAGTTGAATACCCAACTGTTCAGATATGAAAATGCAGATAGGTGCCATGTTCAAAGGTGGACTATAGACTACCATAAATAAAAATGAAAAACATTCTCCTTACCTTTAATTTCCCCATCTTGAAGGATGAGTGCTTCTTTTCATTTTTATGAGTCCAAAGAGGGTAACAAACACTCGTTGTAGCTCATCAAGAAATGAGTCCATTCTCACATGTTTTACAAACCTAAGAAAAGAGGGGTTCATTCCCAAATAGGGTCTTTCATCGTTTGATTTTATGATTCCAATAAAAGTGAACTCAGTATTGTTCATGTTTAGAGAGTCTGAACGAAGACACAAGAAGACTCCAAAAGGTACTTTTTTTGTAAATAGCCCTAATCGGTTCGAAAAAGCGATAATCTACTACCGAGTAGTCGATCATTCTGATACTTTTACAAGCGTGAATGTAACAAGTTCGCTTGAAAATATATTTTGTTTCTATGGAGACTAAAAAGAGCTTAAATATAAATCCGTGATGGGTTCTCTTTTTCATAATCTAGTTTTTACGAGTCTGAAAAAGAAATAAAAGTGGCCTCGACACTCTTTTAATGGTTGTTTAACGAGCATGTGAAAAGTGTAAAAAGACGCTCGGTACTTTTTTGTTTCCACTCTAAGCATGAAAAAGACAAAAAGAGCTTAAATAATAGCCACGAACCATATATATTTGACCTGGAAGCTTAAAAAACACATTACAACCAAGTTCATTATAAACTATATAAAACAAAAAATAAAAAACCCACAATATTAAAGTAATTTTAGAATTAAAAATAATTTCTATTTAAATAACAAAAAATTCCAAAATTACTATAAATAGGAGCCAATAGTAAAAATTTCTTACCATTATTGTTTTACCATTTGAAGAAAGTGGAATTGGAGAAAAAGGAGGGAAGCTTCCTTTGGTGACTGCGGGTGCTACGGTCCATCATTTCTCAAAATGCTTGGAGGAGGTAAGTGCCAAGTCCATTCTTTTCATTCCCATGGTGATGCTTTTTGTTTTTTACCAGATATTGAGGGTTTTTGGGGTGTTTTTCAAACCTAAAACGCACGTTGGGAGACATTGTTTTTTTTCCCATGGTGAGCACGACAGTGCTCTGTCGCGATGGGAAAAGTGCGTCGTAGGTGCTTTGTCCACAACCGACAAGAGCACCTAAGTTCATTTCTCTCAAATGCTGAGATAGAGGCGCCATAGGCACTCTATCTGCATCCAACATAAGCACCAGGCGCTCTGTCTATGTAGGAAAATAGTGCCACAGTTAGGGTTTATCCCAAAACCATCAACTTCATCGATAAAAAAATAATTTTTTTGTTTCCTTCGTTTATGATGTGATTTCAAATGCATGTTTGCAATGCCTTGTAGGTGCAAAAAAAATCCATGCCATGGTAATATGGAAGGAACATGAACATGAAACAACGAATTTCCAAGCTATTAGTGATCCAACCACTATAGAGGCCCTGCTAAACTATGGGTTACTCAAATACTTCAGGGTTATAGGAATGAAATCCTATGTACGTCTCTTGGAGTATATCATTGACATGTGGGACCCCCAGCAACAAAATTTTGTAGTCAGTACCCACACCTTGACTATTGACATTGAGGACATATACTTCTTGACTGAGCTATCTCAAAGGGGGAGACAGGTGGTTCTATCCATCCCATAGGGTGGTGAGTTTTCTTTGGATGATATGATTGAAAGATACCGCACGTTAGGTACACATTCCCAATTCGGGAAGCTCCATATGAAAAAGATAGTGGATCATCCTTTGAGGACAATAGTTTATACCATTGGGAAATTTTTCGGGACTAGATCCGCCCACCTGACCACTAGGGCCCATATGCTATATTCCCTAGTGTATGGCACCTACAATCTTCAACTGGTGCGAGGGCATGCTAGTCATCTTGAAGGATCAGCTAAACAAGAGAAAGTGGGGGCAAATCAAACAGTTTGGCTATGGAGCTATGGTAGTGTCATGCATCCTACAGAGGGTGCCTCACATGAGACCCCAGATGGCCATGAGTAGACTAGATTCTAAGGATCCTAGGACACTCATATGGGTTTATGTTATGGTGCATCATGGTGGAGGGGTTCCAAGGTTGTCTACAGATCAACCTTATTTCACTAGCTGAGGGGCCAATTACTTATGACCGAGGATTATGCCTATGAGGGGGCATATTTCTGCGAGGACCCACAACTTCCACTACCCGACGAAGAGGAGTGGGATGATCGAGGTAAGAAAGACACTATCAACCATGTTTTTAATTTTTCAATTTTATTTAATTTTTTTTTGTAATGCTGAGACTAGTGAAAAATGATTTTGTGCAGACATTGGACCTGTCCATCTAGCTGGCATGTCTCCTATTGAGAGGCGGTTAGGGGTTAGAGATATGGTGATCGATCGCTTTGAGGAAGATGAGGAACTTAGGGATATTGAGGAGAACCTGCAGCGTTTGACTCTAGGGATTCCCGATGTCACCACTGATGACCTACCTAGACACTACCAACATCATACTTTGGGAGTCTCAAGACGGTTCACCAAGATACTCTGTAGAGTCGCTCAGGATATTATATGCTACCATGAGCACCATTGTGATGACTAGTCTGCAGATACTTTCCACCATTTGTATATGTATTCATACTGAAAGCTTTGAGGCTTCATATTTTCCCTGTATATGTATGTTTTGAACTATGATAGTCCTGAACTTTGGGGGCAGTAAAAGCTTGATGCTTCAACCCATTTTTGTATCTCATCTTTACAGTTATATATATGTGTGTGTGTGTGTGAAACTTTATTTATAGATGTGTGTGAAAAAAATGTGACGTTTGAAATGTATGCATACTTATGAATTTACATGCATGTTTTTACATTTATAATGGATTTTTAATTATGACCAATATACCAACCTAAGAAATAATTAGCTAAGGAATCCGCCACAACATTCAAATGTCTCAAAATGGTTGGCAAATGATGTGGGTATTGTGAGAGAAATGATTCGCACCATACTCACAAATGACAGAAAAATGGGCGAAGGAATAAGTGGTGAATCTTGTGATGGATACCTCCACACTATTTTATAGTTTTTCTTGTCCTTTTCGCTCTTTTAGGGTTTTAAGCCCTATTTAGGGTTTTTAGCCCTTTTTGGGGTTTTTAAGCCCCTTTGTGGGTGTTTAGCTCTTTTGAGGGTTTTTAAGCCCTTTTTTGGGGTTTGAATCCCTTTTGGGGGTTTCTAGGCCCCTTTTGATATTTCTAAGATTTTTGAGAGAGCATAAGGTTAAAACATAGGTATGGAGGTCAAAAAATGAGGGAAAAAAGATAGGGAAAAAGATGTCTGTATATGGTTTGGGGTATATGGAGCTAGTTGAGCAATTTTTTGCATTAACAGATTGCCCCCTAATTTGTGAGGGCAAGAGATCATCGTATGGTTGATGGACATCATAGGATTATTGGGATAGTGGAGAGACCTGTGAAGAAGCAGCGCTTCCTCGCTCAAGACACAATGGATTTTGGTTTTTGTATTAATGTTGGTTCCCATCAATGGCTGAGATAAAAAGAATATGTGACATGTATATGGACGAGGTAGACATACCCATGCTCGTAACAATGTCAAAAGAATAGATAATAGGATCAAGGCTCCAAAATACAAGAGCTGATCATATACAACTATTTTTACACAACGGTGGCCTCAATGAGAGGCTGAATACAATAATGATCTGAAAAAATGATACATAGGATCCATGGCATTCTCATGGAATGTGATATCTTTGAAACTGATCACCTGCTGGATCTGGAAGTTTACATAACTGCAAGGAATCACTGACGAAGATTCAGAGTCTCTGTGGTACAATATGCCACATCAATCATGAATCTATACAGAAGCACTACTCTGGGGGATTCTGAACATTGTTTCCAATGCAACCCAAAAATCACAAGGGACATGAACTTGTCCGGGTGTTCGGGTCCCATAATAGACTCACCGATGTGCTAGAGTCAGGTGACAACTGGGGTCTTCGACAAAATACTGCATAGACCAATATTGTGTATGAATATCAATGGTGCGATGATGTAGCTAAAGTCGAGCACGTGAGACACAACCATCCCGAGAGGAACTAATGACTCCTCTCAAAGTGGTCCAAGGAAATCATCAATAAGGTTAATGAAACCAGGATACAGGGACCTCTGGGTCTATTCTCTAGAATAGATGTGTTTTCATCGACAGAGGGAGACCTGCAACTAATGAAGGCAATAAGGTTTCCTTTACAAGAGGCACGAGGGGATAACCAGAGCTATGGGACAATCTAGGGACTGACACATTGAATGGGGTAATAGGAACGAGGGAACATGTGAGACTTAAACATCCTTTGTTCAAAGTAATGATGATAGGTCTGACCTGGAAACAAATGAAATTGACTCATGGGAGAGGGATCATAGTTGTAATACCGGGAATGTAACTGCAGATGGGAAATAATTGGGGGGAGGTAGCTTGGACTTTTAATATCATGGGCATCCAAGGAAGACTCATCGCAGAATACCTTGAACAAAAGATACCCAATGGGGGAATTATGTCGAACTTTAATATATGGGGTAGTGCTTAAAGACACCGTTATGACAAAATCTTGTAGATTTTTAGTGAGCCCGAGAGAGTAATTGCTCGATGGTGTTTTCATTTTTAGAGAGTCTGAAAATGGGAAGAAGAATCCAGTGGGGTCTCTTTTTCATTGATAGTCTCCTGTGTCTGAAAAAGGATAAAAGTGTACATAGGAGAGATCGCCCACCCTTTTTGGGGGATATGAGACTTCTTTACCATTGGTAGTACAATCAGGCCATAAAAGGTTAAACCTGTACTGACTTGACGATCATTCAAATAATTTTATGAGCATGAACAAAACAAAGTTTGCTCGACAATATTTTCTTGATGAAAAGGATGGAAATGAGTTTTTTCGTAAATTTTGGTCCTAATTCCTGAGAAACCATAAAAGGATGCAAAGGGAAACACTCCTTGCTTGAGTGTGCCAAGGTGGTGCTTTTCGTATGGTAGTCTACATAGTCCACAAAAGGATATAAATGAGGCTATGTAGATGCCTTTTCAAATACTTTAATGAGCATGAAAGGAAGCAAGCGCACTCGACAATATTTTCATTCGTTTAGGACTAAGAAAAGAGCTTCACAAAAACTCCATAATAGAGATTCACGCGGTGGTATGCAAATCAAGGTGGATTTCGGGAATTGGCCCAAAAATTCATTGTGGAAGCACAAGACGATGGTCTCGTCAAAAGAAAGAGGACAGAAAACCAAACCCGATGGTGCAAACTACATCCCAAATGGACTATGGATGGCTCTATAGTGCTTGAAAGAACAACATACCCAATGGGGCCTATAAACAAGGGGGACCACATGACATGTGTCAATGTTACTGTTCATTGCTGAGTTGGAGTGGAGGACCCTTGAGATCTTTCACTGATTTCTTTAATTTTGACCGATGGTTTTCAGATCCGCAACTTGTAGGTAAGAGTGCATGCCAAAACCATCCTTTTCAGTGGTTTAGTTTTGTGATTTTCTCAACTGGGGTCCAAGGTCTAACTAAAAGGTTTTTTCTTGTCTGGTCACGCTTTTCAATGTAAAAGTCATGGCCTGGGTCGCACTTTTTGTCCAAATAGTCACAACTTAGTCGCACCTTTCGATGGGACAGGCATGACATGGGTCACATCTTTTCATCCAACAAGCACAACTAAGTCGCACATGTTCAACCAAAATTCATGACTTGGGTCACTCAATATGGATAAACAGGTGTGACTTTATCCCTAGATGAGTTTTTTGTGCCTGTGGGACTGTTCCTGACACGAAACTTGTTTGTTGTGTAGGATGGCTTGACCTATGTGGAGGGATCTGGATTGTAAAGACTTGCAAAGGGATTATTTGAGGAATGCGGTAGTGCGGGATACACTAGCCCAGTGTGGATTGCTCAAGTTTATGCAGGTTGCCCCGATGTGGTCCTTACAACTATTACTTGAGACTTTGGTGGGTTTTGGGATGTTGGGGAAGAGTGTTTTATCATTCAGGGGTAGCATCTTGAGATTACGCTGTAGGATGTATACTTTTTTATGGGGCTTCCGATGCTGGAAGTGATCGGCGATAAGACGCCAAATCTCTCACATGGGGAGAGTTTGGATGATCTATGTGAGAGGCATTTCTATGTCTCTGCTTATGTGCATGGGTCATATATTTTGATATGCGACATTGAGATTATATCGACTGAGGCAATTGTAGCAGCGATGGTAATGCAGATCTTAGGGTCGTATGGGCCCCACAAGATCTCCCAGAGGAAGCTCTAGATTGTGGAGCGTGTGATGGAGGGCACCTACTATGGGTGGGACCAAATGTATCTGACTATGGTTTAGTGGGCACTTAACTGTGCTAGGACTATAAGAGGGGATTTCTATTTCCCTTCCTTTTTGTGCTCCTTCTTCTTTGAGAGTGTGCCAACCCTTCGACCGCACTTGGCAGTGCGGGATGGTGGGCCTCAGGAGCCTCAAATGTGTCGATGGAGTGAGATGATGGTTCATGAGGGAGGTGGCCTAGTGGGCCATTTATTTACTCAATACTTGCTCACATAGTGGAGTTAGCTGCCATTCATCATTGAGGACTACCCATATGCAAACATGGACTATAAGGGAGACACATAGATGCCTCGACCTCCAAGACAGTCCTGGGGACTAGATGGTAAGTATACATGATGTTTTATGTGTTTACATGCATATATAGTACACTAGCTTAGTGGTATCTAGTTTATGTTTACGACAGATACTGATGATGTACTATGTGTATGTGCATATTTTGGGTGACGACCTCCTGCGGTTTATGAGTGATGGAGGGCGAGAGTGGAGGGAGTGGATCCACATGCTCCCAGCCCCTAGAGGACCTTGCAGTCGCTCCATAATTATATTGAGAGTCTACTAGAGGGTGTTACTGATGATGGTTGGAAGCACTTGGATGATGATCTAATTGCTTCTTACTACCGCATGCCTCCTTAGTGGATTCCTCTGATGAAGAGGATTGCAGTCGCCACAACGTACGTTCAAGCGGTGGCCTAAGGGGACACGGTGATGGAGGATGAGGACATCTCCAATGAGGAGGAGGTCTTAGAGGATGAGATAGAGCCAGAGGAGGAGGATGATGACTCCAACTCTGATTAGCAGCTAGTGGAGTTTCCCCTAGTGTGGTGGTGCACTAGGATTTTTGTATCGCTATGTATATTCAGTTGAGAAAGCTTGTGGAGCTTCTCATTTTGTACTGAACAGTTTATGACATGCTATATATATATGTATGTATACATATATATATATATATATATATATATATATATATATATATAT
>LPNX010734331.1:0-85260 GCA_001517045.1 Pseudotsuga menziesii
AACCAAGGTATAATGAAACTGGGCAAACCTGAATCCATAAGTGTCCTTTTGTGTGCCAACCTGAGGGATGTCAGCACTCGGACGGAGAGGTGCCAATCAGCTGTATAACAAAGGGTAAAGTCACTTTTCGAGACAATTTGTCTTCCAAGATAATTGGCAAAGGAACAACTGCTGCTAATAACAAGATCAAAGCAGAAAATGTTTTACTAGTAGAAAATCTCAAGCCTAATCTCCTCAATGTAAGTCAAACATGTGATTAAGGACACATCTGTATTTTTGACTCAAAGAAATGTGAGATCAGGAAAAAGGACTCGAGAAGAGTTGTTAGCATTGCTATATGAAATTCAAACAATGTATACATCCTAGAAAATGAAAATCAATGTTACTTAGTATGGTTGATGCAAGTTGGTTATGGCACAGAAGGATGGGACATTTAAACTTTGACAACCTTGTCAAAATAAGTAAGAAGGAAGCTGTAAGAGACTTGCCTAAGATTGTAAAACCTCTAAACACAATTTGTAAACATGGTCAACATGGGAAACAAACTAGAGATAATTTTAAAACAAAGGAACATATGACGTCACATCCTCTTGAAATAGTGCACACGAATCTTTGTGGACCAACCAGAGCTAAAAGCCTACAAGAATAATATTATTTCATGTTGCTCATTGATGATTACACAAGGATGACTTGGGTGACATTTCTCAAGGAAAAATCAGAAGACTTTGAAAAGTTCAAAATCTTCAAGGCAATGGTTAAAAATGAGACACATATGAAAATCAAATGTCTTAGATCATACAATAGGGGAGAGTTTACTTCAAATTAGTTCAATGAGTTTTGTGAGACACATGGAATTAAGAGACAATTCTTAGCTGCAAAGACTCCTCAACAGAATGGTGTTGTTGAAAGAAAAAATAGAACAGTCCAAGAAGATTCTAGAACAATGCTTAATGAAGCAAAGCTGTGAGATGCATATTGGAGAGAAGCAATATATAAAACTATCTATATACTTAATAGAGGACAACTCAAAGTGAATAAGGTCAAGACCCCTTATGAACTATGGTATGGAATACCAACCTCAGTCAAATATTTCAAAGTATTTGGTAGTAATTGTTACATTAAAAGGAATGAGGATGACCTTGGCAAGTTTGACTCTAGGATTGATGAAGGAATATTTCTAGGATATTCATCCACTAAGAAGGCATATAGATGTTACAATAAAAAGGTTGCACAAGATTGTAGAAAGTGCAGATGTAAGAGTAGGTGATATAGAACCAAGAAGAGAAGGAAGTCATGACAACAATGAAGATACAAATAATGAAGAAAAGGAAGAGTTGCAAGAGGACGAAAGTCCTCATGATGAAGAAAAAGGAATAAAAAAGGAAGATACACATGAAAGTGAAGAAGACTCCACAAGACCTGATACTAAAAATCCATCTGGAACGATTCAAAAGAATCATCCAGAAACACAGATCATAGGTGATAAAAATGTTGGATTCAGTACAAGGAGACAACTAACATTTAATGAACAAGCCCTACTCTCAATAGTTGAACCTAAGAATTTTAGAGAGGTAAGAAAGTATAATGAATCGGTCAAAGCCATGAATGGAGAATTAGACCAGGTTGAGAAAAATGAGACTTGGGAACTTGTCCCAAGACCTAAAGATAAAAATGTTAAAGGGACCAAATGGGTTTTCAAGAACAAATTCAATTAGGATGGTTAAGTGATAAGGAACAAGGATATATTAGTATGTAAAGGGTATGCTTAGGTAGAAGGGATTGATTTTGAAGAAACTTATGTTCCTATGGAAAGACTTGAAGCTATCAGGATGTTTCTAGCACTCATGTTAGAAAAACTTTAAAGTGTATCAAATGGATGTTAAGTCTGCATTTTTGAATGAAAAAATAGAAGAAGAGGTTTATATTGAACAACCTGAAGGGTTCCTATTATCAGAAGACAGAGAATATGTTTGAAAACTAAAAAAGACACTCCATGGTCTCAAACAAGCTCCAAGGGCCTTGTTTTCAAGATTATACAGCGATTTAAAACAACAAGGATTTAAGAGAGGGGTCACTGAAAGCAATCTCTGCTTAAAAATCATAGATGAAAACATGGTCATTGTTGTTGTTTATATAGATGAAATAATTTTTGGAAGCAATTTACAAACACTTAGTGTAAACTTTTCTTCTGAAATGAAGAAGGAATTCGAAATGTCAATGTTGGATGAACTAACATTTTTCTCGGGGTTGCAAGTTTACCAAACAGACAAAGGAATCTTTATCTCACAAACTAAGTACATCAAAGACATGCTTAACAAATTTAAGATGGAAGATTCCAAACTTGTTAGTACTCCTATGATCACAGGGTGTAAATTAAGTAAGGATGATGAATCTCTGGAAGTAGATCATACCATGTACAGATCCATGATAGGAAACCTGTTGTATGTGTCAGCTATAAGACCATATGTAATGCAAGCTGTAGGCTTGGTTGCTAGGTTCTAGTCAACCCACAAAGAAACGTATGTAACTGCAGTAAAAAGAATTTTCAAATATTTGAAAGGTACTATGGAGTATAGGTTATGGTACCCAAAGAGTCAAGACTTTATGTTAAAAGCATTTATTGATGCAGATTGGGCAGGAAGTGTTGATGATCGAGAAAGTACCAGTGGAGCAAAATTCCTCTTAGGAAATTGTTTGGTTTCATGGTTAAGTAAAGAAAATCTTCCATCTCACTCTCCAGAGCAGAGGCTGAAGATATTGTTGCTGCATCATGTTGTGCCCAAGTCATTTGGATGAAGCAGACACTAGAAGACCTACTTGTGAAGTATGAGCACCCAATAATAATAAATTGTTATAATAACAGTGCCATAAACATGTCAAAAAACCATGTCATGCACTCCAAGACAAACCAGATACCAATAAAATATCACTTCCTAAGAGAACAAGTATTTCCCCAGCTAGCCATGCACTGGGGCCCTCCTTCTAGTGCCAGAAACTGTTGAGGCCTGGAAATTCGCAGGCAACAACAACAAGGGATTCTCCCTAGTCAACGTTCCCAACTAGCTCGTGACTGTTTGGTGTAGGGAATCCGTTCGATTTGCGGTCCGGCTACCGTAGGTCAAGTAACAAAAACAAAAAGGAAGTTTACCGGTTGTGGCCCGGTCCACTGTGTATATTTTTATATTTTTGACTTTAAGTATGATGTGCAAGTGCCTATCTAAGATGCAGATTGATGAAGAATGCAAGGAGTGGTCACAATGTGATGCGCAGGTTCTTACCTCTCGTCTTAGACTCTCTCACATCTAAATCACACACAACTGGAAAAACAAATGCTAACTAAGCTATCCCTAGGGAGCAATATTATTAATTCATGAGTAATGTGACACAGTCCACATGTTAAGATAAATCACAGATAGCTATTCTTGAAATCAAAACACATAAACATGCATAAAGATATACACAACAAGATAGCTCGTCATCTGTTAAAACATCCATTACTCATAGTGGAAATTATCATAGAATAAACCAGAGAACATTCACATAAGAACATAGGTTCAGAAAGTGAGAACGCTCTCACAGTTAATGAAACACAACTGAAAACGAAATAGTTCCCCTTCAACATTGTTCATTTCATCACATTTGAACATTCCACACAACACTTTCTCCAACAGGAAAAGTTTGTAATTTTATTATTGCAAAACGAAGTAGTTCCTCTTACAACAAGTAGCTCACAAGTTTCTCTAGGAAAAAGCCCCCCTCCTATCTAAATCTTCTATATTTATACAAAAAGAGCAAAACTATTGGGCTGCCCACAAACGACTCATAGGCTTCCCCAACATTTACCCTCCCATACTATTCTTTAATATATTACAATAAACAAATAAAGTGCTTATGAGGAGGGTCCCGCTTGGCTATTCAAGAACTTTTTCCGCGCTGAAGCCTCTAAGGAAATGCTTTTGAACTCAGAAGGTTCTAAGAAACTAATATTAATTTCAAATTTAGTGGCCTGATTTCTTATTACTTCTATTCTGGCTGCGCTCAGGCGAAGTTGGTCCTCTAGCAATTGCACAATAACCGCAGAATGAGCTACTTCCTTCCTCAAAGTATGCTCATCTAGGGCCTTGATGTGTTGCACCCTTTGTTCATCTTCTTGATACCTCCTTTGCAACATCTCCAAAAAATGGCCGTGGTTTGGAAAGGTATCCATTCTCTGTCCAGCCTCAACCTGGCAACGATTATAAGTAATCAAAAGTCTCCTGAAGAACTCTGAACAAGCCCCCTTTGTCTTCTTGACAACCTTCTTGAATTCTTCGGCTTTGTTTATGGAAAACTCCAGTAAATCATAGTCTTGCCTTAGGCATTGTTGATCTTTTGATGGCAGATCTACAGGGGTTTCTTCATTTGCTTCTAATCTTGCCATTCTTCCTATCAGGACTTCTAAGATGTCCTGCGATCTGTCTACAAAATATGAAGAGGTTTCCAAAATCTCTTCCAGCCGATTGTCTACCTGCAAGATCTTGCACCTTTCTTCCTCTATGGCGACTTGCAGCTCGTGCATCTTACTCCTCTATGCTAGAACATGCTCCTTGAAAGGTTGAAGGTTGACTTGCTGCTCCTTGGCCTCTTCTAGAGCCACTGTTAATGAGGTAACCCGTTCTTTAAGATCTACAGTCTACCCTGAGATTGCCTCTCAGATTCCTCCAAGGTGGCTTTCTGTAGCTCCAACTCCCCTATCTTACCTAGCAGCTGCTCTTTTTCTGTGTGAAGACTTTCACATACCGTCTTCAACTCATCCTTTTCTATTCTTAACCCTTGACATTCCTGCTTCAATTTCTCCAGAATTTCTTGGGCAGCCTCTAGAGATATCTTCTCTTCTTAGAGGGATTGGAGCTCAGCTTTTGAAGACTTTATTTCATATTGTATGTCTTCAAACTTTCTTTTCAATCTACTACTTTCCTCTCTTTCTCTTCTGAGGGTATCCTTTAGCTGGGCAACAGACTTCTTTGACTGTTCAATATTAGTCATTATTAGATCTACATTGTCCTCAGAAGCATGGATCAATGCAGCCCCGACTCTGATGGTGAATCTGGGGTACTTGTCTGTCCCATATACTATGGTTGTATCATTTATGATTTTACCCGACTGCCCCCCAGTCTCGACCTTTCTCTCGGTCCTCTTCACTATTCTCTTCCTTTCTTTGTCATAAAAAATTGTGTTGAAATCTGGTACCTCCTCCCCTTTCTTATGCTCGAAAGGGATTAGCCTCAGGGTAGGGACCATATCCTATCCTATTGTCCAGCCAGTAGCTGCCTCATGATCTTGAATATCAGGATTACCCATGTCTTGAGCCTAACTGTCTACAGGATCAGAAGCTGATTGCTCTGTCACTGCCCCTGTCAGTTTTAGTCTTTCTGCTTCCTGCTTCCTCAATTCCTCATCCATCTTCCTTTTCTTTTCCTCCTCTTCCCTTCGGGCAGTTTCTTCTGCATTTCTAGCTACTTCTTATTCAGCTCTTCTCTTTTCTTCCTCCTCACCTTTGATCCAGCTTTTGGCTTCCTGTGCTAGTCTCCTAGCATCTTCATCTCTTTTTCTAGCCTCTTCCTCCTCTACCTTTTTCTACTCATCCTATCCTTTCCCGCCTTTAGTGGTAATTTTATTTTTAAATATTCTTCTTAAGGAAGTTATGTTTTCTGCACTGTGGAAAATGGATTCATCTTTATCCTAGTGGCTTGTGTACTCAAAATGTACATTTGCTTCCTGGCAGTGCTCTACCACTTTATTTCGGGAATCGTTCCTGTGAAAGTTTATTTCACCAAAATGGAATTTCCCCAATTCTTCTACAAATTCATCGACTTTCTTGACTCTTGTGAACCTATAGCTCCCTAAGTTGAATGGTAAGAGAGGATAAGTGGACTTCTTATGTTCGAATAGAAAAATCCCGATGCCATCTAAGAAGACTTGCCTAACTACCTCTTTGTGTATCACATAGTTAGTGGCATATTTTGGTAGTAGTGAGGGTGCTCTGGAGCATCCATACATTCTGGAATACAATCCATCCTCTGTTAAGTAGTAATCTACATATTCTTCAATAACCTGCAATGCTTCCTCCGACATGTAGTTGCACTCTTTTAAGAAGATCAATGTATATAATGGCATAATGAAGTGCTCACACACTTCTCTATAGTGACTGTGGTATTTGTGTACCCATAGTGGCTTGTAAGCTGAGTAGACTAGTGTTCTCTCCCAGTCCCAGATACACCTCAGGTTTGGGAAAGGTTGGTTGCATAGTATGCAATCAATCAGTATAGAGCTCATGTAGAACTCTGATTTCTTCTGGCACCTTCTGGGACACCCCTCCTAATGCTGAAGCAATGCAGGCCGAGAGGCTGTTTGATACAATGTTCGCCCAGTTGAACAATGTCCCTTGGGTTGCAACATGGAAGATGATAGGCACCCACTCCAACTTAAAGATTTTATCGTGGTCCCTCCTGAAAATCCTATTCAACATCAGGGTAATGAACCTGTAAGGGGTCCTCAAAGTGGTAGTATCATATTCCCTTGATGGCCTAGTCTTGAAACTTTTTCCAGGCACCAACATTCTTTTCAGTGTCTCGACTAGGTCCAGATTGATTGTCTTCAGCCAGTCTTTAGTCAAGTACACTTGTGCTTCAGGTAAGTGGTAGGCCAATGATACGTACCCAGAGCCATAAGTAGCATAACCCTATTCATCAACATTTGCAAAAATCATGGTCGTTACATCTGCCCTGGGCAGAATCCACTCGATCACCTCTTAGCATGGAAAAAGCTCAGGTATGGTAGCAACTCTCATCAACGCAGATCTCTCTATATTTGCATATATGGTTTCCTCCTCAAAACCAGTGCCAGGTACCTCCCGGTGTGTTATTAGTCTGTAGACTTCCCCCCATTTATATTCGGGTTCCACACCCATTATGAATTTGGTATCTTTGTAAGTGTATTCAACTTTGGTGACAATTTCAACCTCAGGTTCCTCTTCTACTATGGGAGCCTTCTTCTTCTGCCCTTTAGACATCTCGAATTATGAAGAATTTCCCTGTCATACACAAAATCCTTTAGGTTCTGTTGGGACACTCCTAGATAACATTACAAAATGGAGACAAACTGTATGAGCATTTTACCTCGTCTAGGATAAACATGATTGCCAAAAAGACCAAGTGTTCCTACGCAAAACCAATCTGCCAAAAAGATAAAACCATCGCATAACTAAATATTTGCATAATCACCCATAGTATCATGGCCTTTCTAAAACGAAAAAATATCCCCCTCCCTCCGTCAAGGAGAAAAACGGTCTTAAATCCCCCTCTCGGCGCTATGAACTAAATAGTTCCATGGAAAATAATCTGCCTAATCCCAAGTGAAGGATACTTCATTGTGGTAGTGCGCTTAACTCACTTTATGCTTGAGGTTGGTGGTAATGAGGGATAGCAAAGCGACTGAACAAAGAGAACATAAGGTGATGGGGCGGTGCCTCTAAACATCTTCTACATTCGGCTTGGACGTGGAAAATAAGAGGACTCTGCTTCTTGCAAAAAGCACTCGCATCAAAACCCGTATGGATAATGCATTATGAACCCTAAATTGGTTCGAAGTTCGTATTCGAGTTTAACAATCTCATCCTAAGCGGGGCGTCACTTCAACATCGCGACCCTGGTTCACAAAAACAAGGGCGACCATACTGTGGAATCAAAACCTCGACATCTCTAAAATAAACGAGAAAACGCTCTCCCCGGATGGCCAAACACAGAATGGGGGAAACTGGTGCGGACAGTATAACGGCCATCTACACCGGTTCCCCAAATAATCGAGTGCGGGTTGCAAACTCATAATGGCCACAGACTTAATCCTCGAGCAAACAAAACCCCCACCGAGCAACAATACCATCTATAGATTATATATACACGTCCAAATGGAAACCTAGGTGTCCACTAATCGTCGAGACAGGAGCTAACCAAGGGTGACAAACTCAGTTTGACCATTCGAACGGAAAGGTAAAACGGGCATAAGAGCCTACCTGGCAATGTGCTGCACAACTGGTCGAGAAAAAACCGCAAACCTCCATGATGGAGCCACCTAGGAGCGAGTACGTTGGTCTGCTCGAGCGATAATGACAACACGAGTAAAAGACAACAATAAAATAATAAACCCCAACCCCAAAATATATATGCCCTGGTCAACAAATAATTGGCGGGAAAAATAAGATCATAGGGCGGCAAAACAACTATGGGGTCGACGATCCTGTCAGTCGCATCTCCGCAACGGCGGATGATGAAACGGCTAGGAGAGCCGCAAAGGCATCGACAGAGAAACAAATCAAAACTCGCATCGGAGCTCGCAAGACTGAGGCCTCGGATCAATAGATGGTTGAAGAGCCGCAACGGCGGAAACCATAAAGGCACCGATTTCCGCAGACCAATCAAAATTGGGGAAAAAATAAACATGACTTCGGTGAAAACCAAACATCGGTCAAGTGGAAAACAAACAAACTACAATGGAGGGATAGTGCTTTCCAAAGACGCAACGATGGAAGCTGAAATCCTAAGGATCTGTGAATTAAAATGGTGGGAATCGGAAGAAGAAAATGCAACTATCGGGAAGCTTGGCAATACCTTCTCCGCAATGGCGAAAAACGTAGAGACACATGTTCCGACGGGATCTTAATACAGCCGCTGACAAATAAAGCGCATGGGAAACCAATAACCCTTGAATCAGACTTGATGTCCTGTTCTTCTCCGCAAAGACGGGTGTGTAGTTAACTACACTCCCGACTCAATAGTCTAAAACACTTCCGATGGTAGGGAAAAATCAATACAATCCGTGAAACATTGCTGGCATAAAAGCCAATCTTGAGCAAAAATCAAACAAAGCCAAGGAGCTGAGCAAATGAAAGAAAAGGAGGGTCCCAATTTTTTTTTGAATTTTGGGAAAATGTTGCAGCTACAACAATTGGTGACTACCTTGTGAACCCCAGATTTCTGAATCAACTTGCTCCCAGTAAAACACTGTTTAACCTTTTAACTCATACGTTGAAATCTTCTAGATGCTTGTATTCCTAAGATGGAAAACCCATGCATTTAAATCATTGATGACAGTCCATTCTTTGGAAATGGGAACATCAAAATGTTCAAAGTCCGGATAACTCTTTTGAGGCTTAGTAGGTGAGTTTTATTTTACCTCTGTCTTTGGGTAGTTTCTAGCTTGGACACCACAGGATCGTAACATATGGTAAACAAAACTATTCATTTGTTCCTCATTCCCATGCCAATTGCACTTTTGTGCCTTTTGAACTTTTGTTCTTTTGAGTCCCCCATGTGCCTTGCTTTCTGAATTTTATTGAGGCTCTTCTATCCACAGTGTCTTTTGTGTGAGAGATGTATTTACTTTTCAGCTCACGGACGGAGAAGAACTTTTGGCAGATTGATATTCATGTTTTTGATACTTTGCTTTGATATGTATTGCTTCTTTCAAGAGTTTTGACTCTTAACAACCTTTAGGCTTTTAAAATCATGGCATGGGATCATTTATACATAATAAACTATTTACCTTGCTTCCTTTCCATGTGTCCTTTGCTATCACCCCCTAGGACGTCTTAGATGTGAAGTGGATGGAGCCTCGAAATAGTATTCCAGACCTTCTGATTCTGAGTTATTTTCAGGGGTTAAGAAGGACTTCAATGAGTGTATAGCCATTTAGGAAAACTACTTACTAGAAGAGATTCTATTAGTTCAACCAATAATGCACAGTCTTATCCTGAAGATTTTAGTTAATCGAGAACCCTGATGCTTTCCATGCAACCAAAAGTTTGCTTCTTTTATTAAAAAACAAACCAAAATAACCAGAAACAACAGCGGTAAATCAAAGTAAAAATGCATCAAATTATTTATGTACAAGGTCATCAAATCAAAAATCAAAGTAAAATTTGAGAACCAACCACTACCTGATCAGTTCTGTGCCCACCCCTAAAATTCTATCAACCTATGAGCCAAGGGGCTAGGCTTGATTGCAAAAGTGAAATACCTAACCATGATCTAATTCTGCTATTTTTGAAACCGAAACTTCGTTTACCAAATTACAATCAATCTCATTAGCCTGTGAACATTGAAGGAGATTAGGCTGAGTGTCAGTCATACTGCTGGCTTCTTTTGATGCATGATTTCTTAGTTCAAGCTCCATTAGATAATTCCCCAAAATAGAATTTGCAGATTCATTTCCTTCTTCCAACTTAGTGATAGTGTGCTTCATGTAAGGTTCCCTTAAAATTTTGATCCGATTCGGGATCCCTTTATGAGGCAACCATAAATGTGACCAATCTGAAGCAAAATACCCCTTTAACCTTGCAGACCAGTCTCGGTTCAGAATAAGTCCATATCCATCCGGTATGTTTGCCACCACAATATCAATAAATTGACATATATTTTCATTTGTAGATAAACGAATGAGGACATTTTCCATTTCCCCAACTACTTTGACACTAGTTCTGTCTAGTTGAGTAACTTCCGAAGCA
The DNA here is from genome assembly GCA_001517045.1 of Pseudotsuga menziesii. Classification (NCBI taxonomy): domain Eukaryota; kingdom Viridiplantae; phylum Streptophyta; class Pinopsida; order Pinales; family Pinaceae; genus Pseudotsuga; species Pseudotsuga menziesii. Next base: position 10,541 of record LPNX010734331.1, read on the forward strand.
ATAGGTTTGGGCTGCCCATTATTTTTTTGCAGACCGCGAGTGGCATAACATTCACCGATGATCCAGAATCTACCAAACAATTATGCACTTTATTGTTCAGAATTTCAAGAGTCAAAAGGAAAGGTGGGGTTTTAAACCTAGATTTCCCTTCCCCAATTGATTCGACATCTTCCTCCATAGGCTGGTTTTCAGTGGGTATCTCTTCCTCTGGTTCTTCAGGCCTTTTAGTATTTTCTTTGTTCACACCTACTTGGTCTTCCATAGGCTTATCAGGCTTGTTTATTTGCTTCAGATCTTGGCTAATAATGGTGATTTCAGGTACTTTGTCCTCAACATTGTTTTTTGGCTGTTTCCTGACATTCTCTTGCAACTTCTTAATCTTTGAGATTATTGAATTGTCTTTATTTACCAAATTCAGGTCTTTTGTTGTCATTGGTATATTCTCAGGTTTCAGAGTACTTTTTTCTGTATCAAACAATGAGACACAATCCCATAAAAACATGGTATCATTCTCTTGTTTTTCTATGGTCTTACTACCCTTTTCCTCTTCATCACTGTCCTCAGTCAATTTAGAATCCAAAAGCTGATTCATCATCAACGTCATTGAATTTAACCATTGAGGACAATTCTTTTTAGAATGGGGTTGTTGGTGAAAAGTGCAAAAATTATCCATCCCTACCTCTGTCAGATTCATTGATGCTGAACCGTGTAGAGGGGTCTTGAATTGGTTGTTATCTTCTCTTTTTTTGTAATAAGGCTTATAAGTTTTATGAGCTTCTTTTTCCTTCTCCAAATCTATTATTTTGTTGGAAAGCTTTTGAATCATCTTTAACATTCCCTCAAAATCATGTGATTGCTCCTCTTTAGGTTTAGACAACAATAAGGCTCTTTTCCCGGAAGTTTTTTCTCCAGATTGTTCGGGATAATCTTCTATACTTTCCTTTTCAGCCTCTACTCTTTCTGCTTCTTCATAAGTCTCTGCTAACGTAGGCTTAACTTGAGCTTTTGCAAACATAACGAAGTCAGGACCTAAAGCTGAGGTATAATACTCAATCGGAACTTTATCAGAGGGCTTATCAATTGCAGAGAAATTCTTGAGGTAAGCAGAAAATCTTTGAGTGAAACTGTGTACCTTTTCTTTCCTTTCTTTTTTTAAAGCGCCTAAACCTTTCATTAGTGCTGCATGTGTCTTTTGGGCTGCATACTTACTTCTGAAAATCCTTTCAAAGGTATCCCAATCTGGGATAGAGTTTGCAGGCAAACCAAAATACTATGATGCTGCTGCTCCTTTAAGGGTGTGTGGAAAAAGTCTACAAACTACATCCTCATGTTCCCCGACCCTTAATCCTTCTATTTCCAAATAGAAACTTTGCAAATGGTCATGTACTATAACCTTCTCCTTTGGATCAAACTTAGGCAACAACTTCTCAAAAGCTTGAGGTAAGTCATGCAACGGAGGTGTTAGGTTCAAGGGTGATCTGGCTTTCCAAGCCGGTGGTGGATTTGGTGGGTTAGGTGGCTGGTTTGCATTTACACCTGCCATGATTTTGGGTGGAGAGTGAGGAGGTGAAGGAACATGAGTCTGCGCAGGAGAACAGTAAGTTGTGTTTGGGCCTACTTGATTCAAAGGCTGAACAAATTCCTGTAACGCAACTTCTACTAACTCTTCCAAATCTCCAACCAACACTGAATCTTCCAAGATGGGACAATCTTTCTTCTTGTATTCTCTTTCAGGTAAATCAGGGATAATGGGTAATCCTCCAATACTCTTTACATAAGCTCGTGTGTGTCTTCTCAGATCATTTACTACTTGGTTGCCAACAACAAACAAATGCTCTCTATTCTCTTCAGTATTTGAGTCAGGAAATAAACTACTTTCAAAACTATCACTGGTGGAGTTATTTTGAGGAAATGGATTTCCCCGGCCAGCCATGCATTGGAGCCCTCCTTCTAGCACCAGAAACTGTTGAGGCTTGGAAATTCGCAGGCAACAACAATAAGGGCTTCTCCCCAGTCAACGTTCCAAACTAGCTTGTGACTGTTTGGTGTAGGGAATCCGTTCGATTTGCGGTCCGGCTACCGTAGTTCAAGTAACAAAAACAAAAGGGTTTTACCGGTTGTGGCCCGGTCCATCATGTATATTTTTGTACTTTTGACTTTAAGTATGATGTGCAAGTGCCTATCTAAGATGTAGATTGATGAAGAATGCAAGGAGTGGTCACAATGTGATGCGCAGGTTCTTACCTCTCGTCTTAGACTCTCTCACATCTAAATCACACACAACTGGAAAAACAAATGCTAACTAAGCTATCCCTAGGGAGCAAGATTATTAATTCATGAGTAATGTGACACTGTCCACATGTTAAGATAAATCATAGATAGCTGTTCTTGAAATCAAAACACATAAACATGCATAAAGATATACATAACAAGATAGCTCGTCATTTGTTAAAACATCCATTATTCATAGTGGAAATTATCACAGAATGAACCAGCGAACATTCACATAAGAACATAGGTTCATAAAGTTAGAACGCTCTCACAGTTAATGAAACATAGCTGAAAAAAAAATAGTTCTCCTTCAACATTGTTCATTTCATCACATTTGAACATTCCACACAACACTTTCTCCAACAGGAAAAATTTGTAATTTTATTATTGCAAAACGAAGTAGTTCCTCTTACAACAAGTAGCTCACAAGTTTCTCTGGGAAAAATCCCCCCTTCTATCTAAATCATCTATATTTATACAAAAAGAGCAAAATTGTTGGGTTGCCCACAAACGACTCTTAGGCTTCCCCAACGCTTCACCTCCCATACTATTCTTTAATATATTACAATAAACAAATAAAGTGCTTATGAGGAGGGTCCTGCTTAGCTATTCAAGAACTTTTTCCATGCTGAAGCCTCTGAGGCAATGCTTTCAAACTCGGAAGCTTCTAAGAAACGAATATTAATTTCAAATTTAGCGGCCTGATTTCTTATTACTTCTATTCTGGCTACGCTCATGTGAAGTTGGTCCTCTAGCAACTACACACTAACCGCGGAATGAGCTACTTCCTTCCTCAGGGTCTGCTCATCTAGGGACTTGATGTGTTGCACCCTTTGTTCATCTTCCTGATACCTCCTTTGCAACATCTCCAAAAACAGGCTATGGTCTAGAAAGGTATCCATTCTCTGTACAACCTCAACATGGCAACGATTATAAGTAATGAAAAGTCTCTTGAAGAACTCTGCACAAGCCCCCTTTGTCTTCTTGACAACCTTCTTGAATTCTTCGGCTGTGTTTATGGCAAACTCTAGTAAATCATAGTCTTTCCTCAGGGTTTGTTGATCTTTTGATGGCATATCTACATGGGTTTCGTCATTTGATTCTAATCTTGCCATTCTTCCTGTCAGGACTTCTAAGATGTCCTGCGATCTGTCTACAAAATATGAAGGGGTTTCCAAAATCTCTTCCAGCCGATTGTCTACCTGTAATATCTTGCACCTTTCTTCCTCTATGGCGAATTGCAACTGGTGCATCTTACTCCTTTGTGCTAGAACATGCTCCTTGAAAGGATGAAGGTTGACTTGCTGCTCCTTGGCCTCTTCTAGAGCTGTTGTTAATGAGGTAACCTATTCTTTAAGCTCTGCAGTCTGCCCCTGAGATTTCCTTTCAGATTCCTCCAAGGTGGCTTTCTGTAGCTCCAACTCCCCTATCTTACCTAGCAGCTACTCTTTTTCTGTGTGAAGACTTTCACATACCATCTTCAACTCATCCTTTTCTGTTCTTAACCCTTGAAATTCCTGCTGCAATTTCTCCAGACTTTCTTGGGTAGCCTCCAGAGATCTCTTCTCTTCTTGGAGGGACTGGAGCTTAGCTTTTGAAGACTTTATTTCATATTGTATGTCTTCAAACTTTCTTTTCAATCTACTACTTTCCTCTCTTTCTCTTCTGAGGGTATCCTTTAGCTGGGAAGCATACTTCTTTGACTATTCAAGATCAGTCATTATCCGATCTACATCATCCTCATAAGCATGGATCAATGCAGCCCCAGCTCTGATGGTGAATCTGGGGTCCTTGTCTGTCCCATATACTACGGTTGTATCATTTATCATTTTACCCGACTGCCCCCTAGTATCGACCTTTCTCTTGGTCCTCTTCACTATTCTCTTCCTTTCCCTGTCATAAAAAATAGTGTTGAAATACTATACCTCCTCCCCTTTCTTCTGCTCGAAAGGGATTAGCCTCACGGTAGGGACCATAGCCTGTCCTATTATGCTGCCAGCAGCTGCCTTAGGATTACCCAGGTTCTGTTCCTGACTGTCTACAGGATCGGAAGCTGATTGCTTTGTCACTGCCCATGTCAGTTTTAGTCTTTCTGCTTCCTGCTTCCTCAATTCCTCATCCATCTTCCTTTTCTTTTCCTCCTCTTCCCCTTGGGAAACTTCTTCTGTCTTTCTAGCTGCTTCTTGTTCATCTCTTCTCTTTTCTTCCTCCTCACCTTTGATCCAAATTTTGGCTTCCTGTGCTAGTCTCCTAGCATCTTCATCTCTTTTTCTAGCCTGTTCCTCCTCTGACTTTTTCTGGTCATCCTGTCCTTTCCCGACTTTAGTGGTAATTTTCTTTTTAAATCTTCTTCTTAAGGCAGTTATGTTTTCTGCACTGCGAAAAATGGATTCATCTTTATCCCAGTGGCTTGTGTACTCAAAATGTACATTTGCCTCCTTGCAGTGCTCTGCCACTTTATTTCAGGAATCGTTCCTGTGAAAATTTATTTCACCAAAATGGAATTTCCCCAATTCTTCTACAAATTCATCGGCTTTCTTGACTCTTGTGAACCTATAGCTCCCTAACTTGAATGGTAAGGGAGGATAAGTGGCCTTCTTATGTTCGAATAGAAAACTCCCGACGCCATCTAAGAAGACTTGCCTAACTGCCTCTTTGTGTATCACATAGTCAATGGCATATTTTGGCAGTAGTGAGGGTGTTCTGGAGCATCCATACATTCTGAAATACAATCCATCCTCCGTTAAGTAGTAATCTGCATATTCTTCAATAACCTGCAATGCTTCCTCCGACATGCAGTTGCACTCTTTTAAGAAGATCAATGCATATAATGGCATGATGAAGTGCTCACACACTTCTCTATAGTGACTGTGGTATTTGTGTGCCCACAATGGCTTGTAAGCTGAGTAGACTGGTGTTCTCTCCCGGTCCCAGATACACCTCAGGTTTGGGAAAGGTTGGTTGCATAGTATGCAATCAATCAGTATAGAGCTCATGTAGAAGTCTGATTTCTTCTGGGACACCCCTCCTAATGCTGAAGAAATGCAGGCCGAGAGGCTGTTTGATACAATGTTCACCCAGTTGAACACTGTCCCTTGGGTTGCAACATAGAATATGATAGGCACCCACTCCAACTTAAAGCTTTTACCGTGGGCCCTCTTGAAAATCCTGTTCAACATCAAGGCAATGAACCTGTAAGGGGTCCTCAAAGTGGCAGTATCATATTCCCCTGATGGCCTAGTCTTGAAACTTTTGCCAGGCACCAACATTCTTTTTAGTATCTCGACTAGGTCCAGATTGATTGTCTTCAGCCAGTCTTCAGTCAAGTACACTTGTGCTTCGGGTAAGTGGTAGGCCAGTGATACGTACCCAGGGATATAAGCAGCATAACCCTATTCTTCAACATTTTCCAACATCATGGTCGTTACATCTGCCCTGGGAAGAATCCACCCGATCACCTATGAGCATGGAAAAAGCTCAGGTCTGGTAGCAACTCTCATCAATGCAGATCTCTCTACATTTTCATATATGGTTTCCTTCTCAAAACCGGTGTCAGGTACCTCCCGGTGTGTTATTAGTCTGTAGACTTCCCCCCATTTATATTCGGTTTCCACACCCACTATGCATTTGGTATCTTCGTAAGTGTATTCAACTTTGGTGACAATTTCAACCTCGGGTTCCTCTTCTACTATGGGAGCCTTCTTCTTCTGCTGTTTAGACATCTCAAATTCTGAAGAATTTCCTTGTCATACACAAAATCCTTTAGGTTCTGTTGGGCCACTCCTAGATAACATTAAAAAATGGAGACAAACTGTATGAGCATTTTACCTCGTCTAGGCTAAAAATGATTGCAGCTATGAAAATAAACAAATAATACTAAAAAACCAAGTGTTCCTATGCAAAACCAATCTGCCAAAAAGCTAAAAGCAGCACATAACTAAAGATTTTCACAATCACCCATAGTATCATGGCCTTTCTAAACGGAAAAATATCCCCCTCCCTCTGTCAAGGAGAAAAATGGTCTTAAATCCCCCTCTCGGCACTATGAACTAAATCGTTCCATGGAAAATAATATGCCTAATCCCAAGTGAAGGATACTTCATTGTGGTAGTGCGCTTAACTCGCTTTATGCTGGAGGTTGGTGGTAACGAGGGATAGAAAAGCAACTGAACAAAGAGAACATAAGGTGATGGGGCGGTGCCTCTAAACATCTTCTACATTTGGCTTGGACGTGGAAAATAAGAGGACACTGCTTCTTGCAAAAAGCACTTGCATCAAAACCCGTATGGATAATGCATTCTGAACCCTAAATTGGTCCAGAGCTCATATTCGAGTTTAACAATCTCATCCTAAGCAGGGCGTTACTTCAACATCGCGACCCTGGTTCACAAAAATGAGGGCGACCATATTGTGGAACCAAAACCTTGGCATCTCTAAAATAAATGATAAAACGCTCTCCCCGGATGGCCAAACATAGACTGGGGGAAACTGGTGCGGACAACGTAACGGCCATCTGCACCGGTTCCCCAAATAGTGGAGTGCGGGTTGCAAACTCATAACGGCCGCAGACTTAATCCTAAAGCAAACAAAACCCCTGCCGGGCAGCAATACCGTTTATAGATTATATATACACGTCAAAATGGAAACCTAGGTATCCATTAACCATCGAGACATGAGCTAACCAGGGGCAACAAAATCAGTTTGACCATTTGAATGGAAAGGTAAAATGAGCATAAGAGCCTACCTGGTAATGTGCTGCGTGACTGGTCGAGAAAAAACCACAAACCTCCACGGCGGAGCCACCTAGGAGCGAGGTACCGACATCGAGTACGTTGGTCTGCTCGAGCGATAACGACAGCACAGGCAAAAGACAACAATAAAATAATGAACCCCAACCCCAAAATATATACGCCCCGATCAACAAATAATCGGCAGGAACAACTACGGGGCCGTCGATCCTGTCAGTAGCATCTCCGTAATGGTGGATGATGAAACAACTAGGAGAGCCGCAATGGAATCGACAGAGAAACAAATCAAAACTCGCATCGGAGCTTGCAAGACTAAGGCCTCGGATCAATAGATGGTTGAAGAGCCGCAACAGCGGAAACCATAAAGGCACTGATTTCCGCAGACCAATCAAAATCAGGGAAAAAATAAACATGACTTCGGCGGAAACCAAACATCGGTCAAGCGGAAAACAAACAAACTACATTGGAGGGATAGTGCTTTCCAAAGCCGCAACGATAGAAGTTGAAAGCCTAAGGATCTGTGAATTGAAACAGCGGGAATCGGAAGAAGAAAATGCAACCATTGGGAAGCTTGGCAATACCTTCTCCGTAATGGAGAAATGTAGAGACACACGTTCCGACGGGATCTTAATATAGCCACCGACAAATAAAGCGCATCGAAAACCAATAACCCTTGAATTGGACTTGATGTCCTATTCTTCTCCACAACGGTGGGTGTGTAGTTAACTGCACTCCTGACTCAATAGTCTAAAACACTTTCGATGGTAGGGAAAAATCAATACAATCCGTGAAACATTGCCGTCATAAAATCCAATCTTGAGATCAAACAAAGCCAAGGAGCTAAGCAAACAAAAGAAAAGGAGGGTCCCAATTTTTTTTGAATTTTGGGAAAATGTTGCAGCTGCAATAATATGGTAGCAAGATGAGTTCAACCATGACAAAGGAAAATGGTGAGTGTCTGAATGCATGAGTGAAGAGAGAGGGTGGAGTGGAGAGTGCAGAGATTGTGTGTGAGCAAATTCTACTTCTAGAGATCGAAATTGTCTGTGCGTAGAGCATTGCGGAAAGGAATTGATCATTCCACTGATCAGTTCAATCACAAAGTTAAAAATATGCATCCTAGACAGTTTAATGGAGATCGTGTGGTGGAGATTAGGCGTGGACGAAGATCAATGACTAAGGATCACTTTGCAACCAAAATAACGAGGAGTATAAAGAAGAGGCTGGTTGCAAAATCAGAACTAATTGGTGGAATCAAATTGAGATCAATGACCAAAATCGATCATTAAAATAGATCGACGACACACAACGATTTTGCTGGGTAGAGTTGCACGGTTTGGAAAACTTTTCATGTGCACAATTTTTTTTATGAAATATGCTTCATCACATTTGAAGTCCATCGTTGATCTGGTGGGGACACAAATCTAATGGTCCTTATGGATTTCTCTGATTCAACTAGTAAGGAGGTTAAGACGGGCTGATGTGCATGAAATTTCTATGAAATTTGCCTCATATTATTTGAAGTCCACCTTTGATTTGGTGGGGACCCTGATTTGACGACGGTAAGGTCATTTCACGAGATGAATTGACAAGAGGTTAACACGGCTTGATGTGCGAGAAATTTCTATGAAATTTACTTCTTTTTATTTGAATTCCACTAGTGATTTGATGAGGACCCTGATCCGATGGAGGTAAGATCATTTCACCGGGTGATGCGACAGGAGGATAACATGGGATAATATGAGCGAAGTTCCATTGAGAAATAATTCACAGTGAAAATTTGGATGGTCAAATTTGAATCCGCAAGGAAATCTATGGTGGGGAATGATTTCCGCACAAAGAAAAGGGGAAGATCCAAAAATATGCATTTGATCATAGATCAATGGCTAGGAGTGAACCCACAAAGAAATCAATGGTTCATATAAAAAGCGGAAAGTGGAGAATCACGAAAAAGACCTTAGGAAATATCACAGTTCCGCTACCCGGAATCTGGACAATCAATGGTCCAGAAAACAACCACATAAGATTGAGGGTGCATAAGAAATAAGGAAGAAAGTGGAAGGCAGAGAGGTGTGAAAGCAACATTTCGGTCTTTGAGAACCCACATTCCACATCCCCTGATACAGAAGATTGAAGGTCAGGAAGACATCTGTAAAGATCGACGGTGTAGAAAGATTAGTGCGGAAAGCGAAAGACGGAGATTTGTGAAAGCAACGTTTGAGTTTTTGAGAATTCGCGTCCCGCAACCCGTGATCCGAGAGATCAACGATCACGGAAGAGGCCGCAGGAAATCAAAGGTGCAGAACGGTTGGAGTGGAATGACAACTGCGGAAATCGAGAAAAGAAATTTTGAGAAATTTCACAAATCCGCGATCTATATTCCTCATCCTATCTAAGTTCTATGGTTAGGAAGAAGCTCGATATAAAAAATCAACGGCTCAGAATGGCTACGGAAATGGAGAGTACGGAAGGTCACGATTTGAAGATTCATGAAGAGGTACGATCAATGAAATGGCGCAATGGTCAAGAGATGCGTCCATAGGAAGACATGAAGGTATTTACTAACATAATTATTGAAGGAAAGAACTTGTCTCTATGATTGTGAATGACAGAGTCCAAGAAGTGAATAGCAGATTGATAAAATCAATCCAGGGTGGCGCTAGGGTAGACTATAAGTCTGCAAAGGGTGTTGTAGCATTCCTTGTATGTTGTAGCAGATAGAAATATAGGGTGTTGGTGCATCCTTATCTGTTGTAGCAGGAAGAAACCCAAGGTGTTGGAGAATCCTTGTCTATTGTGGCAGACAGAAACACAGGGTGTTGTTGCATCCTTTATGTAGAAGTAAATAAAACAATTTTGTAGATTCATCTTATTAATGAGTATGAATTGGTGGTTTGCTTCTTGAGGTTTCCACGATAAAATTTGTGTCTTAATCTGTTTGATTCATTTTGTGTTTTTTTTTAAAAGAAAAAGACAATACTGATTCAACGCCCCCCCTCTCAGTATTGTGGGATAATCCAATAGTGCTTGCACAAGAATCAAATACAATAGTAGGCATGTAAGAAATAGAAACACTTGAACATGAAATTGACATGGAGCCAATATCTGAAACATGGACACATGGATATGGAGAAACCTACTTGCTAGATGATTTGATAAATAAAATCATTGAAATTGCTCCTTCAGAGGAATTTTTCCCAGTGGGAATCTTCCAAGACAAATATTTTGAGTTAAATTTTCCTACACTTTTTTATGGATTTAATCGACCATAAGACAACATGGATCATTTTTTTCTATCAACAAGTATCAAAATGGTAGTTGGAACTTGAAAGCACATACCTGGAAACATATGGTCGTCCTACTTTTTTTTATCACATTTACAAGTGCAGAACATCTTTGGAGCTCTCTATGCAATGCATTGCAACAAATTGACAAAAACAATGAGCCAATTGTGCTTGAAAATTTTCGTGACCAAACAATTGAAACATTGATAATAAAACACCTAGTCATTTGTAGTCATTACTATAGGCATCGAATGAAAACATTAAAGTCTTTAATTTAAAAAAATGAACAGATCTTTGGAGAAGTTCAAAACTTCTTTTTCATGACATAATTTCAATAGAGAGGAAAGAACATGATCATGGGCTGCTTTGGATCACGGATGCACCAGTCTATGGAAATAACTCAAATGATGAAATCACTACTTTCATTGATCGTTACATATCAACAAACTCCTCTTTGCTTGACAAAAATCTTGTAAATGATTAAACATATCACTATGCAAAAACTTGTAAAAAACATAAAAATTCTAGTTGCAAGTTCAATTTCCCTTTTCCTCCTATTGATAAAACAATGTTATTAGAATCACTTGAAAATATTATAGATGCTACAAAACAAAAAGACGGAGAAATTTTTTCCATTATTGAAAATCAACAATACCCCAAAACAATGACCTTTGATGCCTTTCTTGGAGAAATACAAATAACAAAATATGAGTACATTTTTCTACTACACTCTTTGCTTAATCACCCTACTCTAATAAAGAAAAGAAACCCTGTTACCATTTGGATAAACCCTTTTGCAAAGTTAATACTAAAGTTGTGGAAAGAAAATACAGATGCACAGTTTGTGTTGGATGCATATACAACTGCAAAATATGTCAGCTCTTACATAACAAAAATAGATCACACTATGAGAACTTCATTGAAAAAAATCAGGGAGCAATGCCTTCTTGATAAAGATGGCAAAATTGAAACTATACACAAACTTGGAAATGCGTTTTTAAATATGAAACAAATGTCTAGTAGACAAGTAGCCACTTTTTTCTTTCATTTCCTTTTCATTCATCTTCAAGGAAAACAACCTTCTTAAACATTTCCCCAGAAGAGAGACAAACGTTCATTTTAACAAGGAATTCTCTGTTGCAAAAGGAACTTGGCGATTCAAAAGACATTGCCTCTTCTTCTGTTTTGGACAAATACATCACACGACTAGTTGATCTTGAAAATATTTCATTTGTAGAATTTGTATCTTCTTATTCCTCTATTCATGCAACCATAGTAAAAAACAAAAGACCATGTATCATACACTACATACATTATAGCAACGAAAAAGATCTAGAGAACTATTTCCGAGAGAAATTGATTCTATATTTGTCGCACCAGGACAATTGCATGTCTCTAAAACAAAAATATAACAGATGGTGTGAAATATTCATGGTGCACATAGAAAATATTCATACCATTGAAAAACATTTCTTGCAAAGACAACTGACAAATTGGGCAAGGTTGAAACCACATTCGAGATGATTGAAATATAAACTAGAGACATGTCCAGTTCGCCTGCATGGACAAATACAATGGGTACTATACCTTGTTTTGAACAATATGACATTCAAAATGATCTCATCCACAAAGCTCATAATAAATCAGTATAGGTAGTTGACAGTTGCAATTTAACACAAAATACATTGTTATTGTCAATTGACCAATATCATGTTCTTAGGAAAACACTTAATCGTAAGCAACATAAAGTAATAAAAGAAATAATTGTCAGAAAGAAAAATGATCCTTCCACTCCAATTTTCTTGTTCTTGACTAGAGGAACAGGAACTGAAGAAACTTATACAACAAAAACAATTTGTCACATCTTATTGTATTACTATGACAAAGATATTGGTAGTGATCCTTTGAAGATAAAAGGGTTGATTGTGGCATTTACTGGAAAATATACATACAATGTGGATGAAGTTACTGGCCACTTTTCTCTAAGGTTTCCATTAGGTTCTTCAAAAATTCTTCCTCTACATTCCAATACCCTTGACTTGTTGGCAAAGGAATATGCACAATTCTGAGTATTGCTAATTGATGAAGTGTCTTTGATAGGATATTGAATGTTGTATAACATTGACAAACAACGAAGAGAAATTATACATAGTCCAACAAAACCATTTGGAAGAATCGACGAAGAGAAATTATGCATAGTCCAAAAAAACCATTTGGAAGACTTGATGTAATATTTTGTGGAGATCTTTGTCAAACACAGCTTGTTTAGATTCTCAGATTTTTGAACAACCAAAATTCAAAGAACAAATATTTCCATACAACGTTTGGATTGACAATATCAAATTCTATGAGTTGAAAACAATTGTCTGATAAAATAATATGCCTTCATAGCTATACTGAAAGGATCAAGAACTTGTTCACAAACCATTGATGACATTGACTTCTTGAATTGACATTGTTTCAACAACCCGCCAATGGATGCAAACTTCCCATCTTTGTTCCATAGTAAGAGAGGTGTGCAAGAACACAATGCAAATATGTTGTCCCTAGTCAATACAAAGATGGTTGTGCTTTTAGCTCATGATAACAAAATTGATTCACTTGAGAAAGACACAAACATGTTGAAGGCAACGCCACTCCCTTCTACAATAACTTTGAAAAAAAACGTGCTTGTTGAGTTAATAAGGGGAAACTATTCAATTGATGATGGGTTGGTCACTAGTGCAAACTTGGTTTGTTTAGACACTATACACAAGGAAATCCTAATTTTATATGGTTTGAATTTACGGACACAAAAATTGGTTTAAAAGAAAGAAGAAAAAAGGCAACATCTTTTTGGACTTCATATTAAATAAAAATAGACACTAATCGAAAGAATCATAGTACATACACCCTTTGAAAGCTAAAGTGTTGTTATGAGAGCTGAGTTCCCAATTCAACTAGCTTGTGCACGCACAATCCATAGAGCTTAAGGCCTAACAATCAGAAAAATTAGTTTTTGATCCAAAAGGTGTAAAAAAACATGGCCTTGTTTACACAGCTCTGTCTTGTGTCAACAACATCAATTGTCTTTACCCATTGAACAAACTAGAAGAACATATTTTGTCTCTTTGCACAAAAGTAAAAATTGAAATAGATAGATTGGAAAAGCATATCCCTTGGAAATTTCAATATGGCTTAATTCCAACACCAAATACTGAATATCTAACTATTTGTACACTCAACACCTTGCAGCTTGAATCTGCACATCGATAATGTTGCAAATGACCATGAGTTGATGTAGGTAGACATTATATGTCTTCAGGAGACACATTTGCATATGGCATTTGATGACACAAGATTCATAGAATAATACAATGGCCTATCATCATTTTCGGTCCATGGTATTCTTACAATGGTAAATAAAAACATTCCAATAATCAAATCAGAAAATTACAAAGGAAGGTCAATTGAGACTATTGCAACTGACATACTGTACAATGAAAATGTGCTAAAGGTAAAAACATTTATGTTAGGCCACACTCTATGCTTCATAGTCTTCTTCAAATATAAGATCACAATACTTTATGCAAATGAAACACTTGGTATTATATACATCAAAACCAACGGACGATTCAGGAACAATGCTTGACCATTTTTGGACAACCTTGCAAAGCAATGTTATTGCTTTCAACATTCAGATGCTTATTGGAGTGACCATAATTCTAGTTTCTTGTTGATTCCTGCCATTGTTTCTGATATATTCTTCAACCTTCCAAATGGAGAACAAATAAGTTCACGTTGTTGTTATTGGCATTGTTCCTAAAGAACAACATTTTTTCCAAAAATATCATCATTTTAGAAACAAAAAAATATAGGGAAATAAAATTTGCAGCTCAAGTTCCATATATGCACAGGAAAAAAATGAACGCAAACAATAAAAAAAAAAGAAACTGTGAATTGGATTTCAAAAATCACAAATGAAAAAACAAGCAAACAAATAACAAACACAAAACCCCCCCTTATGCCATCAGGCCAAAAAAAAAGTGAGGAAAAAGCTGCGCAACAATGATACAATAAAAAAAACATCCATCTTGACTTTAAATAGGTTGCTATAAAAACATCCATCTTTTGCTTTTCAGTACAATAAAGAAAAAAATGTTTCTAGAAGCTGCTCTTTTTACCTTGTTGTTGCACATGCATTCTCTCCATTGAAACAAAGGTTATTTTACTAATCTCTTTTTTCTTTATTTGCACATCTCTTTTTGTATCTATTTTCTCTTCCGTTCTGTTCTCTGCATTTGTCATGTTGCAATGTTCTCTTGTAGATTACTTTGTCGTTCATACTTGCACATGGTTGCAGTTTTCAAAATTGTTGTGCATGACACTTGGAGTATCTCACATACAAGAAGAAAACAAATTGCATTTGTTTGTATTCACCACTGGGACAATGTCAGAGACAGACAACAAAAACTGTGATAAAGTGCCAAGAACAAAAAGGCTAGCACCATATACAACATCAAGTTCAGATATCACAAAGAGGTTAGAGTCAACAAACCCTGTTTTCCTATAATCTTTGCTTCTTCATCAAATTAACCAATATTTCAATTACTTGCTTCCTTTCCCATTGGTCACTTGCAACTTATGTTTTTTCACATCATTGTTTGCAGATTAAAACAAACAACGCTTCAGCCATCTAATATCATACAGTTGTGTACCACATCTAACAACGTGTTTGAAGAAGATATTTTGGTTGTCTATGGGCCGTCAGGAAGCAAAAATAAAAATTCTCCTATCAAAGAAAATATCTTACATGCAAAGATAGTGGACAAGGATGGCCAAATGACTATCACAGCAAGTGTTAATGATAATTTGATCAAACGATTTAGTAGTTTCATCTGTTGGAAAATGTAATTACTCGCAGATCCGTACCTGACTCTCAGCCGACTAAGTCAGAGTTTGTACCAGTCAAGATCTTGTCTGTCAGTATGACAAGAGGGAAGAGTCCACGATACGGCAATGTAAACCAGTCGAATTTATTTCTGAAGCTAAGTTGTTAGGTAGATAGTTATTACAGTATTTAATGGTGAGTCAATCGCCCTATATAGAAGCAATATTCAGGTTGCCTATAAATAGAAGAAACAATTTGTAAATCAGTTTACAGACATTAGACACTAGAGAGAACTCCGGGTGAGAAAAGAGAAGTTGAAGCTCAAGCTTCTATGTAAGTGATTCAGTCGAAGAGTCGAAGCTTTGTAAAAGGATCAAGTCTAGACCGACAAGTCTGGACCGACAAGTTTGTAATACTTTGTTATTTCCGCATAGTTAAATATATGAAATAGTTTATGGTTGAATGCATGATTATTTGGCTGCACATATTTCCAGATTTACTTGGGTAAATGTCTTTTACAATTACTGTTAAGTGAAAGATCAAAGAACCCATAAAATTCTCACCGCGTGAAAGTTCCAGGGTTTTACGGCACATTGGTCGACTTAAGTATTTCTACATATTTGTGCATATGTTGTATAAGTTATTTGGATTTGTTAATGCGTCTATTTTACTATATCTTACTCACAGGTGAAAAGAATTTGTAATTCTTAAGTCTCTTAGACTAAGAAAAATACTCTGTAGATTTCGACCAAAGTGAACCGACAAGGTCGGTTGTGTGAGCCGACTTGAGAGGTTGGTTGAGTCAGCTGATTGAGGTCGCCGACTTGAGAAGTCTAAGAGGTCAACCGACTTGAGAAGTTGAAGAGGTCAGCCGACTTGAGTGGTCAAAGAGGTGAGCCGACTTGGAGGTCGAAGTCAGTCGACTTCAAAGTGACAAGTGGTCGAGGTAAAATCAGTTGGTAGAACTGACAAGTAAGTCGAAGTAAATTTAGTCGAGTAGACAGACCGACTAAAATTTATAAATTTGTCTAGTCAGGAGATAGACAAGTTTCACCCAACAAGTGAAAAAGAAAAAGAGGTTGGCGTGAAAAAGTGAAAATTAAATTTTAATATTAACTGAGCGGTAAACTCAAGTTTAGTCAGCTTGGTTTTGGCTAACTGGTATCAGAGAAAGGTTTATATCAGCCCAAGATTTAAGGAAATAAATCTTGTCTTAAAAGGTGGAAATTAATTTTCTAAGGAAAGTTAATTAAAAAAATTAAAAAGGTCTTCCACCTTTGGTTCATTGCAAACTCCAATTTTTACAGGAAATAATTATGAATATTGGTCTTTAACAATGAATGATTTATTCAGAGGTCAAGATGTCTGGGAGATAGTCTAGCATGGTTATGCAAAACCAACAGACATGACAGCATATGACAATCTCACACAGGCTGAGAAAGATGTCTTGATGGAACAGAGGAAGAAAGATGGAAAAACTCTGTTTTTCATACATCAAGCTATGCATGAAAGCATACTCCCAAGAATAGCAGCAAAAACTAATGCTAAGGAAGCATGGGATACATTGGAGACTACCTATCAAATTTTGGATAAGGTAAAGACATCCAAGCTACAGATTCTGAGAAGAGATTTTGAATCTCTGTCCATGAAAGATTCAGAGAATGTAGACACATTCTACACTAGAGTTGTTGGGTTGATAAACGAATTGAAATCTCATGGAGAAGCCATAGAAGACTAAAGGGTTGTTGAAAAAATTCTTAGAAGTCTTCCCCCAAGATTTGAAAACTTGGTTGTGACCTTAGAGGAACACACAGACATGACGACATTTACCATTGATGAGTTGCAAGATTCACTCATCAATCATGAACATAGACTCAGCAGAACACATACATCATTGGAAGGTGCATTTGCAGCACAATAATCCATAAGCTATGGTAGAGGCAGGGGCAGAAACAACTTCAGAGGCAGAGGAAGAAGTTCTTCAAGAGGAGGACGAGGCATAAGTCCGGAAAATGTCGGTGGTAGAGGATATAATCAGAACCCAAGTTAGCCAAGTAGCCAGAGGTTTGATAAATAAAAAATTCAATGTCATTACTGTAAGAAATTTGGTCATTATGCATATGAATGCAGAAAGAAGCAATATGACCAAGGAAGGCAAATCCCAAATCAGTTGACCAACACCAACACTTGGACAAGTGCAATGTTAATGGCATCGACATCTCCACTTGAATGCAATGCTGTTCAAGAAAGTCCACATGACATATGGTACTTAGATGCAGGATGCAGTAACCACATGACTGTTAATTTAAATTTGTTTTCTAGTCTAGACAATTCAGTTAAAACTGACGTTACACTTGGAAACAATGTCCAAGTTACTGTTGTAGGAAAAGGCACTGTTGATATTCTAACCAAACAGGGGGAGAGTAAATACATCCCTTATGTCTATCATATCAAAGGTCTGAAACATAATTTGTTAAGCATTGGATAGTTGTTACAAAAAGGCTACAGAGTCTACATGGAAGATGATCACTGTGTGATTAAAGATAGGCATCCAAGTGACTAGTTGATAGCAAAAGTGCCAATGACAAGCAATCGCTTGTTTCCATTGAGGATAGTTCCCGACATAAAAGGGAAGGCAAACTCAAGAGATGCATTCAAGGCAGAAAGTGAAGAAATAGTCGAGCTACTCGACAAGAGAGAAAATTGTAGCGCCAATTTGCAAGTTGCATTTCAGATGGAAGTTCAGGATGAATCCTGGTTGTGGCATTTCAGATTTGGATGTTTGAATTTTGGTGGGCTGAAGCTACTGCACACAAAGAATATGGTGAAGGGATTACCATTGATCGACAGACCAGAGAGGGTTTGTGAAGGCTGCATTTTTGGCAAGCAGCACAGAGAGATTTTTTCAGTCGAAAAGTCCTATAGAGCACACACACCACTTGAAATTGTGCACTCTGACATTTGTGGTCCAATGAGGACATCATCCATTGGTGGCTGCAAATATTTTCTAACTTTTATTGATGACTACTCAAGAAAAACATGGGTATATTTCTTGAAACATAAATCTGATGCATTTGGTTATTTTCAGCAGTTCAAGGAACTCGTGGAGAACCAGAGTGGTCACCGCATCAAGATCTTAAGGACCGATAGAGGAGGTGAATATGTTTCAAATGAATTTTTGAATTTTTGCAAGACCCATAGCATACATAAACAATTCACTACATGGTATACACCTCATCAAAACACTATTACTGAAAGAAAGAACATAACCATCATGGATATGGCACGCATCATGTTGGCAGCCAAGCATTTGCCAAATGAATATTGGGGTGAAGCAGTCACAACTGCTGTTTACATTATGAACCAGTGTCTGATAAAGAGTGTAAAGAACAAAGTTCCCCAAGAAGCATGGACAGGTATGAATCATAGTGTTTCACATTTAAATTTTTTTGGTTGTGTTGCATATGCTCATGTTCCAGAAGAGCTGAGAAGGAAGCTAGACAAGAAGGGACATAAATGTATTTTTGTCGGCTATTGTGAAGACACAAAAGCATACAAGCTGTATGATCATGTCACAAGGAAAGTCATAATAAGTCAGGATGTTCAATTTGTCGAGAATGAATCATGGGATGGAACCGTCGACATAAATGTCAACATTGTGTCGAACGTCGACAATGATGATATGGAAGAGGAAGTGGTTCAAACACCACATGTAAGTCAACTGGTCGTAACACCGTCGACTCCCATGACACCACGACATGGTTCAACACAAGGACCATCGACACAAGTAGCAGCTCAAGCTACACCGACAAGTACACCAAGAGGACAACAGACTCCATCAAGCATTTCGTCTAGGTCGACATCGACAGAACTTAATTCTTTCTTGTTTTGATTGGAGTTATAAATTAGGGTTTGACTTGTAAAAACCCTCGTTTTTTATATAAAATATTCTTGTTATAATAATTATACAGTTTTTCTATTTGTCCTTAAAGGACTGTGAGTAAATTATTATTTGTCCTTCAAAGGACTGTGAGTAAATTATATTAACCTGGTTATTAATGGTTACACAATTTATGTAAATTTGGTTTTAATGTTTTGGTACTTGTAAATGTAATAATTTTAAGGGTTTTAACCCTGACTTTTATTTCTATGGATGCATGCTGTTAGTAAAAGAAAGGCACAGTTTCTTTTTATAAATACATTTTATGCATGTTGATCAGTAATGTAATTCATTTCTGTGTATAAAATTTTTAGTTGGTTCTTTAATAGTTTAAAAGAACTAACTTATGTTTAACCTAGGTTACTACAATATATAACAATACAGATAGATTATGCTCAGATTATGAACTAGGGTTTATCCTATTTAACTTTTATTAAGTAATAATTTTTGTATTGTTATTTTGTTAATTCTGTTACTGTCACAAGGTTTTCTTTAGCTTGTTAAAAAGAATTAATAATTTATAAATAATACTGTTCATTGTTAATAATAATATTATTTGTATTAATAACATTATTATCTATGAATAATGTATTCTCTTAAGTTTATGCTTGTATTTATATATATTATTAAATAAGACTGAGAGCAGTCTATAATAATTGTGTTTATTTATTAGATTATTTTTGTAAGCTTGGTGGAAGAAACAAGAACTTCCATAATGTCAATACTCCTTACATCTAAGTTGTTTGTAAATGTATAAGGACATTTATTTACTAATAATACTTTTATGCTTAGGTTACTATTGTCTGTTTATTATTTTATTTCTTATTTAGAGTTCATATAGTTGCAGGTAAAATGGCTATCATTATTAGGAAATAATAAACTAACAGAACTATACTTGCATCTTTACTTAACATAAATATCAAGCATTCAACTGATAATGCTATTTCTTTTATTTCAGTATAGATGTATAGTTTATAGAAGTAGGTACTGTGTTGAAGAATGAAATTACATACTTGTACATACTACTGTTAGTAAAATAATATGATTCTTTTTCTTTTCTGATACTCTAAAATACACACTCTAGATCTGACAACTATTCTATGAAATAGATTAATATTCTTTCTGGAAAAACAACTATCTACTGAAAAAAAAACATTTCAATACTCTAGAAATCATAAGTACTCTATTCATTTCATATTCTTATCATACTTCATTCATTTAAACACACTACCTGTGCTAGAGTACGATCTGGATTACTCCATATGGGGAAAAACACAGGTAGGATTTATTTTTCATCTAATAATAGATTCAACATTAAAACAACTAAGAGATTTCTAACTTAACAGTTTACACATAACATATAATCATTCATTATTTGTTCACACACAGATATAAACTTTAACACAGAAATGAAAATATAGTAGAACCTGTTCTTAAAGTTGGATGACAACAGCAATGGGAGGCCGTTCCTCCCTACCAACTCCTGGAGAGCGCTCAAACCACTACTTCTTAGGACCCTCGAGCCTGTTCTGGTCTCCTTGGCTGGAACTAGGTGGAGAAAACAACAAAGTACTAGTCCAAAGACTCAATCCCAACTCTGCACACTGCAGTCAGATCTTTCAGCTGCAAGGCTGTACTAGATCACTTTCCTACAGTTTACCCCTCAAACACCTTCCTCAAAAATTCCCTTCCCAATGAAATTTCTTGAAGTGCATTCACCTGAATGATTCTTCTCCTGGAATGAGCAGCTCAGCTCTCTTCCATGGGATTTTTATTAAGATTGCCTAGGTCTTTTTGGGTTAGTTGTCATTAATTGAGCCACCTGCTATGATCCCACTTTCTTGGGGGATCATGATGCCAAATGTAGGGAGGTTGCTACCTGCAACATAGGAAGTGTTTGAGGATGCTGCCACTTGTCTATTTGCTCTCCACCTAGTCTCCTCCACCAACTTGACCAGTAACACTCTTTTTAACAGCTCTCCCAAGTTGCTGTCTCCACTTTTATTTATTTAAAATTAAAATATTCAGAATTACATTCCACATCTTTGACTCTGCTGAGTCATCGGTTACAACTTAGCATTAAATTTAACATAATGTCTTGGAATAAAATCAAAATAAGATAATATTATTTTACAAAATTGGGGCATGTGACATACACACCCCCTTAAAATATAACATCGTCCTCTATGTTATTTATTCTTCATCCTCCGAAGTCCCCTGGAACAGAATTGGATATGCATCTCACATTTTACTTTCTAATTCCCAGGTGGCTTCCTCTGGACTAAGGTGCTTCCATTGCACCTTCACCTGTCCAATGGGGCGGTTCCGAAGTGTAATTTCCCTCCTCCCGAGGATACAGACCGGTTCCACAAGAAATTCTCCTTCTGGTTCCACCTGTACAACATTCCAGTTAACAACATGAGTAGCATCATGAACATATTTCTTTAAAATAGAAATGTGAAAAACATTATGTGCTCTTAAGTTAGGTGGTAATGCTAATTGATAAGCTACTTGTCCAATCCTAGATAAAATTTCAAATGGGCCACAGTAACGAGGTGCCAGTTTTGCACAACTCCCCTTTCTTAGAGAGCTCTTTTTGGGCCTTACCTTGATGAACACAACATGTTCACCTACCTGAAACTCCTTTGGAGTTATTTTTAAGTCTGCTTGACTTTTTTGCCGATCCTGTGCCACTTTCAGATTTCCTCGCACTTGTTTCACAGTTTCTTCCATTTCTTTCAACAATTCTGGACCTAATACCAATCTATCTACTGGATTACTCCAAGAGATAGGAGTATTACATTTTCATCCATATAAAATTTCAAACGGACTAAATCTAGCTGATGTCTGATAATTATTATTATAAGAAAATTATACTAGATGTAAATAGTCCTCCCATTTACCAGGCTGATCTTTCACATACATTCTCAATAAATATTCCAGTACTTGGTTTACCCTTTCAGTTTGTTCATCTGTTTGAGGATGAAAAGAAGTACTAAAATTTAATGTGGTGTTTAACCCTTTAAATAAAGAATTCCAAAAGTTCCCTGTAAACTTAGGATCTCTGTCTGAGATTATGGCTTTTGGTACTCCATGTAATCGAAAAATCTGCTTTAGAAAAATATCAGCTATGTTGGCAGCGTTGTGAGTAGTTTTAAGAGGTATAAAATGAGCTGCTTTGCTTAACTTATCTACTACTACCATGATAGAATCATTCTGATTTTGATTTTTAGGTAATCCTGTAATAAAATCTAGACTAATTACCTCCCATTTCCAGCTAGGTATGGGTAAAGGCTGTAATAAACTAGCTGGGTGTTGGTGTTCAGTTTTTACCTGTTGACATTCTAAACACCTTGGAATATATTCAACTACTTCAGTTTTCATATTTGGCCAGAAATACTCTTTTCTTAACATGGTTATAGTCTTTTGATAACCTGGATGACCTGAATATGGTGTTTTATGAATTTCATCCAAAATTAACAGCTTGACTTTAGGCACGTTAGGTACATACAGTTTATCTTTATACAGTAAAAATTAATTTTCACTTAAACCGTAACCTTTTATTAAGTTTTCTGTTGGATTTTCTTTAGCTTTAGCTTGCAAATTCTGGTAAGTTTCATCTTGTTTTATTCCTTCTTTAAGCTGTTCATCTAAGTCTGAAACATAAGTGCTGATTGCTGTTGCAAAATTCAGCCTTGCGTTCCTACTTAATGCATCAACCACTTTATTTTCTTTACCTTTTATATGCTGAATTTCAAAATCATACTCGCTTAAGAAAGCTAACCACCTAGCTTGTCTGGCATTTAAATTAGGCTGATCTAAAAGGTACTTCAGTCATTAAAACAAATTTCCTGCCAATTAGGTGATGTCGCCACATTTTTAAGGTGTATATTACAGCTGCTAACTCCAGATCATATGTTGCATAATTCTTTTCATGAAATTTTAGTTTTCTAGACTCATAGGCAATAACATGCCCTTCTTGAGTCAGAACACCACCTAAGCCATCATTACAGGCATCAGTGCACACTACAAATTCTTTATTAGGATCTGCTATTCGTAAAATAGGTGCACTGGTTAATAAAGTTTTTAACTTTTTAAAGCTTTCTTCACATTTTTGATTCCAGTCGAACTTCTTTCCTTTCTTCTGCAAGGAAGTTATTGGATTTGCTATCCTTGAAAATCCTTCAATGAAGCTCTGGTAGTAATCGGTAATGCCCATAAAAGATCTAACATCCGTCACATCCGTAGGAACCGACCAATCTTCGATTGCCCGTATCTTTTCAGGATCTACGGAAATTCCTTCCTTGGTCACTACGTGACCTAAATACTGAATCTTATCCTTGAAGAAATCACACTTCCTAAACTTTGCAAAGAGTTGATGTTCTCGCAACTCTTGCAAAACAATTTTTAAATGTTCTTTATGTTCTTCTTCAGTTTTTGAATAGATTAGAATGTCGTCGATAAACACGACCACAATCTTATCTAAATACTTATGCATTATGTTGTTCGTTAAATACATGAAGACAACTAGGGCATTAATAAGCCCGAATGGCATTACGACAAATTTGTAATGACCATATCTTGTTCTGAAAGTTGTTTTAAAGATGTTTTCATCTTTAATCCTCACTTGATGATATCCAGACCTTAAATCTATTTTTGAAAACACCATGGCTCCACGTAGTTGATCAAACAGATCATCTATGCGGGGCAACGGATATCGATTTTTAATAGTCATCTTGTTTAACTGACGGTAATCTATGCAAAGTTGCATAGTTCCATCCTTCTTCTTGACGAAGATGACAGGTGCCCCCTAGGGAGACACACTTGGTCAAACATATTTTTTATCAATCAACTCTTTTAATTGCGATTTTAATTCATTAAGTTCCAATATGTTCATTCGATAAGGGGCCTTTGAGCTAGGTACTGCACCCGGTACCAGCTCAATGGTGAAATACAATTCCCTTTTCAGAGGTAATCCCAGAATTTCTTCTGGGAGTACATCAACATATTCTTTTAAAACTGGGATGTCTTCTACTTTTAACTTATCTGTTTTAATTTTACTTTCCTCATTAGTAATTGTTACTGCGTAAGCTTTACATCCCTTTCTAACAACTCTTTTAAGTTGTAAAGTAGAAATATGCCTTACAGTAGTTTTTCTAGGAATACCTTTAACACTTACTAGTTTTTCATCACTATTTAAGCATGTGAAAGTTTTATCATAACAATTTAGAATCACTCTATGTTGTTCTAACCAGTCCATACCAATCAGCAAATCTTAAGAGCCAAGTGGAAAAACATTAAGTTTAACAACAATTTCAAATTTATCCATAACTAGTGCACATTCTTTCACAAAAAAAGTTACTTTTCTTTTAGCACCAGTGGCTAACTAAACTAACCATGAATTCTCAAACTTATCGACATATAACTTACATTTTTCTACTATTTGAGGTGCAATATAACTGAGACTAGCTCCTGGATCAATCAAAATAGTTACAGGGGTATGATTTATCATACCTTCTACTTCCACCATGGAAGTCTGATATTCAGCTTGTCGGTTCTTCAAGGCTGCGTTGATTCTGGGCATGCTCCTTGCTAGTTCCCCAATGGTCATCTCCTCTTGTATAGTATGAATATTGCTAACAGTCTTCTTCCGGTTTGGACAGACTGAAGCATAGTGTGGGCCATTACACTCCCAACACTTGACAGGCTCTTTATGCTCAAAGTTCTTGGTAAAGTTTCCATGATTATTTGCAGTTTCCTTACCTTTAGAATTGTTCTGATTGTTGGGTGTATTGTTCCTATTTCCTTGGAAATTCTTGTTATTAGAATAGTTTTTGGCCTTATTGTTCTTAAAATTTCTGTTAGGCACAAAATCCTTCTTCTTTTGTTCAAACTGATTATTATTTTTCTTAGCCTTCGAGTTAGCCAAGCTTTCTTTCTTCATATTCTGATCAAAACAAAAGTTAGCCTTTCTCATAGCTTCCTCCAAGGTCTTTGGGTTATCATATTCAATTCTATCTTTAATATGATAAGGTAGACAGTTAAGGAATCACTGTACTTTTGGTTTCTCATCTACAAGGTAGGGTACATACCTAAGTAGACTTAAGAACTTACTGTTCAGATCCTTCATTGTCATTGAACCTAACTTCGGATAAAACTCTTTAGCTCTTTCCTCATAATACTGCTCAGACAGGAATTTCTTTTTGAAATACCTCTTAAAGGTACTCCAGTTAACTTCTTTCTCCTTTATACCCTTAACTCTCTTCAAATCCTGCCACCAAATGTTAGTATTTCCTGAGAGGTTATATATAGCCACCCTAGCCTTTAACTGGTTAGAATAATTATATATTTGGAAGTACTTCTTCATCCCAGATAACCAGGATTCAAATTCCTCCCCCTTCTTAGTCTCTCCATTAAAGGTTGGTGGTTTTATCTTTTTTAATTCCCTAGAGATTTCCTCATAAGGCTTGTATTTCCTCTTTTTAGTGTACAGATTATCATCACTACTGTCACTAGTAGTATGATAATTTTATTGTTCACCAAACACTTCAGAAGACGAACTAGTTTTAGTTTTTGTATGTTTCATCTTTTTAGATTTTCGTTGATGACTGGTATTTTCATATTTTGACCTTCTACCCGTACCCTCAGTTTGAAAATTTTCAATTAGGATCCGATTCAACTCTTCTTAAGCTCTCAGAATCCTTTCATTCTCTGGATTTACAGACTCCATTTCAGTTTTTAAATATTTTACAGTTTGTAACAATACTGAGGAATTTGTAGTTAAATCCTCTGGTATAGGATCTCTTGGAAAATTTCCCATTTCAGTAACTGGGGACTCCTCCTCTGCATACTCTTCCAGCCTTTCCATACATGGCTGTTAAACTTCAGAAAAACAATTCTCTGTTGAATAACATTTAAAATAAATAAATAAATACATTAGCATAATAATGTAATTTACTGTTTTATGAAAGCTAGGTGGGCTTCATCAAGGCCTAGTGTTTGAACCTTATGCTTTGATACCACATGTCAAAACCCCAAATTTTCACAAAAAATTAAAATTTTAAGATAACAATAAATGCTAAACCATGCAGTCTACTAACAACTAACGGTTTGTAAATAAAAGAAACAATCAAGTAATTAGTTTCACTAAATCTTAATTATAATAACTTAACAGATCATTTTTGTAACAAGACCTTAGTCTTCTTGCGTGCTGTTTTAGTTCAGTTTACTGATGAATCTTTTCATGTCAAGTAGGTGGAATTTAACTTTTGAATCCGGGGCTTACTTAGCAATCGTGCTAACGCAGATGAATACTGGTTCTTACAGGTTTACAGGTATGATCACATGAGTTCGTATTAAAAGTTATTTTAAAGTATTAGCAGTATTTTATTTGCAATTTAAAAAGCTTAGTAATTAAGCTGCTAACTCTAAACAGTTTGTGTGAGGTAAAAACCATTTGGCTCCCTTCAGTTTTTCTCGTAATTATGTTCAGGAGTAAGTAACGACAGTAAAATATGTTTGCGACTTTAAGTATTTGAATCTCAGTTGCAAAGTATTTCTACTTTGGTCAATGATATAATGATTGTTTTTTTAGTATTTTTATAATAATACATTTTCTTATCTGTGTAACGACTGATCCAGAATTCACTTCTGCGAAGTGACTTACAGCCTGATAATATTTGGATGGTATAAATTCAATTTAGCAAACTGAAAACCATCATGCCTTCCTGTACAAGATCATGGTTTACCTATAATTTATTTTCATGCCAAACCCTATGGTCCTAGTAAATTTCTAGATTCAATAGGATCATTCCCATTCTAGTTATCTTGTTTAGTTTTATAACTACTTCATTACCCAATTGTCCTAGAGAATATTTAGTAATCTTCAAGTTAAGTCATAACCACAACACATCGAAGTATTGTTGCTATGAACTGTGTAACATAATTTCATACTAGTGTTCTTACCATAAGTTTTGTACCACTTCAAAGTTCTGTTATCAATTGAGTTATTAGTTCATGTAAGTCTTATAGACATGCATAAACTGTTTGTTTGATAGACATTCAGTCTATACTTAGTTCATGATCATAAACGAATTCAAAATAGAGTTTATATTCCTCCCAACTATTATGTTATTCCATTTATAAAAACTATAACTTGTGGAGTCCTTGTATGTGAGATTTCCTATGTACAAACTAAAATCTGTTTCCAAAAGGAGACTATGGTAACTGGTTGATGAGTCATTAGCAATGAGCTCATCCATACAACATTGATTTCTTAGCTATAGTAAAGACCTAAACATTGATCTCTCTCTATATAAATACGATTTACATTATTTGATTTCTATTTTATAAAAACAACAATGTTTTAAGAGAAAATATACAACCCTTCATATCGTAATTGTAATGTTATGAAATAATATCATTAAGTTTATAGTGGAAATGAGTCTTATGCAAGAATAATTATCGGGTTTTAACAAAGGTTTCTACGTGACATTCCACGATAGACCAACGTACCCAATAATTTTGATATTTTATCCTTACACTAGCAAATGATATGGTGCATGTTAAAATCAAAATGCATGGCAAATTATTGGTTTAATGATATGGTTATTCCATGTTCCAATGAGTAAATAATTGGTTTTGTTCTACGCAGGCACCATAGTCTTCGACCCATTGTGTGTTTCATTATTTTGAGACCACGTGGTCATCTCCTGACCAAGCGTGGAGGATATATAACATGAATGTAAACCTAACCATTACTATTCTTCCCCGTAGTTTGCGCTGGCTCTAGGGTTGCTTTGCTTGGCTTCCATGGCGGCCGTCGCTCCTCCTTGCTCCGGTTTCCTTGAGTCTTGACTCAGTGCTGCTTTTGTCACTGGTGTGTGGGTTTAAGAGCCATTCTCCATGGCTAGGTTCTCCTTCTGCAACTTGTGGAGATTTCTGTTATTCTTAGCTCGCAGTCTGTGTAATCTCCCATTCACTGTCTTCGTGGCTTATTGTGTACTTCAGTTACCTGTTACTGTTCTCGTGGCTCGCCGTTGGGTGAGGTTTTTACCTTGCAGGCTGTTTGGGTCTTTGTTTGCACAGCTTGTAAGTGACCATACTTTGATGAGGCTGTTCGGCATTTTCACTGACAGGTAAATATCAAATTCATAGTTCAATTACTTTGCTGCAAAATACTTTGCTGTTATTGTGGTTTGATATGTATTGGTTTTGCTGACAGCGGTCTCTCGCACTCCTTGCAGGTGCTATATACTGTAAAATTTCATGGCGGAGGCAATAGGCAGTCAAGCATTGGAGGCCATGGCTCATGGTTCATTTTCGGGTAAGCCCCGTGGTCCAAGTGTTGGATTTTTCACTCTACTAGTGTTAGGGTGGTCAATGGAATCACTAGGGTTTTGGGAAACCCTCCCTCGACTCGCCACGAGATATGTTATTGTGTTGTTGTTTCTATAGGTTAATGTTGTAATACTTAGAATCAAACCCTCGCTAGGGTAGCCTCGGTTTATTTAAGCATTGTATTTAGTTGAAGTTTGGCTTGATGGCCGTGTTAAAGTTTGTAGTTTTTTTTGTAATGACAGTGCTGTTTTGAAACTCGTTTTGGTTTAACAGATGCCTATACTATACTCTGTGTAATACTAGGGTTTTACCCTTCTTGAATATAATGAAGTTTATACTCTGTTTGAGTACTCTGTAAGGGTTTATAAATAAAAATTTAAGGCTAATACTTACAGCCGAAACTTAATTCTTGCTTGTTTTGATTGGAGTTATAAATTAGGGCTTGACTTGTAAAAACCCTCGTTTTGATATAAAATATTCTTGTTATAATAATTATACAATTTTTCTATTTGTCCTTAAAGGACTGTGAGTAAATTATTATTTGTCCTTCAAAGGACTGTGAGTAAATTATATTAACCTGGTTATTAATGGTTACACAATTTATGTAAATTTGGTTTTAATGTTTTGGTACTTGTAAATGTAATAATTTTAAGGGTTTTAACCCTGACTTTTATTTCTATGGATGCATGCTGTTAGTAAGAGAAAGGCACGGTTTCTTTTTATAAATACATTTTATACATGTTGATCAGTAATGTAATTCATTTCTGTGTATAAAATTTTTAGTTGGTTCTTTAATAGTTTAAAAGAACTAACTTATGTTTAACCTAGGTTACTACAATATATAACAATACAGATAGATTATGCTCAGATTATGAGCTAGGGTTTATCCTATTTAACTTTTATTAAGTAATAATTTCTATATTGTTATTTTGTTAATTCTATTATTGTCACAAGGTTTTCTTCAGCTTGTTAAAAAGAATTAATAATTTATAAATAATGCTGTTCATTGTTAATAATAATATCATTTGTATTAATAACATTATTATCTATGAATAATGTATTCTCTTAAGTTTATGCTGGTATTTATATACATTATTAAATAAGACTAAGAGCAGTCTATAATAGTTGTGTTTATTTATTAGATTATTTTTGTAAGCTTGGTGGAAGAAACAAGAACTTCCATAATGTCAATACTCCTTACATCTAAATTGTCTGTAAGTGTATAAGGACAGTTCTTTACTAATAATACTTTTATGCTTAGGTTACTATTGTCTGTTTATTATTTTATTTCTTATTTAGAGTTTAGATAGTTGCAGGTAAAATGGCTATCATTATTAGGAAAGGATAAACTAACAGAACTATACTTGCATCTTTACTTAACATAAATATCAAACATTCAACTGATAATGCTATTTCTTTTATTTCAATATAGATGTATAGTTTATAGAAGTAGGTACTGTGTAGAAGAATGAAATTACATACTTGTACATACTACTGTTAGTAAAATAACATGATTCTTTTTCTTTTATGATACTTTAAAATACACAGTCTAGATCTGACAACTACTCTATGAAACAGATTAATATTCTTTTTGGAAAAACAACTATCTACTGGCCAAAAAAAAAAAAAAAAAACCATTTCAATACTCTGGAAATCATAAGTACTCTATTCATTTCATATTCTTATCATACTTCATTCATTTAAACACACTACCTGTGCTAGAGTACGATCTGGATTACTCCAGATAGGGAAAAACACAAGTAGGAATTATTTTTCATCTAAGAATAGATTCAGCATTAAAACAACTAAGATATTTCTAACTCAACAGTTTACACATAACATATAATCATTCATTATTTGTTCACACATAGATATAAAATTTAACACAGAAATTAAAAGATAGTAGAACATGTTCTTAAAGCTGGATGACAACAACATTGGCAGGTCGTTCCTCCCTACCAACTCCTGGAGAGTGCTCAAACAATGACTTCTCAGGACCCCCGAGCTTGTTCTAGTCTCCTTGGCTGGAACTAGGTGGAGCAAACAACAAAGTACTAGTCCAAAGACTCAATACCAACTCTGCACACTACAGTAAGATCTTTCAACTGCAAGGCTGTACTAGATCACTTTCCTGCAGTTTACCCCTCAAACACCTTCCTCAAAAATTCCCTTCCCAATGAAATTCCTTTAAGTGCATTCACCTGAATGATTCTTCTCCTGGAATGAGCAGCCTCAGCTCTTTTCCATGGGCTTTTTATTAAGATTGCCTAGGTCTTTTTGGGTTAGTTGTCATTAATTGAGCCACCTGCTCTGATCCCAATTTCTTGGGGGATCATGACGCCAAATGTAGGGAGGTTGCCACCTGCAACATAGGAAGTGTTTGCGGATGCTGCCACTTGTCTATTTGCTCTCCACCTAGTCTCCTCCACCAACTTGACCAGTAACACTCTTTTTAACAGCTCTCCCAAGCTGTTGTCTCCACTTTTATTTATTTAAAATTAAAATATTCAGAATTACATTCCACATCTTTGACTCTGCCGAGTCATCAGTTACAACTTAGCATTAAATTTAACATAATGTCTTGGAATAAAATCCAAATAAGATAATATTATTTTACAAAATTGGGGCATGTGACAGATGAAGAAATAGAATGCATTGAGAAGAACCAGACATGGGAACTGGTTGATGTACCAATAGACAAAGATGTAATCAGTGTCAAATGGAGTTATAAGACAAAGCAAGATGCTGATGGGAATGTGCAAAAGCACAAAGCAAGAATGGTAGCAAGAGGGTTCACACAGCAACCCGGCATCGACTTCAATGAAACGTTTGCACCTGTTGCATGCATGGATACAGTCAGAACAGTTTTGGCCATTGCTGGACAAAAAAAATGGCATGTTCATCAAATGGATGTCAAGTCAGTAAATGGCTATCTAGAAGAGGAAGTATATGTGGAAGAACCACAAGGGTATACAGTTCCAGGGTAAGAGCATAAAGTGTATAGGCTGAAAAAGGCACTCTATGGTTGAAGCAAGCTCCTAGAGCTTGGTACAGTCGGATTGATTCCTATCTCACTGAAAATGGATTTCACAGAAGTGAAAGTGAACCGACTTTGTACACCAAAGTCGATGAGCAAGGTAATATGTTAATTGTCTGCTTGTATGTAGATGATTTAATATTTACTGGTGATTATGGCATAGGAGATTTTAAAGCAGTCATGGAAAGTGAATTTGAAATGACTCATCTGGGGCTTATGAAGTTTTTTTTCTTCTGGGCATTGAAGTTCAGCAGTCTGAAAGTGGTATTTTTATATCACAGTCTAAGTATGCAAGTGAATTTTTAAAAATATTTAACATGTCTAATTGCAAGACAACCCCAACACCAGTAATAACAAGTTTAAAATTGAGCAAGGATGATGAAGGATCCACTGTAGATCCTACGCTGTTCAAAAGGCTTGTTGGCTGCCTTATGTATTTGACAGCAACAAGACCAGACATTATGTATGGTATAAGTCTGATCTCAAGGTTCATGGAGTCACCAAAAGACTCACATTGGAAAGCAGGTAAAAGAATTCTGAGGTATGTAAGTGGCACAAAAGACCTTGGTATTATGTATTCAACCTCAGAAAATTTTAAACTCATTGGTTACACTAACAGTGACAATGGAGGCAGCATAGATGACAGGAAAAGCACATCTGGGTACACATTTCATTTTGGTACAGGTGTTGTTTCATGGGATTCAAAGAAATATCCCATAGTAACTTTGTCTTCAGCTGAAGCAGAGTATGTTGTAGCGACAAGTACTGCATGTCAAGTTGTCTGGATGAGAAGAGTCTTAAAAGACTTGTCACCGAACCATCAAGGACCGACAACAATTCAGCCATAGCATTATCAAAGAATCATGTGTTTCACAAGAGAACCAAGCACATCGACACAAGGTTTCATTTTATAAGAGAGTTGGTGAACGACAAGGAAATTTGTTTGGAATTTTGCAGGTTTGAAGACGAACTTGTTGACATCTTCACAAAGCCATTGGCAAAGGACACATTCCAGTATCTGCGTAGTTATCTTGGACTGACAAGTTCTGCACAGTGAACTCTGTCATAAACAGAGCATGTCTAAGCTCTGAAACATTTTGTAAATTTAAAAAAAAAAATTCCCATCTGCTCATAATTAAGGGGGAGTGTTGGAAAATGTAATTACTCGCAGATCTGTACCTGACTCTCAGCCAACTCAGTCAGAGTCTATACCAGTCAAGATCTTGTCTGTCAGTCTGACAAGAGGGAAGAGTCCACGATTCGGCAATGTAAACCAGTCGAAGTTATTTCTGAAGCTAAGTTGTTAGGTAGATAGTTATTACAGTCTTTAATGGTGAGTCAATCGACCCATATAGAAGCAATCTTCAGGTTGCCTATAAATAGAAGAAGCAATTTGTAAATCAGTTTACAGACATTAGACAGTAGAGAGAACTCTGGGTGAGAAAAGAGAAGTTAAAGCTCAAGCTTATGTGTAAGTGATTCAGTCGAAGAGCCGAAGCTCTGTAAAAGGATCAAGTCTAGACTGACATGTTTAGACTGACAAGTCTGGACTGACAAGTTTGTAATACTTTGTTATTTCCGCATAGTTAAATATATGAAATAGTTTATGGTTGAATGCATGATTATTTGGCCGCACATATTTCTAGATTTACTTGGGTAAATGTCTTTTACAATTACTGTTAAGTGAAAGATCAAAGAACCCATAAAATTCTCACCGCATGAAAGTTCAAGGGTTTTACGGCACATTGGTTGACTCAAGTCTTCCTACATATTTGGGCATATGTTGTATAAGTTATTTGGATTTGTTAATGTGTCTATTTTACTATATCTTAATCACAGGTGAAAAGCATTTGTAATTTCTTAAGTCTCTTAGATTAAGAAAAATACTCTGTAGATTTCGACCAAAGTGAACCGACAAGGTCGGTTGTGTGAGCCGACTTGAGAGGTTGGTTGAGTCAACCGACTGAGGTCGCCGACTTGAGAAGTCTAGGAGGTCAACCGACTTGAGAAGTCTAAGAGGTCAACGGACTTGAGAAGTCGAAGAGAAGTCTAAGAGGTCAACCGACTTGAGAAGTTGAAGAGGTCAGCCGACTTGAGTGGTCAAAGAAGTGAGCCGACTTGGAGGTCGAAGTCAGCCGACTTCGAAGTGACAAGTGGTTGAGGTAAAATCAGTTGGTAGAACTGACAAGTAAGTCAAAGTAAATTTATTCGAGTAGAAATACTGACTAAAATTTATAAATTTGTCTAGTCGGGAGATAGACAAGTTTCACCCGACAAGTGAAAAAGAAAAAGAGGTCGGCGTGAAAAAGTGAAAATTAAATTTTAATATTAACTGAGCGGTAAACTCAAGTTTAGTCGGCCTTGTTTTGGATAACATCATCCAACCTGGAAAAAGTGTGAGAATTAGTAAGTTTGTCCTTAAAAAAGGGCCAATATGAGCGAGGAGATGCAAAATATTCGATCGTGCTGCTAGAAAATACTACAGTTGAGTCGATTAATCAGGTTTGCGCAATCCACAAACTCGCTCATGATATGACAATCTTTGAACTTTTATTCTCCAATGAAAATTAAGCAGTTGGTTCTATTGCAGCGATTGTTGTTGCAGCACAATACAACAATAGGAAATTTGATTTCTACATCAAAGATGGCAACACATCAAACAATCATGCAACTGTAAACCCTCTTGTCTTGCTATTTTCTTTATTCAATGTCGAATGCATCTTGCATTTTTTTTCTTCACTTCAGTTTTTATAAGGTATCCTTCAATTAACAAAATAATCCATTGTTGGTGCACCAAGTTTTTCTGTTTTGTTTGATCTAACCATTTATTAATATTGGAATTGCAGCTACAAGCAGGTGCAGCATATAAAGACCTTTTCCTCCAAATACAAGAACAACTTACAACTAATGATCCACCATTTTACCTATTCAAAAAAATAGTAAGAAACAGAAGCAAAGGAGCCCATGTGATAGGACATCAACATCCACATTCATTGACCCCTTGAATGATGTATATGCAATCCAACATTTGATCCCAGTTGCTAAATAAAAAACATAGGTCTTCTAACAACATTGTTCACTTTGTATGTTCATATGCTATGTTAATTTGGACACGCATACTGCAAAAGCTTTAGCGCTAACAATTACCATGAAAAAAAACAAATAAATGCAAAAAAGGACAAAAAAATTCTTGGTTTCTATTTCTTTTAACACTAAACAATGAACATAGACTTATGTTAACATTTCTTTGTCTTTTGCAATTTTGTTGTAACATATACAAGGAATACTTGAAGTCAAAAGTGTTTTCACCCCTTCATTTAGATCCATTTTCAATGCTTCAAATTTGCCGATGGTTCAAAATTTCATGGTGTGCACATATTGTAAACATAAACATAAATTAGATACAAGCATCATCTGGAGTGAAATCTGGAGACAGTTGATGGCATAATAGACTGCATTCTGTGAGGCACAGTGCTCACACAAACTTGTCCAGCAATGGCACCTGTCTCTTTTGAAGATTACTGTAAAAGTGTTTCAATAACAATTTTTAACTTATGAATATTCTACCAAGAATGGATTTTTACCTTGGAAATGGACAACAGAATTACAGACTTGCAAATACAGTAACAAACAAAAAAGAAAACAAATCAATACTATTTTTTCCCTTCAACATTGTAATAATGCCATACATGATTCTGATCTCTGCCTAGAGACTGTTTCAGTCAACTCATTCAGTGCAACCTCTCTCTGTCAACAACATTGACACCTGTTTCATTTAATTGCACTTTTGTTTCAACCATACAAAGAATATAACAAACACCTCCTAGCTGTGACACTAGGCTCTTTCTTCCTGTCTACTGATTAGAATTTTTCTTCTTTCTTGAAACAAAATAAAACAAACTGCACTTCTCACTAGGGATCAAATTTGAAGGGTAGGGTCCCATTTCACTTTGAAGGGTTGTGAGAAATTGAACCCTTCAATGTTGACATGTAAAAATAAATCATTATTTTCATTTGAAACTGTAAGTGTACAACAAAATTTTATTCTTTATTAAAAAAAGTGTATAGGAAAAAAATGACAATAAGAAGAAATCCCAAGTGATTCAAAATTTACATGGAATTAGTGAGGTAAACCATGTACTCTCTCAGTCCCTCTGGAGCATATAGTTTATTGAACTTAGATAAGGGACAATGGCAAGTGAAATACTTGGTTGTTAGGTCGTTGATAAAATAAGGCATTGTAATTTGGAAGGACCTTTGAATGGAGGATTGATTCAGCTTGATGGTGGGCAGAAACTTTTTTATTAACCCTAAATTCAACACTTATTTTTAGAATTGAATCATGTCCTCCCCACATGATCAAATTAAAGTGATCAAACAAAGGCCCCAATTTTGGGTGGATTATGGATAGTCCCTCCAATGTATATCGAGTTTATACCCCAATTCGAAGTGATCAAACAAAATCCCCAATTCTAAGTAGATTATGGATAGTCCCTCCAATCTATATCGAGTTTATCAGCCCTATCGAAAAGGTAAGTATTTATTAGTCCACTATAAGGAAGAACTTTAAATTCTCCAACAAATATCACTACAAGTTGGGTGTCTAGTTTCTACCAAAGTCAACAAGGAAGACGAATCATAAACACATGTTTGGGAGGTTTGCGACAACGAGGATGTTGAAATCATGTTCTTCGCTAGATCATTGCACTCCCAGTCCATCATTCATGAACGTCCATCGAGAGATTCCCTTGTTTAGATATATTGGTAGACAATTTGTACTTCTTGTTTCCATTATTAGAAGGCTGTCAGGAAAATGAAGGGGTCAGAGTCTACAACATTTACAGTGTCGACTGTTAAATATTTTATCATTTCAACTATTGGATTTCATTAAGGAAGTTGGAACAATTCAAGCACTTATATTCAAATATTGTTCTTTCTTTCAACCTAATGTTTACAATTCATGGCACATAAATAACATTCACACATTTGGAACTCAAATACAAGGCTCTTTCTTCTTGCTCCTCCGCCCAAACGAAGTTGTGGTCCTAGACTATGAATAGTATACATTGTTTTGGTTTTGATTTCATTTAACTACTAGGTTTTTTAAGGTTACATCTACTGAGTATTCGAGACTTAGTCTGGCGGAAACGCAATCGCATAATACATTACAAATTTCAAACAACATTTTGGATGGAGAAATTTTAAACCCTTATATTTATAGAACCAGAAGGAACTCCAACAAGAAACACATTTAACTTTTATCCACAGACAATTGTAAAATGCTATACATACCTGTAAATTCACGACAACCAAGTTGACAACTTAGCTCTGCATAATCTTCTGGAGGAAATAGAAATTAGGGAGACCCTGAAGCATAGAATTGGAGAGTTGAGAGTCTGAGTCTCGACCTCTGACTGTCCTATACTTGTAAACCCAAAATATTTTTTTTTTCATAGACTTCAGCAATCTCTTTAAGTTCGAGGAATCTCAATCGAGCATACCCATTGTTCTACCTTTGCTTCTCTTGCTCTTACTTGTGAAAAAGGTGGAACCTTCGAGTTTCCCACCGCAGAAGACAACAAAGAATTAGAGTGTGCAACCGTTTCCTTTTATAGAAAGACGATTGGAAGCAACGCCATCTCAATTCCACAATATCCCGACACTCCTGAGTTGGTTTACCTTGCTCGAGGTTGGTGAATGCATGTTTGTGTATTTCACATGATTACAAAAAAATCATTTTATAATTGCTTCTACATAACATAGATGTATCTGTGCAGGTGAGGGAAAATTGGGTATTGTTTGATCGAGGTTTCCACAGACTTTCATAGATCATTCTTCGTTATGAGGGTGCTCAGGGCATAGATCAGGGAACCCACGGGAGGAAGAAGAAGAAGAAGAAGAAGAAGAAGAAGAAGAAGAAGAGTACTTAGGTCAAAAGGTGAGGTGAGTGAGGAGGGGAGACGTAATAGCGATATTTACAAGAGAAACCCATTGGTGCTATAATGATGGGAACGAGCCTCTCTAAATCGTAGCCATTGTAGACATAGGAAACCCTCATAAAAATCTCGGGCACAAGAGTTACCTGTAAGCATCCTGAAAAATTAAGTAATGATAATATTCAGTTAGGTATATGAAAAATTCTTTCGTTTCTTTTAGAGATGACTATATGCATACTGTACAACCATTCTCTCTGGTTGTTCCTCCATTCCAGTTGCCCTTGTCTCTACTTCCTAACCCCCTTCCTTTGATGAGACAGGTAGACTAAGCGGCCTAGGTGGACCGTGGGAGACTAGGAGTGTTGATTCAAATGATTCTGACCCCAGTAAATGAATGGAAATTGGAATAAATCCTAGAATCCTGGGCTAACTAGTATAGGATATGATTCATGAGCACAAACAAAGGGCGGCGTGCTACTAGCTGCCTCCTACCAAATATCCGTCATCCGAGTCTTGTGGTGGTCATAATAGAAATGTCTAGCACTAGGTGAAACCATGGTCTGGAAACTTACACACTGTGCATTGGACCAGGTTAGGTTCAAATCTAGCAAATATTGCTCAATGCATTGTAAATTGCAATTTGTAAGTTGTAACCCAAAAGACAACACCATTAGTTTTTCCTTACAGAGCCTTCACAGTGGAAGGTTATCAAATCAATTCACCATCCATAGATATGAATCATATGAGTATTTAATTTCACATCATATACTCAAATACTCAAGTGACTTGTAAGTTGTTAGATCATGTGACTCGGTGAACAATAAGATGTCAAATGGAAAATCGAGTTGGCAAGTGGCATCATATCATACCAAGATTTAATGAAGTTGGTGAATCAATAATGCATGCTAATGCCAATAAATGCTTCAAAAGTGAACATCGAATCGTGAGTCACAATCCTGACTCACCGACTTGAACTTGGCACTAGGCAGCCTAGTGGCCCATCGTGGCTCGTGTCGATTGGGACTGAGATCCTCGTCCATGATCCGACTATTCAAGGGCACTTGGGAAGACTTTGAGTCCCCAATATCTCATAGTCCACTGAATCCTGGGATAGGAAATTTTTGTAGCTGCCCTTCTGTTGCAAATTTACCGAGGCTTACTCAATTTCGTTGTTGAAGTGCTGGAAATGAAACAATTTTTTTTTTGCATGGTAAAATTCCTTGTGGCCTTCTATGACGTTTAAAATGACCTTTGAAGGGCTCTGAAGGCTTCAAATTTGAAGCCTGCTTGAAGTTCTCACACACATAAAAAAATAAAAATAAATATCACATATGGCATGTTTCTTCTGTAGAAAATCTTGTGCGTCCTAAAAAGTTCTTTTTTTTTACGCTTTCTTTTTCTCCAATAAAAAGAAAAGTAATTGCACAATAGTTGCATTATTTTTCTTGCACATTGCTACAATGCATTGTAAATGCTCAAAACATATTTAAAAAAAAAGACATTTGTTTCAATTGGTCAAGGTTTTTAAATTTGAAAAAAAAAAAAGCTCAATGTGTGCACGTTGTTTTTATTAGTTGCTATATAATTTCGGTTTACAAGCTATTTCAAATTATGAGCATATAATTATGATCTGTTTTGATTTATCAACATATAATTATGTTATACTTATGTTTTTGCTCTTTTGTCATCATTGAGTGGCATGGTTTGAAAAATGATAGACGAGTTTATACCTCTTTTTTGTCTTAACACAAAAATGATTTCTTTTTAAATCTTTATGCTATTTTTTTTTAAACATAGTTTTATTTTAACACTCAATATATAACGTTTTAAAACAATAAAAACCCTCAAGCACCTCTTCGTATTTTCTGATTAACACTTTAAGTGAACGTTGTTAGAATAGATCATTAACTCCTTGCCTAGAGAAATACTAACGTTTTAAAAATATGAAAACCCATAAACACCTCCTCCTCCTCGTATTTTTTGAATAATACTTTAAATGATATTTGTTAATGAGAATAGATCATTAGTTGCTTGCCTAAAAAGATTTTCGA
The DNA here is from genome assembly GCA_001517045.1 of Pseudotsuga menziesii. Lineage (NCBI taxonomy): Eukaryota > Viridiplantae > Streptophyta > Pinopsida > Pinales > Pinaceae > Pseudotsuga > Pseudotsuga menziesii. Next base: position 50,017 of record LPNX010734331.1, read on the forward strand.
TACATCGTTGCAATTCTTGTTTAGCCAATTATTTAACTATTACCACACATATCAAACCTTACCACACACAAATATTAAAAAAATGTCTTCTTCTTAAAAATGGCTTAAAATATATTTTTATCTAAAACTAGCAATTGCCCCAAGTAAGGTGCAATAATACGCCGATAAGGTAGTTGTTAGAGGGTAACCGAAGAAAAAAAATGTAACACTAAAACGAGGTAGTGGGAGATTGCAATTATTACAAAAAAAAATGGAACACTTCAATTTACCAAAAATAAAAAAATTAACAGTTTTACAGAATAGCAAAAAACTTAAAAGGCTTTCAAATAACATCACATTACTCAGTGAACATACCATTGCATGGGAGAAATATATCTGATGAAGAAAAGACACCAATATGTTTTATGAAATAGCAAGAAAATAGGCTCTACTCCATTCCTAGTTGAACACACATCACATATAGGAAAAATTGTATCGGATACATAATTTTTATAATAGCCCTGGATGAGCATAAAAACTTAAAAGTGAAAGCTCATAGGAAACTGCAGCCAACTAGTTTCTGCCTCTCAAACAAGACTGAGAATATAAAAGAAACAAAGTGAACCAAGATCATGATAAAATGAAAGCAGAGGCCTGCTTGTTGTATATTACAAATGACCTGCTGGAGGTGAGTGACAAAATAGAACATAATTTAAAACATACAAATAGTTCCACTATATGGATGGTGTAAATTTCCTTGCTTTGGCATTTTTGCAATCATGCTTAGATTGCGAATGAGAGATTTGACACCGCATGATTGTCTCACCAAGTTTTCCATTTGTTCCAAGGGCTGATAGTCAGAGATATCATCCTCTGAAGATTAAACATTGGGCAGCTCCTCATATTCTTCCTGCAAATTATACAATGTATATTCTTGTTAAACAAAGTTCCTGATAAGGCTAACATTCTTCCTGCAAATTGTATAATTTATATTATCGTTAAACACATACCTTAACAAGATTCGACTATATAAATCATAAAAAATTCCAGAATATACACATTTTAGCAATTGCACAAGATTCAAGTACAAGAAATTTGCAAAATCTCTAAGTAATTATTATTCAGTCGAAAGCAAGGTATTCCAACAGAGATATTAATTTAATTTCTAATGAAACGTCTCCAAAATGTACAGCAGTAAATGTGATACAAGTTCGCATGTTCTATCTTTTATTTGACTAATCTGAATTAAACTTTGACTAATCAAATACTTCCATTTTCTAGCTATGTGACTTGTCCTGTTGCCAATATAGGATTCTATGGGCCTGTCTTGGCAACCATATGTAATAACTCAAAAATTCGCAAAAATTTAAAATTTTCATTTGACATAAAATGTCAAATGTCACTGCTAATGTACCACTAACTGTTAGCAGATAATAAAAGAGTTTGTAAGAGAAACAAATATTACTTCTTCATAAGATTTTGTATTATCTAGAGGCTTATCTTTAAAAATTGTGTTAGCACTGTTTTCAACTTAGCAATTGTAATTTTCTAGAAAGTAGAAAAGAAACTTGTATTTTACTGTTGCTAGGTATACTATTGATTTATTTTTTCAAGTAGGGAAAGTTTATTACGTGTGATCGGGGCTTACTTAGCTTAAAGCTAACACAGTGGGACTGATGGTTCTTTACAGGTTTTAACAGGTACGCTTAAGTTCCAGTAAAATAGTATTTATATTTCGGTCAAGAAGATACTTCCCTAGCATGAATATGATGCTAGACTTAGAATGTTTAAATGCAGTTTGTCTCCATAAGAGGTAACGTTGATCTTGATTATGTCGTCAAAACTCTGTAAGGATGTTAAAACAAAACTACATATGCATGGGTTAAAAATCGCATAGTCAATTACTATCAAAATGACATCAAATCATTTGGATGATTATGATTAAAATTCTAATGAACACTTTTATTCCTGCTTACATTAATTGTAATCTAGAGTTTTAAATGGAAAGAAATAAAGTTCACATCTTGATGATTAGATCTGTGAACAACGTTTGGTGTCTATCACATTATATCCTTGTTCTAGGGTTTTATAAACAATGCTTTATCAATAAATAACCAAAACCACTTTTACTTCCATCTATTTACTCATTAATAGGATGTTAGGTTTACACTGAGATTTCTTGTATGGGTCTAAGGACTGCATTGACTAGTATTCCCAAAACACACTGCATTCAAAGAAGTGGGTCAAGATTCTCATCCTAGTTGGAAGAATTCTTCTTTAAAACTTTTACAGTCTTTTACTTGAATCTTACACTTCCATTCCTAGTGTACCTTCAACTATAAATTACACCGTTTACACCAAGTTGCTTAGTAAATCTTTTGAATTAAGGTTGTTGGTTTGAAGAAATTAAATAGTGAGAGATCTTATAATGTTTTGGTTCTAATTAACAATATACTCTTCAACTCTAACAAATCAAAAGGCTAAGTCTAGGAATCACTAGATCTCTTTCTTACTATGGTTTAATATTAAAAATATGTCTTTTACACATTTTCCATCAAACATAGTTAATAAAATAACTACCTGATTTTGATTTATAAAATAAAACCCTAGAATAATATCCAAGTCTTAATCCTGTAGTTAATAAACTAAGCATTGAATAATCAAGGTGTAAACATTATTAGCAATCATAAAATTTGCGTTGTTTTAATGATTATGGGTTTTGATTTTAATAATTTTATTGTAGATTGAATCCGCCCTCCACTATTGACTTGCACCCACAAATTGTAAAATTATTTGGGAGGACACGTGGAGATGGTCTTATCCACAAGATGGGTTGACTTATAATCGAAAACCCTACCCTTCATTTCGCAAAGAGAGGTTTTCTTCGACTGGTGCGGCCGAGCTGTGAGCTCGTGGCCACCATGACTATGCAACACCTTCGAACTGTAAACTACCTTTGAACAAAACACTGTGAGTTGGTTTCCTTAGATTCGTGGCCTAAAGTCTTTAGCTGCACACGACGTCTTCTTAGCTTCTGGCTTTTACCCTTCGATGTGCCATTGCGCTGCCTCTGGCGACTTGTCTTCACGATTTCTCCCAACAAGAATGCTACCAGGTAACTACTCATTCAGAGTTTTATTTCACAGTAAGTTTGAAAAATACAAATTTCAAGTTAAAGGCTGTAACTAAATACTGGTTCTTATGCCCAGGTTTCTTTTCCAGTATGAAGTGGTAGTTGCTAGCTCAACTCTCCAGTCTTCTGCCTTGCAGGACCTTGGTAAGCCCTGGTTGCACTGAGGGTTTCTCTTGCATTGGTGTTGTCGTGGTTGGAAACATGAGAATACTTCGTTGTTAGTGATGGATTCGGCATGGGTTTTCCTTGTTAGGTTATTCTTCATGTTATCTTGTTTTTGTATAACTATTAAACCCTAAATGGTAATATGGGCAAGAAACCTTAATGGTTGTAACGGTTCTGACTCAAGGTTTACTTGACAGAGCCTTACGGCCTGACCGATGTAAAAAAAATTGGCTTAAATTTTTAAAACTCGGCTCTAAGCCGTGATAATGCTGTTTGACCTCTGCCTAGTTAATTATAGTTTTAAGTGGTTTTTAAAGGTGAATAAAAGACTATTTGTTCAGTCGAAACTTGTAAACAGACGAAAGGTTATAATTAGTTAAAATTTTTGGGTTTACTGTTTTCTATTTTAAAATGAATTTGTCGAATTTGATTTTATGCAGGATTTAAGCCTCGACTGATAATTATAAAAGGCCACAGGCCATTACCCTTATTTTATTTCGTTCTATCAAATTGTGTACATAGTTATTACATTTTAGAAATTCATTTAGTACAAATGATTTATAGGTATTTTTACTATTGAATTTTTACATTGTTATCAGGTGAATAAAGTACTGTGATCCTCTCAAAATGGTTATTATTTGTATATGACCTATAGTTCTGAAATGAGATGGATTTTACAGAAATGGTTTTTAGTTCTTTTTTTCTATTTTACTTTCAGTAATTTTACAGCTGTTAAACTTTATGTTAAGAGTAAGATTATGCAAGTCTGTAAGCAAATATAAAACCTATCTTTCGTAAACCCTAAGTAAAATTATTTGAGGTTTACAGTAAACATCTGTTTCTAGTACAAAATGCATATATGAACTTAGAATAAATTATTTTAAGACCTAAGTAGTAATAGCTAGGTTAAAACCCTACGTGATATTTAGTTTTACTGTTCCCATGTTTATTTATTTAACTTTATCTATTATGTTTATAATAAATATTAAGACTAATAATAGTTCTGTGATTAGTATGACTACTAATGATTAATATATATATTCAGTTATTTTCCTGTAATTAGTTAATACATATACTTTCATTAGATAGAGCAAGTACTGCTATTTTTCTATAATGAATCACATAAAAACTATAAAAATAATCATTTGCATTTTTCATTTAGAGTAATAAACAAATCATCACATCTACTTAATCAACCAATTGTACTAGAGTACTACCTATACAAGGCGTGGACAAATACAGTGTGGTAATTTATTTTTATTCACTTTCATTTAGCAATGTCCTTACTGTTTTAAATATAATCTACTAATCTCTAATTTTTATTAATAAACAATGTTTTTTTCTTCCTAAACCCTAATAAAACAATAACATGCATATCTTTGAAAAACTAGTAAATATTTGTTGAAACCAGTAAATAAATTATAAATAATATGAACCGATAAAAACCTATCAAATGATGAGGTGACAATAGCTTAAGGAGGCTGTTCCTCCTCCCAACCAACTCCTGGAAAAATCTTAGTATGCACTTCCTCAGGACCCCCGAGCCTGTATCTTGGTCCTTCTGGTAGAGTACTGGGTGAAGGATGTATCCTTAAGGCCTTCTATCACCTAACTGGTCAAATTACAACAGTAATTCAATCCTGCTTACAACAGTAATAAGTTCATCCTAATAGCTGCACAAGTTTTGTCCTCAGTAGTTAACCCCTCAAACTCACTTCAATAAATCCCCTCCATCAAATTTCTCATGTGCACTTCATTCACACTGAATGATCACAATTCCAGAATGAGTAGCCTCACCTGTCTTCAATGGGAAGTTTTATAACATTTCCTAGGTCTTTTGGGTCAGTTATTTACTTAATGAGCCACCTGCTCCAATTCCACTTTCTTGGGGAATCATGACCACAAATATAGGGAAGTTGCCACCTGCAACAGTTAGAAGTAGTTTGAGGNCTCAGTCTCTTCCACCAACTGACCAGTTAACACTCTTTTAACAGCTTCGCTAAGCTGTTGTCTCATCATTTATTTATTTAATAATAAAATATTCTGAAATACATTAATTATCTTTGACCCCACTTGGTCATGAATTACAAACTTAGCATAAAATATAACATAATGTTCCTCAATAACATTAAATTGTTTTGCAAATTGGGGCATGTGACACCATACCTCCTCAAAATGACTTGTATTCTATTTAGAAATACTAAATTCTATAATATTTTATGGATTTTTTGTGGTGGACTAGACTACGCTCAATGATAAAGCACACTTAAGTCGAGATAAGTTGTTCTTACCAGTCAGTCCAATTGGATGAAAATCCCACGAAACTAAGTGATCTTCCGTCCCACTTGTAACAAGCTTGTATCCCTTGTTCATAAAAAATTTACCAAGAACAACTACATTTTCCTTGACCTACTTGGCATAGGCCTGAAAACCAGGAGTCATAACCTGCTTAAGAGCCACAACCAATGCTACAATCTGGTGGTTGTGTGGCCCTCCTTGAAGAGATAGGAACACATAAAAGTTTACTTGGTCCTCATAATCATAGAGGGCGCCCTCTGGTTGTCCCTTTTTAGGAGGTTTGGGGCCTTTCATATAGAAGATCATCCCAGGTCTTGGACCCCTCAAGCTCTTGTGGGTTGTTGTAGTAACCAAATCACAATAGTCAAATGGATTTCTAGCTTCCTGAATTGCAACAAGAACATGGATGGGGTTAAAATGAAATAAAAAATTTCATGAATATATGCATTTGTATTAAGAGACCAGCTTTTTGCTTTTTGTGACGAATATCATCCACATCTCAGAACTAGTGCTCTTTAAGATAGCTAATAAAGTATGTGTTTTTAATATCAAGAAAAGACATGTTACATAACTGTTTCAAGAAAAGAGACAAAGAATGGAAGAACTTCATGTGACTCCAAGAACTTTTTTTTTGATGTACCATTCATTTATAATACATATCCAAAGTACACATGATTCTCAAAAAGCATACTAAGCATGTTAGAGGAACAAACCTGAGAATGCAGGTTCTGTGATGCACAGAAGCTAAGTTCGAAGTCCAAACAGTGCTGAGCAACTTATTTTCTAAGAACATGGTATGCTCCAAAAATGACAAGACCTTTAAATTCATGCCATTCCAACAAAAAGACTACAATATAACTACTAAATCTGAGATGATATCAATGATACATCAAAATTCATGTCACAACTAGAACTGTATTGCTAGAACAAGGATGAGCATACTTGGGTACATTTGCAAACAAACAACTGGAGAGATAGATCTGAGGACGCAAACAGGGTATAATCCATGTTTAAGCAATTATAATGGAAATAACCTGGATCTGAAATGCCAAACAATTTAAAACACAACTTAACTATGGAAAAATAACAAAATAGTAAAACATCATACAATCATCAATCCAAATCAGACAATTCAATTCAAGTACAATTTCTCATTGTAAATTGTATATGCATTAGTTCCAAAAGATGGCCGGCATAAGTTTGAAAGGATGCCTGTCATGTGTTTCAAAGGATAAGGTCCACTATAAACCCTACAAAAGTTTGGTTGAATAGATATCCCTCGAAAGCAGCACTTAAGTACAATCTTTATGATGCATCCCCTTGGGCCATGTTTCTTCAAGCACTTCCAAAAAATATTGCAGCACATGGTTGTCACTTAACTTCGTAATAGTAAAACATGATGCATCCACTTGGGCTATGTTTCTCCCTTATTGAGAAAAACGTGCAAGTGAAACATCCTAAAGAAAGCTCTCACTAATAAACCCTAAAACTTAAACCATGATGAACAGGAAGATCTTTCATGCATTTGTTTATGTAGTAGCAAAACATACAGTGTATAAAATCTAGGTATCTTCAGCACGATCTATTTAATTACCTATACCAGAGAATGTGAGAGAAAACAGTAAAGGTACCTGAGCAGTGACAAGGCCACTGATGTGAGCCATGTCACATAACATCATGGAACCACATTTATCAGCAATGGAGTGGAACCTAGCATAATCCCAATCCCTGGGATAAGCACTACCTCCACATATAATAAGCTTAGGCCTGAAATCCAAGGCTTTCTCCTCCAACTTTTCATAGTCAATGAACCCAGTCTCCTTACTGACCTTGTAAGACAAACTGCAACCATTACAAGTTTAGTACATTGAGCTTGATTTACCATTGCAAGTTTAATATATTGAGGTTTGATTTACTATCAACCAATATTTGATAACTTTAGCTCTAAGTAAAATTTGACTGATCTAATACTTCCATCTTCTAGCTATGTTAGTTGTCCTGTTGACAACATTTAGCAATTTGTGAACCCTTTTGTTTTCTTCCAGATTTGGCTACACATAATATCTCAACTGGGTTTGTTTGGTTGGTAAAAGAAATGGTGATGTCTCCACTCAATACATTTTCTGTCTGAGTATAAGACCCTAAATGATGCAAATGCATACCTCGGAGCACTTTACTACAGTCTCCTCACAAACATGTTCAATGGATTTGCAGAGTTGGCCATGACGATTGTCAGGCTTCCTGTGTTCTTTAAGTAACGAGATTTACGTTTTTATCCTGCATGGGATTTCACTATTCCGATTGTTTTACTTGGAATTCCATTTTCATTGTTGGAGTCTGGGGTTTGGTTAGTAATAACTTACTAGACCATTGGGTTTTCCCCTAAAGCTAGTAGGTAGTATTAATGAATAAGTCATTTATTTGGGTTGTCTCCATTATGAGTATGAAAGCTTAATCTATTCATTGCATTTGTTCCATCTAGATAACATCAATTTGTCAACCCTTTAAATATTTTTTAACTATCAAAATGTCAATCCACTAGCAGTCAAATATTTGCACTAGTTAGAATATACATGCAATGAGTGGGTCACAAATGCAAACACTCTTCCATTCGGGGAAAAATGTATGATATTCTAAAACAACTAATGCAAAATTAATACCTCATCCTCCACTTGTTGAACTCCAAAAGTATGCTCCATTTCTGTAAAGGGTGTATTTACTTTTGTCTTTGTCACAGATGTAGAAAGAGGTGACAGAGAATGAGAAGAGGACCCATCGTGAGTGAAGGATGCAATTTCCACTTCCTCTGCATATTCATCACCCAATAACACAACAACTAAGGAATCTCTAGGGTCATTCTCCAGAGATTCAAATACCAATTAAGTAACCTGTAATAAGCTACCTGCGAAATTGTGATGTAATTGTTCTTAACCTGTCTTGACATGCCTCCTTCAATCTTTTGCCTATTATTAGCATAATGACTTTGTGCTTGGATTTTGCTTGAAACTAGAAATCCAGCCTTAGTTCTCAGACTCTTGCAGCCAGATGCATGCATATATAAAAGGATGATATTTGACCATTCAATCCAATGTAGGCTTTACATGAATGGTATCTGCAAGTTTACTTAAGACCCAATAATGTCCTGTGCATAATACAGACCAATTCAGAGAAAGCTATATGCAAAATCTATATAGTTTAGATATTAGACAACTTGTATTTTACTTGCTCTACCCTAATATTTGCATAAATTTGCACCAAGGGAAAAATAAGTAATTACTAATTACCCCTAAGAGGAAATTCAACACTTGTATTGAGCATCTATGGATAAGCGAATAGTATTTATGTGGATGCCATGCGAATTCCACATAATCTCAACAAATGGCTATGCACAGGAAAGCAGATCATCTCCACTTTTGTCTGAAATTGGACTTCTCCCTCTGCGACATTAACATCTTTCAATCTCTTTACAACAAGTAGAGTGTCATCTTGTATGCATCCCTTGTAAACATTTCGAAAACCTCGTGAACCTAGAATATGGTTGCTACTAAAAATGTGAGTGGAAACCTGAAGCTCTTTGAAATGGAATCTTTTGGATCATGCTACTTTGCAAGTAATGCATCATATAACCCATACACGAAATAAAAAAATTGTTCATATTTCATAGAAAACAAAAATAGTTGATAATCAAAATTGTGTAACGTTGATAAGAAGATTAGTAAATTGACCATCGAGGGAGATTGCATACATACCATTATACATTCCCAAAATCTCCTAAACCTAGAACAGTCTTGGTACTAAAGTTTACAGTGGCAACCTGAAGCTCTTTGAAATGGAATATCTTTAAATGTCCAAAGCAAACTGTGGATTATGCTGCTCTGTAAGTATATCATAAAACCCATAAATGAAATAAGAAAAATGCTCAGATTTTGCAAAGGAAAAATAAATAGTTGATAAGCAAAAGTGTATAACACCGACAGGAAGAATAGTAAATGGACCATCCAAGGACATTGCAAACATACCATTGACATCAAACAAAAAAATGCAAGAAGGTGCAGTAATATGTCGATAGGTTGGTGGTGGAGGGTATAAAAGGATGAAAAGGAAAACTAAAATCCAGTTGGTGTAGACATGATGTTGTACGTTGAGGAGAACATGAACAAATCCAACCTCAAGAGGATACTTCTTTTGAAAAAAGAAGGAATGGAATCTAATTTCAATTTTCTATTGTTGGGAAGGCATCTTACTCTCTGTCTCTTGAATATTCAGAAAGAAGAAGAAATGGATTCAATACTTGAGAATGTTTTTGAATACCAAAAAAATTCAAAGAATAACTCACAAATTTGGAAGATATATGGAAGTACAATCTACTAAGAAAGTTGAGTATTCTCGAGTTTCGAGCATAATAATTTTTCATTCCTACGGAATGATAACTAAGCTGATTTAATTAAGAAGAAGAACTTTGAAATGGTTTGATCAGTCAAGACTCAAAAATATAGTCTTGTATGTCAAATCCATCACAATTTTCAGGTATATAAAAAACCACTATGTTTTTTAAAAGTCATAGAAGACCACTCGAAGGGAATTGCACCCATTTTGGGACACCAATAAGATTGCAAGGATGCAAGTGTTTAAAGGTGTCCCATTTCCAATATAGATCAACTTTTCTTTTCATAGAGAAACATTGTGTTTCCATCTTTGCTTGTGGTAATATATATGTTTAGTTCTTTTTCTTTCACCTGAATTAAAGAAGAGCACCTAGTTTCCATATTTAAGGTGCATATATTAAAGCTACATAAGGTATGTTATGAAAAAAAATGATTACATCGAAACAACTACACTCCATTCAGAATTGCACTTTATTGGATAAAGGAAACATTTATAGCATCTGGGTTTGAGACATATTTTACATTTTAAATCTATCCACAAGTTGATCCATGCACTAGTTACACTCAAACTAATCCCATATTTGATACGAGCATCCAACTTTGTGCTAATATCATCAACGATTGCATTCCACACAAAAAAACTCCCAAGTTGAACCACAGAACCACAATGCACAATGCCTTTACATATTTTAATAAAAATGCATATAGAAAAGACAAGTTTAAGTATTCATTATATCTGGATTAGGCAAGCATATTGGCATGGGTCTTAAAATACCAGAGCTACTTAGACTATGTAATGCCAATCCCTTGCCCATGTTGAGCATGTGAAAGATTAAACACAAAGTCATGCTCCCCAAGTGATGATCTTACTGAATTCATATTACTACTTGGTTTGTTCTATTGTTTCACTTCACAAAGTTTAGATTCCATTTTATAAAGGCAACCCTTGATACATTGCTATACCGAAGCCCTTCGTTCAACCAAAATAAAGTGCAAAGGTCACCAATGAATTATGTTATTTCCAGACTCATATCACATTCGAGGAACTTATTATATTGTTCAAATATTCTCCAATTAAAATTAGACTGTCTAAAAGTGTATAATATTCTCTTGTACTTTAAATTTGAAAATATTACCTAAACACACTGCCTAATGGGTACTTCAAATTTTTGTAATTTTTTCCTATCACAATTTTCTACTGCTATCTATCTATCTATTTGGAGAGAGAGAACATGTACAACTCCATAATCTCATTTTGGTACTTGCATTCTTCTTTTGAGAATATTTGCGTTGATGGCTAATTGTGCTCATACCCAATCACCTGGTACTTATGTAGAATGCAACACAACAATCTCCACTTGGTACTTGCATTATGCTTTCTTGTTTTCTGAGTTTTTGCATTGCTAGGTAATTGTGCTCATACCCAATCACTTTGGTGCTTATGTAGAATGCAACCTAGTTTTCAGTTCTTGTGTAACCCACATCCTAACCTTGCAGTGCTCTATCGAACGAAAATGTAATCTTGGGGCTCCAACCATACAATGAATCATTCTAAATGTTGCAACCTTCATGCATTATCCAACATATACTCTCTATGATTGCACTGTTAATTTTGTACACTTTGTTTTAACTCCTTAGCATTTAGTTATTTTTACAGTCCTTAGGGTTCTTCTTGGACTAGTTCATTTCTAATTTTTTAGATGTTATTTCGAGCCCTATTCACCTACTTTGGTCATATGTGGACGTTACTATAATTTCTCTTTCTTTTTGTCATCACCTTTTCAACCTGCAAACTATCCTTGTAGTTCACTTTTGACTCGAACACTTAAACAACATCTGCACAAACATAGAGGAAGTCTAATAACACAATCATGGCTGACACTATAATATCAATTGTAAATATACAGAAACACAGACGTTAATACTTGAATCCATTGTTTTGATGTTCGGTTTCATCATTTCATACAGTTTTAGACCATGTACAAGCTGGTTATCTATGTTTACAATACCCAACCCACCATGTTACCATGGGATTTTTGTTGAGGGGCATCAATTTCTTTAGTGACTAATAAACTAACAATCAATTTGTAATGAGATTTCTGTGAAGGGGCATTAGTTTCTTTAGTGACTAATAAACTACCAATCAATTTGTAACCCTGATTTGACAGGCTATTTGATCTTTGGCACACAGTAAAACACTTTAATTCTGCTACTGAATGGGCTCTAAAGAATTTGTCTGTATGAACTTCAGCAATATAGGATACCATTAAGTATATCAATTCACTGATTCAATAATACTTTTCACATCACCTTGAGAATTCCATTGTTGACTTCCAATTTTTCAGCTGCTATAGTAACCGCCCTAACTAAGAAGCTAGAATGTTGAAATGTCCCTTGCTATAGTAGCCATCCCAGCTAAGAAGCTAGAATGTTGAAATGTCCCTTTCAGTTTCTGTAGGGACATAAACACTGCAACAAGTTAAAAAATGCACCTCCATAAGAAAATCATTGGAATCCAATACAGACAATTATTTCAATCTAATTCAAAAGTTGGATTAGAATATAAAGAGTATTAGTGCATGGCATATAAAATCCATAAATATGTGAATGGAGCCACAACCATAAATAATATCTGAAGCTAGATAATATTTCAAATACCCAACTGATAGATGTTTTAGGATGTGCTCATAACAATTATCCACTGAGATCTTTCAGTGGTATTAACTGGTTGTTGATTCTGCTTGTACACAAAGTTACCGTTGTTTCGATTAAAGTAGAGATGATCGAGCATCATCTATACATAGGAAATTGCACAGAGCTCGAACATGTCTATATATTAAATATTTTCACTGGACATACCCTAACATGATCTCATGCACCAATCTCCATAGTCAACTAAATTGGAAATACTGCGATGTCTGAAGCTTCGTGCAATACTAATACGACCTTTTATACATGAATAAAGTGAGGAATATGTACCTATTACCTGCACGAAGCTGGTTGGATATGTTGAGAACACACTAGGTATCTCCTTGCAAAACATGCTTGTAAAACCTATTTCAAACCATAGCACAATCCCATGACACCAATGAATGCTAGATAGAGACAAATCATGGAAATGCCAATGTACACTTATTTTATCATGTTACTCTACTTACAAAAATAAATTTAGCATGGCATGGTTGTATATCAATAGAGAGGAAAACTCACATTATGATGTATTAGCGGTGAAAGACATGGGTGTTGGAGATTCTCCAGGGTAAAGTTGTGCAACACGTGACCCACATAGTAGAGGGATTCCTCTACCACTAATCGAAACACAAATGCTCGGCAATTAGTATTAATGTTTGGAATTTATTTCATTTGACCTATTTCAGTTCAAGACACAATGATTGACAATACACAATACATTAAACATGGCTTATTTGGCAGAGTTGTTCTTACATGAAGGTCTTGGCATGAATTTCTGGGATTGACCCACTGAGATTGTTGTAGGACAAATTGCCGAGATTGTATACATGACCTTCAAAAAACATTTCTTCGTAGTACTCTACAATTATTTGATGGCATCGTGCAAGCATTTGGAAAAAAGGTGTACTCGACTTGAGTGGGTGAAGATAAAATCCAGGACAGCCATTAATCCAAGATAATTTCACAAAGAAAACATGAAGTGAGCATGTATTGAATTTTATGAGCATATGTACATATAGTGAAAAGGATGATGTATCCCATATGTAATTCTAATAAGAAGGGGTGGTGTACAAGAAATTTTTAGCAAAATCAATGAGTGTATCTTACCATGAAAGCCTTGAGGTTGAAGGCATTGCAGCATGTACCCACATAACTAAAAAAAGGCAATGGAAACTTGAATATAGGAAATAAAGTTTTAAATATTGATATATATTGGAGAGAAGAAACTAATTTGCAAAGTAAAGGAAACAAAAAAGGAAATAGAATCATGTAACAAGAGGGAAAACTGCGTACCCATATGTAGACCTTCATGAATGGTTGGAAAGAGAAGCTCACCAGTATATTGTGATTGTCCATATAGTTGCAAACACATTTCCCTATACGATTTTAGTGAATGATCCTTCCTCTTAATAATCAAATCTCTGAAAATAGGGGTATCAAGAAATATAAATGAATTGTATTCCACAGAGTAAAATGACATATGAAGAACTTGAGAAAACTCCATTTTATCTTGCCAAATAGTTACTCTTTAATTGTGGCAATGCAACAATTGCAACAATGGACTAAGGAGATAATGGGGAAAATGATAGCCTGGTTAACTATAAGGAAAAAATTACACACGACTCTTCTGTATAAATGCACCATAAAGAGATGCTAAGAAAGTTGATATAGAAAAACACACTAGTTGCTCATGCGTTGAAGTAAAAAAACCTCCCTGGGTTAATATAAGATATGCTTGCAACTACATCTTGTGCAGCCTCATATTACAACTCCTTTGTCTAGAGATTTACAAATCGCCGATAATGGTCCAGTGAGACTCACCAATCTCTAAAGCCTGACTCTGTCATAGGAATAGTTCCACCAGCCTCCAAAATCTGATGCTCGAGGTGTGAATTACCAAACAAGCGATACCATAAGATAAGAATGAATTATAGCCCAATCACAAGTCCTTCCAAGCAGCAGTGTTTGCAGGATTACATATATATTGTATTTCTTTCATGAATAGATATTAACTATGCATCTTATCCATAACTGTCTCTAAAAAGAACCATTAGATTTTGTACCACAAAAGGAATTTCATGTGGTTATTATATTGTTACCAACCATTGTGATGAACATCACACTTGAGAAAATATGGTTACCTGCAATAGAGTCTCAAGCTTGTCCTTAACAAGGTAATACTCTTGTTTCAGTTGCTCTAGACATTGGAGGCATCTGCAAAAAGGAAAATATAGGACTACTATTAAGTTAAATCTATCAAAATCCTCTACAGACAAAATAGACTAAATATCAAATTACTTTCAATATCTAAGATGAAGTGGGATTACCCACCATTATCTGAATTTATTTCATGCCAACACTAATATAAATCAAGCTGAGGACTACAAGACAATCTACAATATTAATTTTCAGAAAGGCCTCAACCCCTACGAGCTTGGAAAATGTTTTGTATTAGGAGACAAATGCAATTACCCTTATCTGTTTCTCTGTTCACAAAATGCACAGAATGATACACATTCATTTTTCACTTGGTGCACTCCTATGATGTTTATTTAAAACAAGGCAAGTAATTTCATTTATCATCTTGACCAATAAACATTACTAGACAGAAAAGGCATGGTTAGTTATAATTTGCAACAAAAATAAGAAGATTAAAAATAGCTAGTCACAAGAGCCAGGCTAAAATTCTTATCCAGATACATCCTGTTTTCTTCACTTAGATAACTTGAGCTCCAAATTAGGAAATTAATCCCTTTGGAATTTTTTTTGAAAGCATGAACTGCAAGCTACGGCGTACTCTGATAACCAATACATAGAAATTCAGTCAAAGCACAAAAATACTTCTAAGAAAGAATGGAATAAAAAAAGCGAGTAAATGCTCTCGGTCTCTAGCAACAGAGCTTCAGACCTGAACAGAATTAACAAAACTTTAAAAGGCTTGGTGTTCAACGTGGTTAGCTCAGATCTAATTTGCAGGGTATCATACCTACAAAGTACAAACTTCAAGCGAGTAATATACAAATAGAAATGGCAACAAACCCCTGAGTGGAAGTAAAATTGACCTCTTTACAGCATTACAAAAAATTTCCCTTCTCAAAAAGAAAAAATTAAACAAAAACCATTGTAAGACAAAACACACATCTAGTTTGCTACAACCACAGTAAGGCTCCTCGTGGAAACAATAGTAAGGGAAAAAGAAAAAATCGATAAACCATTAAACCGGTCTCCAAGGTGATTGAGGCATTCTTCAATTTTCCTAATGTACACAACAACCCCTCTCAAACAGCTCTGCTGGATCCTTTCAAGGAAGGTGATTTAGGAAGTGCCCTAAATCAACAGGACTACTATGAGGACAATAATAAACAGAGACCATGATAACAGAAGTTGGCCTCCCAAGCTATTATGGGAACAAAGTGTATATACCAAAGAATCTGCAATTTCAGTTTAATTCACCATATGTTGTCCAAATTAAGTTTAATTCACCATAAGTTGTCCAGGACACAGGAAATTGGAGAAGCTCATGTAAATTCTCCAGGGTGTAAGCGACGGTGTTGTCATTCTCAACTATTATCAAAGAAATGCCATTTACTAATGCAGAAAAACAACTTTCAGTTTCCTTATAAGTTTTTCATTTAAACAGCTTTCAATTTTGTTGTAAGATTTTCGTTTGAAAAAGGCAAGAGGTTTGCTTATAACATTTTTGCAGAAAAAAAAGCTTTCAGTTTCGTTATAAGATTTTCGTTTTAACCACTTTCAGTTTTACTGTAAGATTTCCGTTTGACAAAGGTAAGTGGTTTGCTCATAATATCTCCATTGAAAAAGGTAAAGAGGTTCACTTTAATAGTCCATCCCTATAAACAACTTTTGGTTTTTCCCATTAGCAAAACAGTGATGCATTCAGTTTTTTCTTGTTTACTTGAAACATGGGTAAGAGGCTCACTTAAGTCATTCATGAACATTTGACTAATTCAACACCTACCACATATACCAAAATTACCTGTGCACACGTACCTAGTTACGGAATGAGGTACACCAAATACTCATGTGAGACACGTTTACTGAAGAACCCACTCACAAATGTAAGAAAACATTACTAATACACTCACAAAGGTAAGAAAACGTATTTTCTAGTAAGACAACTCCGTATTGCAAGTCATACAGGATTAATATAAGAAATTTCCCCCAACTCAGGAGACTCTTCCATCCCTTTTTCTTAATCTGGAAGCTAATATAAGCAATTCCCCCCAACTCAACTTGTTGAACAACTGAAGCTAGAATGAGGAACAAATGGATGCACTTTCAAATAAATAGGATGCTAATAGGAAATGATGGGTACAAAGATGAGAAGCAACCTCAATACTGCAAGGAAAACAGAGGAGTTAGAACAAAAAAAACCGACAAGCCAAAAAAAATGCCAATTTATTGCAAAAACAACCTTTGCATCCAAAAATACCACAGGAATGAACAACGTAGCTTAGTTTTCCCATTCTTGGGTCCTTTATTCTTCCGTTTTTTCTTTCACAAAATCTGCTCTATACATATATAAATATTGAACATTTATGTATATATATCTATATATACCGTTAGTGTTAGTGGGTTAGTGTAATCTGCAGTGAAGACTACTACAGTAGATCATGATTGTGGCTTCATTTATACCTAGCAAAAGCTACATGAGGTTGGGGGCCACCTTCATGAATGTACACAAAGTGAAAGGCATGGCCAGGAACAAGGACCTTCATCCATGGTGGAAGAACGTATAGGCTGTTAGAATAATCAACCCATAGTTAGCTACCTTAGACATTAATTAATCCATTTTTGTCTTATTTGCCTAGTTTCCATATTCCACCTTATGCAAGTTGTCATCCACATCTCCAAAGTGGTCAAACTTGATAAATTTGAATCATGGAGCACTTGGGAAACCACTTGGAATCAAATCTGCTTTATTCCTGGCCTTCCTAGCGCATGTCTACTTTTTCTGCTTTATTGCCTGCTTTTTCTGAGTTTTAAGGCAGTTGGGAAAGTTTGACTAGGTGAAGTTAACTTGTTTTTTGTCCTCATCATCCTCCACTCTTTTCTCCTAATAAAAGCATGTATGAGTTGTCCTTCCATCATCTATTTGCTTGCCTAATTGATGTTGCCAATTCGTGAGCTCCTAGACAGATTTGGAAACTGCTTTATGCACCTATGGGGGATTTGCTTAGATTTAGTAAGCCTGCTTTTGACCAAATTCGAATGGAATCCTTATGCATTCGAATCTCTCATGTAATTATTTATTGTGGCAGCTTAAGACTTCACAGGGTTGGATATTGTACACTTATTCAATACAGATTAGTGTTCTGCTCCATATTCAGTCTCCTTTGTGTGTAATTTGCTTGTGTAATTGGCAATTTTTGTGAGTGTAATTGTTCTAACACCTGGGTTCAATTTCCACATAGGAAATCCTTGGCCTTGGATTGCGAGAGATGCCACAAAGGGACACCCACATTTTTCACAAAGAGGGTCAGTTCCCTAATGGGCTTCTTGGGAAGAAATCAAGGGCAATAACAATATTCATTTATTACAATAAATTTCAAATGCATATGTAGATCTAGTTACCTTCATGGGTAATTTGCAGCCTAAGCCTTTACATCATTTGAGTGCACAAATTTGCTATATTTGTAGTGATGACGTTGGTTTGATAGTGTATGGAGAGATTTGTGTTGACTGCAACGGATGTGCATTCCCAATCTGCAGGACTTGCTACGAGTATGAGCGGAGTGAGGGTAACCAGGTTTACCCTCAATGCAAAACGAGATTCAAACGCCATAAAGGTAAGTGCTCTGGCTTATTTTGGGCAATGCCAGTTTACATAGCTTAGATCTACTTGACTTTCTGCACAATAGTATTTTTCTTGAGACCCTCCAAAATGCTTCCCTTTTTTTTTCGAGTACATGTGTTGTATATACTCTTAAGGGTGTTTAATTTGCAGGAAGTGCCAGATTTCAAGGAGATGAAGAAGAAGATGATGTTGATGATCTTGAAAATGAGTTTAGTTTTGGCGACCGGGACAAATAAAGATATGCAGTATAATGCAGAAGCGATGCTTCATGGGAACATGAGCTATGGCCGAGGTGGTGATACAGATATGCCTCGTATGCAGTTCAGACAAATCTTCCACAAGTGCTACTTCTTACCAATGGTCACATGGTACTTGGGACTATATCATTTGGGGTGTTCTTTAAGTACTGACGATGCTCTCCTGAACATATTTTTGTTGTTTAGATCTCTGATTGTTTTTTTTTTCTTTCTGACAAATGTTGGTCTTACTTTTCTCTGATTTTGATTTGTTTCTTTTTAGGATCCAGGGATCCCTCCAGAATGCCAGGGATTTTAATTTGTTTTCAAGTGGATATGGCGCTACATCATATCTAGTTCCAAGTGTGCCAATTTACATCATATCTAAAAAGCAATCACAAATGCATCATATACACATTATGAGAATATAAACAGCTAAAGGAACACGTTGAATCCTCAACGAAATACACACAAACCCATCATAGAAGTCACAACAACAAAAATGCACAGAAATGAAGGGCAATAACAATATTCATTTATTACAATAAATTTCAGATGCATATGTAGAGCTAGTTACCTTCATTGCAGGTGACTATTGGGTACCTCAATCTCAACAACTAGGCGACTCCTTAACACCAAAATTCTCATAAGCCAACACATACAGTGAATCAAATCCATCAATTCAACGCCCCAAAAATGAATTCCGCAACACCACAAGAACCCATTTTTAAGAATCCAGGGCTTGACCCCACATAAAAAACATAGGAACTCAATTCAAAACCAAGTCCATACGACCCAAATTCATCAAGAAACCAATTTTAAAAGTCCAGGCTTTGACACCTTTGGAAAAAACTCAGGAACCCAATTCAAAACCAAGTCCATTTGATCCAAATTGGATGGATTAATCCAAGCAGCTTACCAGAAATTCAAGCTCCTCGGTCATCTTGAGCGAGAAAACGCTCCCTCAAACGCCCTTGATGGCAACCCTTCTCCTTCTGTAGTCACATGGGGAAGGATTTATCGTGGCTTGCGAAGGATCTGTGGGGTTCATAGACTTCCTGGCGTTGTTCAAGCTGTGGGTATCGGAGTGTTGAATAACATTAGATTGCCTGTACTTTTAGAGCTAATGAATTATGACATGCTTGAAACTATGGGGCAGGGATCAACATGCAAAGGCAATTTAAGAAGATTAATGCATGGAGTTGCAAGTGTTATAGAGATCTCTTTACCATGAAAATTCATTAAATGATACTTTAAACTATAAAAGATGTATGGAAAGTAAACAATGTCATATATCGCAAGGAAGAATTTTCCACTTTATTTTAATTTTTTTCCTATCGATTATCAACTTGAAAATTGAAATTGAAATTCATTATAAAGTGCACTAAAGACCGAACTAGGACAAAGGGGATAGAGATTTCATCCTTGAAGAGAATCCCATACAGGAACAAAGAGGTAAAAGAGGCTGCAAAAATATAAAAAGAAATAAATGATGTACAAGAGTAGAAAGAGCTGAACATGATGAAAAACACTGGCAGGATAAGAATGTACTTTTAAGCATCTGTTAAGTACAGTTTTAAGGCCATGTGTTTCTAAGTAACATGTTTTCAAGAAAAAAACAATAAAATATCAACAGTACTTCCAAAAATCAATGAACAAAAATATAGTATAGAAAAATAAGTACAATAGAAGAAAAAGCTGAACAGAAAGAAAAACATTGGAGAGTTAAGAATTTACTTTTAAGTAGCCGTTAGATACAGTTTTAAGCGCATTTCAATCATAAGTAATATTTTCCAATAAAAATAATAAAAATTAGCAGTAATTTGAAAAACAAAACATTAAATTATTAATCAGTTTATCCAAAAGACAGTGTATTGTCAAGGCTAACATAACATAGACCACCTTATGGCATTCTTGTCACTGAGAGGCCTTGTAGAAGTGAATTTTCCTATTATATGATATATGCAGAATGCCTTACAAATAGAATGTTTACTAATATGCAAATACGTTTCTGTAGCCATTCATACTGGCCAGAATTTTAAGATCAAACAACTGGCATACGACAACATAAAACACTTAAAACTATGATAAAACAACATTCATGGTTTTTGCTTAGATGTTTCCATGTCAAAGGAAGTGCAGCATGTGTACAAACCTTCACTCCTACAAAGCGTCAATGAAATTGTAATATAATGTAATCAGAAATATGATTCTCGACTTAAAATGCAAAATTATATCAACAAGTGTCCAAACAATTTAACAAGGCTGTTGATCAAACTTGATAACACAGCTACCTCAGCCTAGACGGAAAATAAAAAAAATAGTTAATAACATGGGACAATGCAAGATATCTGATATTTAAATTTCTGACATTTTTAGCAATTTAAGGTGTTGGGATAAATGCAACAATCTTCTTTATAAAGTTCTCAAATAATGCCTTGCAATCAAAAGACTTACCCCAGTAACTTTCACATATTTTTCTGTCCTGAGCATTTCTTGAGCTGCATCATTGTTCGAGGCCAAGAAATTAAGCAGAGCCCTCTTCCCCGAGAAAATATTCCACTTTCACATATTGTCTATCCCGAGCATTTCTTAAGTCTGCATCATTGTTCGAGGCCAAGAAATTAAGCAGATCCCTCTTCCCCGAGAAAAGGTTTCATTGTAGTCAATACCATGTACTTGTGAGTAGCCCTTGGCTACCAATCTTGCCTTATATTTCAAAGGTGAACCATCAACAACAAACTTAGTCTTGAAAACCCACTTACATTGAACTAGCTTCCTCCCTAGGGGAAGATCAACTAGTTCCCAAGCGTTGTTCTTCTGAAGCGAGCTGAATTCTTCTTTCATGGTTGTTTTCCATTTTGGATAATGTGCTACATCTTCATATGTCTGTGGGTCTGATTCAACCATCAGATAGCACTTCTCTGCAAACAAAGGGTCTTTTATACACATGGCACTCTCAAACTGAGATCTAGTCCTCCTAGGGTCACTAGGATTTCCAGCTAGTTCCCTAGCTTCATGAATGGTCTTTGATGCCCATTTTGGTCTTGTAGGACTGCTAGGACCTGCAATTAAATCATCATTATCAGAAACATCAGAATCAACAAACTCATTTGTCTCTCCACTTACATTCAATGGTTCTGGTGGTGAAGAAGACTCTCCAACTTCAACTGTTGCTAAAGGCTCTTCTTGGAACTGGACACTCCTTTCAATGAAGGCTTTGTTTGTGCTCAAGTTGATCAGCTTGTACCCTTTTGAATCTTCAGAATACCCAACAAATAGGCACTCTTGGCTTTGGGGCTGCAAATCCTTTCTCTTTTTAGTTGGAATTCTAGCCCAAGCCTTTGAGCCAAAAATCCTGAAATGGGTCACATCTGGTTTGTTCCCACTCCAAGCTTCGAAAGGAGTCATACCATCAAGCTGTTTATGAGGCACCCTATTCTAGATGTAGGATGCACAGTTTATAGCCTCAGCCCAAAACTTTGGTGGCAAAGTCTTTGCCTCCATCATACAGGTTGCCATCTCCTTCAGTGATTTGTTCTTTCTCTCAGCAACACCATTTTGCTGTGGTGTGTAAGGGATTGAATGTTGCATCTGAATACCTGCATATTTACAATATTGAATGAAATCAGACTTGACATACTCACCACCATTGTCAGATCTGAGGATCTTGAGTCTCCTCCCAGGCTGGTTTTCAACCAAGGCCTTAAAGACTTTGAAGAGGTCAAAAACTTCAAACTTGTGATTTAGGAAGTAAACCCAACAATACCTGGAAAATTCATCTATGAAGGTTAATGCATATTTGGCTTGACTCATGGACATATGAGGAAATGGACCAACAAAATCACTGTGGATTAACTCAAGAGGTGCAGAGGTTCTCTCATGACTAGCTTTCTCAAATTTGTGCTCTGGGTGTTTTCCTAGGATACAACCTTGACAGACTCCCTTGGAAAACTTAATCTTTGGTAACCCTATGACCATATATTTTTCACTAAGATCAGAAAGATACTTATAGTTAAGATGGACAAATCTTTCATGCCAAAGCTTGCTTGCCTCATTAGCATGAATATGAAGAGCAGAGGGGTTTGAGTAAGGTAGAAAATATGAAAACATGTATACCTTCGAAGTGTGATCTACAACACCTTTTTCAATGACTTTACCATTCGAGATCTCTGTGATCTCAACATCATCAGGGTAGAAGATGACCTTCTTTGGAGACCCTGTGTGAGTCATCCGATACACTGACAAGAGGTTAGAGGCAAGACCTGGAACATACAACATATTATTGAACTTACCATGGTCAAGATCAATCCTTCCTTTCCTCAAACTGTTAGTGAGAGAGTCGTCTCCTAGCACTATTGGTGGACCTTTCGACATGTCAAGAGAGGAGAATGCCTCGTTGGTTGAAACCATATGTCTAGAAGCTCCAGAGTCTATGATGAAGCTAGGTGAGCTTGATGTGACATCAACCAAAGCATGTACTGTCTCTTTGTCCTCTGAATTTGATCCTCCTTCCCTCTTCTTTGAGAAATCAGGAAGGGATATGTTATTCTTCTCCAAGAGTTGGGTCAACATGTCAATTTGCTTTTTCATACAGGAGCTCTCAGGATCATAGCCCTTATTGTAGTATGCGCACTTGCTCATTTCTCCTTTGTTCTTCTTCTTCTGGAAGTTCTTCTTGGAGCCTTGGGGTTCCTCTTGAGACCTGTTCTTGTCTCTCTTTTGCTTAGGTGGCTTCTTAGCTTTCTTCTTGCCTTTTGAATCCACCCTTGAATCTCCAACAACCAAAGCTTGGTCTTTGGAAGGTTTGATGGTGCCCATCATCACCAATTTATCTTGTTCTTGTGTGAGGGATTCCATGAACTTTGCAAGCTTAGGCATCTTCCAGGCTCGAGCTTTCAACTTGGTGGCATGGAAGGTCGAAACAAACACTGAACAATCAGGGCCAAGCTTCGAGAGTATGGCCAAAACTAGTTGCTCTTCCTTCTTTTCAATTCCACACTGTTTTAGCTGCAAAACAAGGGCTTTAAACTTGGAAAAATAGAGTTGCAAGGATTCGAAGTTGTTGGGACTCAAAGAGATCAATTCATTTTCGATTTGATGTCCTCTCATCTCATCTGTCTTACCAAAAAGCTCTACAAGCTTCTCCCACACTTCATTAGGTGATGTTAATCCATCAAGATGGAAGAGGAGGTCTCTTGAAACGCTTAGACACAAAAGACCATAGGCCTCATCCCTCCTGTTGTGCCATTTAATTTTCTCTGTAGCTGCATTGGGCTCTGCCTCAGTTGCCATAGTCACCCTGTAGAGACCTTTCGCTCTCAACAATATCTCCATCTCTGCTTTCCATTCAAAGAAATTAAATGGAGTCAAGATGATCTTCTGAGATTGATCCATAGCTTAGAAACTGTGCCCTTCAGTCAGCAGAATATGCTCCCAGTCAAGATGTCGAACGTGCAATAGCAATATGGAAGGATAGAAATCGATCTACAAAGGATCTGATACCATGTGGAAATTGAACCCAAGTGATAGAACAATTACACTCACAAAATTGCTAATCAAACATGCAAAATTACCAACAAAGGAGACTGAAATTCGAGCATAACACTAATCTGTATTGAATAAGTGTACAATAGCCAACCTTGTGAAGTAATACGCTGTTGCAATATATAATTACATGAGAGATTCGAATGCATGAGGATGCCATTCGAAATAGTCAAAAAGTAGGCTTACTAAATCTAGTCAAATCCCCCATAGGTGCATAAAGCAATTTCCAAATCCACTTAGAGGCTCACGAATTGACAAAGTCAAGTAGGCAAGCTAATAAGGGATGGAAAGACAACTCATACATGCTTTTATTAGGAGAAAAGGATGGAGGATGATGAGGGCAAAAAACAAGTCAACTACACCTAGTCTTACTTTCCCTTTTGTCTTATTTCTCAATAAAACAGGCAACTTAGCAGAAAAAGCAGATATGCGCTTTGGAGGATCTGGAATAAAGCAGACATGCTAAATATGGTTTTCATGAGGTTTCCCAAGCATTCCATGACTCAGTTTTAGCAAGTTTGACTTTTAGGACATGTGGAAGACAACTTGCATAGGGTGGAATATAGGAAATTAGGCAAATAAGACAAAAATGGATTAATTAATGTCTAAGGTAGGTAACTATGGATTGATTATTCTAACACTAAGCTGGTGCGCCGAAATCCTACTATTTGTCCCCATTTTCAGCAAGATCCTATCCTCCTCTGTCAGTTGGCTTTTGATGGGGTTTGGTCTTCATGGCGAGATGGCTAGTAAAACCCGGTTTCAAAGGAGATAAGAGGGTTTCATGGGTCAAAGTCTCCACTCTGTGTTCACTTACAGAGCACGCCTGTCCTCCTCATACACTCGACAACCTAGTTCTCACTGGCAAGTCGAGTCGCCTCCCTTATTTACCGCCTACACCGAGATAATCACGGATAGTTTCACGGCTCCGGATTCGATCCATTTCACAGGATTTGCACTGAACGCAATGGAAGAAACCTCCATAACAATGAAACCAAACCATGTTAAAAACCTAAATGTAAACATGGCAATTTCTTATTTGCAAGGTGTGTGGCAGTTTTTTATTGGGTAAAGGGACGACGATGCTACAATGTTCCCAAACCCAGCTTCTGAAAGAAAAACACTAAAAATTCCAATTAATCCCACCATCAAGAACATTACCGCCTCGTAACTAATGAAACTTTTCATGCGATTAAAAAAACAACTAAAAGATAATTGTTTCAACGACGAAGCTCGCAAAGAGCCCAAAGATTAATGAAATCAATAATTATGATGCAAAAACCATCCCATCAAAGCACATAGATTTCATAATAAAAATGCCTTTACAATGTGAATAGTTTTTTATTCCCAATACTTGATTGTTTTCTATTAAAAGAATATGTATACTATATTGCGTAGATTTTATAATGAAAATACTTTACAATGTGAATAATTTTTTATTCTCAATATTTGATTGTTTTCTATTAAATTAATATGTATATTATATTGTAAAGATTCCATCATGAAAATGCTTTACAATGTGAATAATTTTTTATTCCCCACACTTGAGTGTTTTTCCTTAAAGGCGCATTTTCATAATCAAAGATTGGTATTTGGGGGTCTGAAGTCTATTTTTCCAGATAGGGTCCGGAACTCTAAATTGTATTGTCTAAAGGCAATTATGCGATAATGCATTTCAAGGAATAATATTTGCATAGATTCCATAATGGAAATACTTTAAAATGTGAATGAATTTTTATTCACAATGGATTGTTTTATACTGAATGTCCATATTATGTTGATTGGAAAATACTTTACAATGTGAATTTTTTTTATTCCCAATTGATTGTTGTATATTGAATACGTATATTATATTTATTGTCTTATATTAGCGGAATATGTTTATTATATTGATTATTTTCTATTAAATGAAAATGTATATTTATTATATTGATTATTTTCTATTTTCTATTATATTTATTGTCTTATATTAGCGGAATATGTATATTATATTGCATAGATTCTTTAATGAAAATACTTTACAATGTGGATAATTATGTATTCCTAATATTTATGGTTTTTTATTAAATGAATATGTATATATATTGATACTTTTACTATGTACATTATATTGATTTTTTTATATGGTTAGGACATTTTCATTATAATGGTGGAAGTGACATAGGTGGTGAAGAACATCTACTAAGACCAATTTTGGTGTATCGAACTTTAAGAGAAAAAAAGATTATTTGGTTTGCTTTAAAATTTTATTCTTATTTTCAAAAAGCTTTAAGAGAAGCTTTCCTAGCTCACTATAGTTTTGGAAATTTAAGAGGTTAGGAAGGTTTATATTGTATCAAATGTTATGAAACTGAGAGATAATGTGGGTGTAGACAGTGCACTCTAAGAGAAAGTGATTTTCATCATCAATGCTCATAATCTCACAAAGATGACAAATCCTTTCTACCCGCAGTATTTTAGGAATTGACCAATGCCTTATTTCATTATGTAACTCATGAGAGTTCATTCTTATTTTGGCTATATTTCTTTGAACTAGTTAACATCGGAAAATAATTCTAATCTTTTATATGCATAAATAATCTTTTGTAAAGCACAAAACCTAATACATAAATATGCTTTTATAAAACATAAAACCATGTGTAGGGTTTTATATGTAGGTAAATTCTTATGGAAAAACACATTAATAATTACATTTCTATACGTGTGCTTCCTACTTTTGTATCAATAGGGATTGATATTTTTTTTTAACAAAAACAGTTATATTAAGAATGAAAACTCAGCTGAAAACGCTAAGTTAGATATAGAATACAGTCAACCTCCAAGGTGCTCCATCCTAAATCAGCAGACCAACAATCTAAGGGGGGATTTACAAGCTTACCTCCGAATTAACATTAAGTTCATAGCACCCTATTGCTAAAAATTTATTAGTTGCCCTATCTGCCTTTTCGTTAAGATCCCTAAGTACATGAAAGAATTCTATTTTTCAGAACCTTTTGGCCATAGACCTTATTCTTTTTATTAGTCTTTCAGTCCGCTCATTGTTGCCCCTTTTCCTCCCATTCATTGCTTGGATGATGAGCCTAGAATCCCCGATAACCATGACTTCGGCCACTCCGTCTTTTTGTACCAGCTTGAGGCCTTGCCAGAGCCCATAGGCTTCCGCCATATTATTCGAATCCTGCCCGATATTCCAAGAGTATTCAATTTCAACTTTCCCTCTTGGGTTTATGACGACTCCCCCTCCTCCCGCTTTCCCCGGGTTACCTTTAGAGGCCCCGTCGAAGAACAATTTGAAGATTTTCCACTCCCTTAACCAATTCTCGAACTGGGATTTATCCATTCGGATTTCCCAATCCTCCAAATTTTTGGAAGCTATATTGTTTGCTGGTTGAATATTGAGAGATTTCATCCACTTATTTTCTTTTTCTGTCAGCTCAGCTTTATTGTTCGGAATCTTAGTGCTTCTTACCACCTCACCTAGGAGAGCATTAATTTTAGCAGCGGTCTTCCACTCCGGTTGACTCTTATTTTGAAAGATTCTCTGGTTTCGTTCTAGCCAAATGCACCAGCAAGTGATTTTAAATAGTTTCCACCAACAATCTTTCACACCTTTCTTTTGGGCCAACTCGCCCTGGTAGCTATTTTCCCAATTACTGAAGTGGTCCTGAATACTTTCAGCTCCATGTTGCCCGTCACCTCCATGCTTCATTACTTCCTTCCAAATAGATAAGGCATACGGGCAATTTAGGAATAGATGGGAGATAGTTTCTGGATTCCTAGCGCAGAGAGGACAACGACATGGACCATCTATCCCCCTCTTCTCCAAATTCTCTCCGGTTAGCAGTCTTTGGTGGATCAATGTCCAGTTGAAGACTTCAATTTTAGGCAACGTGCTGGTGTTCCAGAGCATATTCCAAATTTCAGGATTCGTTGGGACGTTGTAGCTTGCAGCAAACTCAGCATACCCTTCTGCCGTTGAGTATGAACCTGTCCTCATGCCCCAACCTCGCTTGTCCCTCTGTTTAGTGGAGACCGGTGCTATCCCAGCCAGGTGGGAGATTAACTGGCTTTTTTCTTCCTCCAACGCAGCTGGACAATTTGGCAGAGCCCACGCTGACCATCGCTATGGGTTATTTAGCTCCCATTCCGAGATGCTCCAGAGAGTGCTCATTCCTCTCGCCTCCATCCATTGCTGCAGTCGTGGGAGACGTGGAGGAGGTTTACCCTGAATCGAGTCCTGCCAGATTTTTATCTCTTTCCCGTTACCCGGGATCCAGTGCAATTTCCCAATAAATTGTGGCAAATTTTTTTTGCAGAGCTTATAAATGGAGGACCCCTTGACTTTCATTTGCTCCCCTTCCAAGCATCTGAGCCTTAATCCCGGGAAATATTTAGTTTTAAGAACCTTACTGCACTAGGAAGGTTTAGTGGCAAGCATATTCCAAAGTAACTTGGCCCCAATGGCCAGATTTTGAGTTTTCAAATCCCTGACTTGAAGTCCTCCCTCTTTCCTTGGAAGCTTGATTGTTTTCCAACTTACGAGAGTGAATTTTTTTCCACCTCCATTATTCCCACCATTCCAGAGAAAGGATCTCAATAAGCCCTCAATTTGATTTAAAGTTTTGACCGGAGCGAGGAGGAGGGAACACTGGTAAATCAAGTAGCTGTTCATGACAGCTTTAATTAAAACAAGCTTCCCAGCCAGATTTAGCCATGCCGTTCCCCAGCTTGGGATTTTATTTTTTATTTTTTCCACGATGGGTTTCCAATCAGAAGGCTTAGATCTTGTTTTGAAGATAGGGACTCCTAGATAATTGAAGGAGTCCCAGCTAACAGTGCCTTTCATGTTTAGAGTTCGGGATATATCTAAGACTTCTCTAGGATTGATATTCCAACAGAAGATCTGGCTCTTTGTGAAGTTGATTTTACTTCCAGAGGCTAGACAGTATCTGTTCAATTCAGTTTTGAATCGGCTTGCAATAATCTGGCTAGAGCCTCCCATCAAGATGGTGTCATCAGCAAATTGTGCATGATTGATATCTTAGATCCCTCTATCCAGCCTTATGCCTGGGAGCTCCTGCTCTAGCTTGGATTTTCCCAATTGAAAGCTAAGGACCGAGGCCTGAATAGCGTAAAGAAGTGGGGAGAGCGGACATCCTTGCCTCAGCCCTCTTGTGGCTTGGAAAAATGGAGCTACTCTTCCATTAATGAGGGGGGCAATCCATGGCTTGCTTATGCAGGCCTTGACCCAGGAGACAAATTTAGGAGCAAAACCAAATCTCAACATTACTTGGAAGAGGAAAGGGTGACTGACTCTGTCAAAGGCATTTGCCAGATCTAGTTTCACCACCATACCTTTATCTCCATGTTGCAGGCTAGAGTGGATGGCTTCTTGCACTAAGATGATGTTATCCCCAATCTTCCTTCCTTTTATGAATCCACCTTGGTTCTCCGGGATGATACCTGGCAAGATATGTTTTAACCTGTTGGCCATGATCTTGGTAATGATTTTGTAACCAATATTACACAGAGATATTGGCCGGAACCTGTCAAAGGACTTGGCCTCTTTCTCCTTGGGGATGAGGGCCAAGAAGGCTGAGTTTGTACTACCTCCAATTTTGCTGCAATTCTGAGATTTTTTAACCATTTTTAGTAAGTCTTTTTTAATAATATCCCATCAAATTGAGATAAAATTAACATTATACCCGTCTGGTCCTGGGGCTCTGTCCTCTTCCATGATGGCTATTACTTCTTTTATCTCTTCCAGCGAGATGGTTCTCTTCAGAATTTCATTGTCTTTGCTATTAACTAACCTGGGAACCAGATTCAGGAGCTGGGTGTCATATGGTGAAGGTTGATCTGAGAACAGATCGCTGAAGTAATTGGTAGCTTCAGTTTTTATTTCCTTGAAGTTGCTTATTTCCCTGTCGTTGACCTGAATCGCATGGACACAATTATGGCTTTTTCTCACCTCAATCAATTTATGGAAGAAGCTGGAGTTTTTATCTCCGTCCTTCAGCCATTTGCATCTTGATTTGATTCGCCACCACTCAGCCTCTTGTCTACAGGCCGCATGGAGTTCCAATTGTAGCACAGTCTCCTTTTTTATATCATCAAGGGTCACGTGCTTATCCTCCATATCAGCCTGGTGAGACTCCAGCGCATGGACAACTTGGAGCTTGGAGTGATTTGGGTGGGGGAGCGTTTTGGCCCAGCTCTTTAATTGTTTCTTGAGCCTTCTCAGCTTCTCCTCCCATATAAACAAGGGGGAACCTGCAACAGGTTGAGCCCATGAGACTGATATAATTTTTAAGAACTCGTCATGCATGGCCCACATGGAATTAAATCTGAATGGGATGGGGCCCAGATTTTTATCTTTTACCATTTCCAGGAGGATGGGCTTGTGATCAGAGCCTCCGAAAGGTAAGATTTTGGATATCATATTCAGGCCTTGCAGGAGAAAGGTGTCCTGAACCAGGAAGCGATCTAGTCTGGCATTAATGTGCCTGGGACCGATCCTCCTATTGTTCCAGGTGTATTTCCCTGTAGTAGGCTTAATGTCCATGAGGTCCCAATCCCTGATAGTGTCTTCAACAATTTCTGTGATGGGGTCTCTGGTTCTTAAGCCCCCTCTCTTTTCTTCCTGGCTGAGGGTGACATTTAGGTCCCCGGCCAGAATGACATTGCCCTGTCGATTGCACTTTTCTTCATAGAGAAGAGTCCAGCAGTTTATTTTTTCGCCATAAGAATTAGGAGCATATATGTTGAAAATACTTACCAGGGAATTGGAGTCTTTTTGCCTCAGCACAGTGAGGAGTCAATGATTGATTTTTTTGGAGGCCACAACTTCATATTTTCCATCGTCCCATAGAGTTCCTATACCCCCGGATGCTCCCCTAGAACTTAGAGTAGCAGAGCCCTTTTTTTTCCAAATTTTTTTACTAACTTGGAGGAATGCAGCTTCCTCCATCTTGGTTTCCTAGATCAGCAGGATGTCCGGTTGGTGAAGAGAGATTAGATTCAGCATAGCCTCTTCCTTGCCTTTACTTCCGAGCCCTCTGCAGTTCCAGGAAATTACTTTCATTAGTTAGTTTTGGTGGTCGTAGGCATCCCTTTCAGGGCATGCCCTTGCTGGTGAGTATTTCTTGGGTTTTTCAACAGCTTTTATAGGGTTAGCTGGGATCCCTGCAGCTTATCTTTGTATGTTTCCTTCTCCCGCATTTCTTTTCTAGATTTTCTCCCTTTTGTTTTGGCCATTCTTGGAGTCGCAATTTCGATTTCCCCTTCCTCCTCTTCTTCCTCTTCCGAGTCAGGTTCTTCTTCAGATTTCTCCTGGCTTTCTCCTTCTTTTGTCCCTGTTAATCCTTCCTCATTGTCATTCCCTTGATCTGAGAGGACTACATCCGACTCCTTGCTTGCTTCATAGCTAGTTCTGTCTTCTGTGTCATTAGTGTCCTCCCTTGCTTCCGCAGATTCTTTAGTGTTTGAGATCTCTTGGGTTTTTTTCTGAAGGACTATTTCTTTCTTCACTCCCCACTCCCTTCTTTGGGCCCCCTCCGGCTTGGTTTTTGGATCTAGATCTATTCACCTTATGCCATCCTTCCCCCTTCTCGTGTTGGCTTTCAGGTGCTTTAGGGCAGTTTCTGATGAAATGCCCGTATTCATGGCATCCTCTGCATTTGAAGGGGAGCTGTTCGTAGTCCAGCTTTTGGATATGGGACCAGTTCCCCACCGTTAGGTTTAGTGCTTCTGGAAGTCCAGCTTCGAGGTTGACCTCTACGCAGATGCGTGCACAGACATATTGGTCCTTTGGAATCGCCATGTCTATGTATTTCCCCAGAGCATTCCCTATGGCGTGAAGGGATTTGGGGTTCCAGTAGTGCATGGGGAGATTTGGCAGTCTGACCCAGAATGGCACAACTTTCGGAGTATCGGCTTCAGGGTCAAAATTCGGGGTCCACCCATTAAGATAAATTCCTTGCGGCCCCATGAAGTAGGGCCCGTTCCTGAAGATTAGATCTTTATCATCTTTGGATTCGAATTGAAAGAGGAAGTATCCCCTGCCGATGGAGTAATAGGCTACGTTTTTAGATATTAGCGGTCGCCAGTTCCTTTGGACCCAACTATCTGTGGTTTTGGGCGAGGGCCAGAGCCCTGTGAATTTCCCGATCAAAGCTCGGTCTGCCAGTGACAGGGCAACCCGAATCATTTCTTCCGGGGGGAGGGCTACCTCCGACACGTCTTCAATTCTTTTTACGAATTTCGGTAGTTCTCTCTTTCCTGTTCGTTTGGCATGGCTGGAGATAAGCCTATCAAAGGCTTCCGAGCGGGATTGCGGCAAAACTCTTCCTACTTCCTCCACCATCGTGCTGCCTCGCCCGGACCGGGCCAGCCTCAATGCATCAGAAGGAACGGCCTCTGATCCCACTGTCCAGTCCAGTAGATCGCAGCATTCAAAACTTCTCAAGCCTTGGATCGGGTTCAGCAAGATCCAGATCTCTCACGTCCTTGGCCACGCCTTGGATCTCACGCCAGCAGGGTCACGAGCCAGGGCAATCGCCAATCTCTCTTCAATGACCTAGGTTGTTATTGTTGAAAGATCTTTTCTCAACCAACCATTGTTACGTCAATATGGATTGATATTATGTATGTCAATGTCCTTGATTTGAAGGAAGATTGAATTTCATATTTTTGTTGTCATTAGTCTTTTCTATAGTAGTTATTATTGTTCTTGGCTTGTTGTTTAAAAAAAAATAGTAGTTGTTGTTTTCGGCTTCTTGTTTTGTTTTCCCTAAAAATACTTTGAAGAAAATAACCTAATATTATAAAAGTTATTTCTTTTTACTTTTTCTTTAATCTAATTTAAATTTTTTATATTTAAAATACTTTATAGAAAAAACAAAATAAAATAAAATTATTTGACCCAAAGTCAAAATCAAGATGTTATAAATTTTGAGTTCCATATTTTTTTTTATATCTTAAGTTTCAAATTAAGTATTGATACATTTTTTTGAAATCTTATGTTTCAAATAAAGTATCACAAAATGGGATGGATGCTACAATTGAAAGGTCAAGGCCAAGTCATGCTATTCTTTTCTTTTGAAACTATTCATACTACATCAACCTTTAACATTAAGTTAAAATAGTCTATTCTTATTTTTGAAACTATTCATATTACATCAACTTTTAGTTAAAATTGTTTATTCCTATTTTATGATGGATATATTCCTATTTAAGTGGAATTGGTTTTAAAACTTTGGTGGCATGAAAGATACGATTAACAAAACTAGATTGATAAGATTAACAAAATTGGATTGTGTGAAGATAAGATTGATCAACAAAATCAACAAACAATTTGCCTTGTTGGTTAACAAAAACAAAAAGTTTATATATGAGTATACATTTTCAACATTTTTATTTTAACAAAGAAAAGAAAGAAAGGTTAATTTCATATTTTCATAATAGTATGTAAAGGTTGTGTTTGTTTTACTTGTATTAGAGGATGAGAATGACTTATTTTCTAAAGGTTGTATTAAAATATTGGAATCAAGGAAAAATTAAGGGGCTAAACTTAGCCTATAAGTTAATTTTTTAAGTTTTTTTTAGAAAAATAAATTGCTATTTTTCATTTTTTTTCCCAATATGATTAGCTCAAATACCCTTAGAAATTTGAATATTATAAAAAAAACATCACTAAAAATATTATGGTTGGGAATTTGATAATTAGTAAAATCTGCCAATGTTTTAACACTTTAAAAAAATTATGGATCCGTAAAATTTTCTCTGATTGAAATGACTTATTTTTTTAAAATTGTTTGCTTCCACTATTGCTATTCAAAAGTGCTTCATTTCAAGCACATACTCAGAACAACACTCTATGTTACTCCATTGGCATCATCTCTCAAGGTACCAAAACTATAGTTGTGCTTTAAGTATTCGGATTTTAAATCAACAAACTTAGATTTGTGAACTTAAATATAAGGAGCAATTTAACCCAAACTATTGTAAATAATGCCCAATGTAACGAATCTCTTTCATATAGAATTCTTAATTGAATTTCTCTTCCCCTAAAGTTTATCTACCCAAATATTTTATCACACTCTACCTTTGCACTATACTTATCTATTTCTATGAATCACGCAACTAAAGTTGTCACTGATCCAGATGGGTATCGGTGGCCGCCCACCTTTCCATCTGGCTCAAAATAGTTTTTTGGCATTTTTGGTAATTTACTATTTTTAGCAGTTTTTCTGGGTCCCGAACTTCCGGGGCCATTTTGAGGCCCTAAACGATGTTTTTTTGGGTATGTTGCTGTCGCAAAATAGCATCTAACGATGCTATTTTGTTTCGACCATTGTAGTCGTCGGATAGATCTTTCCAACGAGCTATTGTACGCCCCAAACGGAGATTGTATGAAATAGTTATGACCCAGGGAAGTTGATGGACTAACTTACCCAAATAGGGCCCACATGACTTTTGGCGTTTCAGCTTCTAGGGTTAGGTTTTTGGTTTCTACCTTCCTGCTTTTGATAAATAAGGCCCTTCGGCCTCTTTTTGTAATCAGCTTGGTCACGGATGAGCGTAGCCGCCACATCTCTTCTCAGGGATATGCTACCACCATTCTAGCTATGTAATGTTCAGCAGTTTTACAGTTTCTCTATTTCATTGATTAATAGAAGTGTGTGTTTACTGTATCGCTGTGTCCTCTGCAATATTATTGTGCATACGCTGTTATTTGCTTCTTACATTTCGTTCCTGCATAAATCCGGATCAGTGGTATCAGAGCAGACTGCTCTTTTGTCATTTTTTTGTGTGCATGTCACCGACGAGGTCGGGATATAAGGAGTTGGGTCTCGAATTAGTTCAGCTCGAGAGAGAAACCCCTCTCCAGCGCAAACAGCCGCCCATGGCGGAGGAAAAAAGAGATGACGGAGCAGGAGATCCTATCAAGATGTTGCTCGAGGAGGCTCTCGCGCGACAACGGAACGAGAT
>LPNX010734331.1:87270-181573 GCA_001517045.1 Pseudotsuga menziesii
TCACACTCTACCTCTACATTATGTATCTATTTCTATCACTCAAGCAACTAAAGCTAAATATTATATTTCTTTGTTGGAGAGAAGTGGAGACTCTTATTTAGCACTAGAAACGTACAATATTTGCTTCCTTATGCTAACCATTCAAAGAGTTTCCCTCTTTCACATTAGCTTTCGCTTACAATAGAAATTACAACAACAAAGTATCGTGGAGATCTTATCAAAACACGTCTATAATGAACATAGTTTGGTTC
Source organism: Pseudotsuga menziesii (assembly GCA_001517045.1). NCBI lineage: Eukaryota > Viridiplantae > Streptophyta > Pinopsida > Pinales > Pinaceae > Pseudotsuga > Pseudotsuga menziesii. The sequence goes on from LPNX010734331.1 coordinate 87,522, forward strand.
ACTTTAGTCAATACAAACACTAAGTAAGTTGTGAACATGGACACAGATATTTCCCTACTCGTAGACAAAACATGTCACTATCTAGGTGCTTAGCTAGAAAAAAACTAAAATAAAGTAAAATTAACAATTAATTGTGAGAAATAATTAACAAATGTGGAGAGAAAAATGAATAGCTAATTCGCTAGTAAGAGAACCAATATAATGGAGACATGACCAATAGAATGAGTATTTAAGCTAATATAGAAGATTGAGACATTATAAAGAAAAAAAAATTTAGGGGATGTTTTTGTGGAGGTTTTTAGTGTTACAAGATTTGACAAAAAATTCAAAAAACCTTAGCTAAAATCTCCGCCATTGGTAATGGAGGTTTCAACAAAGGTTATAACGAATGCACATTTCAAGTGAAAATAATTGAGTTGTTGGACACTATAGCAAAGGTTTTTTAAACAATGTGCATATATCTCGAATGCATAAGTGTATAACAAACATAAGAACAATGGTGCATAAACTTTAAACTTACGCCCTGATGCGTTATTAAAAATAAAATCCTCAATGTATTGAATTTCAATGTTATGCCCCGATGAGTTAATAAACATAAAAACACCATTGCATACAATTTAAATGAACATTATGCATGTGTGCTTTTCATTTATTTAGTTGTTCAATGCATGTTAATATGTTTTATAGACATAAAGGTTGATGAGTGTATCTACATTTATAATATAATATACATGATTGTGTAAATTGAAAAGTGTGTAGGGGTGGCAGGTGCGAGAGGGATAATTTTTTTTATCTAGGAGGAAAAACAATCAATTCCTTTGCACGGGGGCTTGGAATTAAAACCAATAATGAAGTAGAGTGACTAGCTCTACTTCATGGCTTAGAAATAGTCTCAAAATTAAAAATTCTTCGTTTGATTGTTATTGGGGACTCCAAGTAGGTGATCTAGAAGATGTGTTAGGGATACACAACGGGTAATTCAAATTGTAAAAGGATTTACAAGCATATATCACATCTCAACAAGCCTCTTTTGATAAGTTTTTATCACATGAAGAGAGAAAACGACGAGATAGATGATAAGCTAGCCAACAAAGGTGCTAGAAACAAGTGGGGCATGGTTGTTTATGCCAACAATTCCATGGTTAGTAAATGTGTCCCCTAAATAAGAGAATCAAGTCTTCTTGTAGTTTTAAAAGGGAGGATTGGAATCAAGCTTGGATTATGGGGGCGTGCCCCATCCTCACCCTCAACCCTTCCTCACTTCCCCCTTTGTGTGGGACACCTGGATCCATGCATGTTGATGAAGACACCTCTCAACTCGAAAGAACATAGTTGTGTTACTTGAGCATTAAGTATCTTGAACCATCAGTCTCTTCCTTATCAATTGTGCAGGTTCACACACTTGAAATTAATTGTGTTATGCTTGATGTGATGAGAAATATGGTAGGGGAGGATTTGAGCCAGTATAATAATATGACGGTGGATAAATCTGGAATGCGAGGGATTTTGAAGTAATTTCAAAGCAGTGGGAGGCGAGCAACGAGATTTCCTTCATCCAGACCTTTCAATTCCTTTCTTTTGGAAGACCATTTGTTGTTGTAGTCAATTGTGGCTCTCAGGAGAGCAGAGAGCAGACGATCGACAATATTTCAAAGCTTTCGGTCGAGAATATGGAAAACTGGTCTAATATGTTTGCAATTATTAGGGGAAGTATGGAATATTTCAAGAAAAAACTAAGGACAGTCTTCAAAACTACAAGCAAAGGCCTTCAGGAAACTCTTTCTGTATAGGAGGAAGTCAAATACAACTCATTGCAACTTTCTTGTTTGTATTCTCACATAGATGACCTAGAGGGAAATGTGATAGAACTCTTGGTCTCAGTGGATGAAATTAAGAAGAAGCTTAACATGATGACCAAGCTAAAATAGTGCAACCATTGTCAAGAGTTTCCCTATGAAGATATCTGCCCAATGGAAGAAGTTTCAGTTGTCCAACCGCCCTACAACCTTCCAGGAAAGCATGAATAGAAGAATGCCTCCCTCTCTACAATGTGGCTTGTCTGCAAATTTATGTGTAATTAGTTTGATCAGGTACACTCCACCCATTTCTTGGACAAGGATGGTTGGCTTGCTGGGAAATTTAAAGTATATAGAAGCTTACATAATAGGGATCCTTCCTTAAGCAGTTTTAACAACCAAGTTATGGACTTTTTTGTTAATGGATGGTTGTGCACAACCTTTTTAATACAATAGATATTTCCAGTTTCTGTTAAAAAAATGGAAAATAATGCAAAAGCAATCATGAATTGATTCATAATAATACACATTCTTTGAAACCCATTCCTCACGCCATCTCTCAACAAAACTTCTTTGTTGGATCCACTCCATTATTTTTCCCCTACAAGTTTTATACACCATAAAGAAGAATTGATATCATTAATATAAAGGTTTCATATTGTTCTATTAATTATAAAATGAAGGAAGTAAAACAACATAGCTACTTACGAATTGAACAATTGACTTTTGATACTATAACATACACTCACAACCCCTACTTAAACCAATGTTAATCAATTCTTTATATGGCTCTTCTTTGTATGTTAGCAATTGTTAGAAGACAACCTCAGACGAGTGCAAATTAAAATATAAACATCACAACAAATATCAAACCTTAAGTAAGGGAACACAAGTTATACTCACAATATTTGCAATAAACCCTTTTCTTCCATGTCATCCTATCATATGTGTTGAATGGGTTCCATTTTCCTTTCTTTTCTACAACAAAGAAAATGAAAATTAGTATTTCATGCAATATTTAAATTACATGTACATAAAAGTAAAAAATAATGATTACATATATTTGATGCATGCACGTTGTTGTTTAGATGGCCCTTCCTGCAATGCAATTATGTTTATTTCTTTGACTATATCCTTGTACACTTTTTTGTGTTAGGGTTAACCTTAACTCGGGAATGAGTCAAAGGTGGTTGAGGTATAGCATATGGTTTGGGAACATGGTTTATTATAACCTATGGTAATTTTCCCATGGTATTGGTGGCCAATGGTATTTGGTGGCCCATAGTAATTTCCCATGGTATTGCATGTAAGGAAGTCTTTATAAGGATTGAGGAGCCTCCATTGCAAAGTGGAATGGAGGTGGGTGGTGGCTAGCTCACTTGGCTCGGCTTGGCCAATTTTGGTCAAGGGAGATAATAGATCTATTATGGTGGTTTTTCTCGATTTTGGGGTTTCCACATAAATATTGTGTGTCTATCTTTAATGTGTTTTGCTATGTGTACTTGTGTTCTCTCGTGTATTATTTAATGATGCTTGTTAAAATCCTAAGAACATGTATCAAATCCATGGTTTGGAATATAGTTGTGCTCGTTGTGTTGTGCCTCATTTTTTGAATTAATTATGGGGTGCATGTTCGATGGTACCCGACACCCTAGTGGTATTTTTGGGTTCTTGGTTAGAATGTAATTTCCCCGAATGCTATAAGCACAAGGTATCCCTCTTATGCGCAGAGAAGGGATGTTGCATCAAGTGTGGAATGAACCATTGGGTAGGTACGAGGGTGGCAAGTGTAGGTGTACTCATTTTCTTAGGATTTTAACAAGCATCATTAAATAATACACAAGAGAACACAAATACACATAGCAATAATAGATCTATTATCTCCATTAACCTAAACCAGCCAAGCCGAGCCAAGTGAGCTAGCCACCACTCAACTCTAGGACACTTTACAATGGAGGCTCCTCAAGCCTTGTAAATACTTCCTTGCATGCAATACCATGGGACAATACTATGGGCCACCAAATACCATTGGCCACCAATACCATGGGATATAATAAACCATGTTCCCAAACCATGTGCTAGAACTCAACCACCTTTGAATCATTTCTGAGTCATAGGTTAACTCTAACAATCCCCCCTTTAAACTTGACTTGGAGTAAACGCCAACCCCCTCAAGGTTTTAAATCTCACATAGACCCCTTATCACCTAGGTCTATCTATCGAATTTACTGGTGAGTTACCAGGGGTATGCATGCCTTACCAGGTCTTACATCCATATGCACTTTTACTTGCAAACTGCTCCATTAATTTTTTTTTGTGCGCCTTCATGGTGACTACACCATCACCATCCGTTGCTTGATCCTCTACATTTTCCATGCTTGCTTTCTTGCTCGTTTTCTACCATGACCCTTTTGTACCTACATCCAACATTGTCATCGAATTCCATATAAAAAGAATCCATCTATTGGATTACATGGGTCCTCAACCACTGTAACCGCTAGTTCTCTAGAAATTCTCTTCACATACATGGTTCATCAATATTGGTCCCACAAATAAGATTCATATTCCTCCTGAAATCAAAGACTCAACCTCCCCGATCCGCATCATGCTAGGCTACGAGTACAGTTTCCACCCTCGTACCTACCCAATGGTTCATTCCACACTTGATGCAACATCCCTTCTCTGCACATAAGAGGGATACATTGTGCTTATAGCACCTGTGGAAATTACCTTCTAACCAGGAACCCAAAAATATTATTAGGGTGTCAAGTACCACCGAACATCCACTCCATAATCAATTAAAAAAACTAGGTACAACACAACGAGCACAACTATATGCCAAACCATGGCTCTTATACTAGTTCTTAGGATTTAAATGAGCATAAATATAATTACTTATAAGAGAAATAAAACAGACAAGAAACAATTAAATATAGACACACAATATTTATGTGGAAAACTCAAAACTGAAAAATCACCATAATAGATCTATTATCTTCCTTGACCTAAACTGACCAAGCCGAGCCAAGTGAGATAGCCACCACTCATCTCCACGCCACTTTACAATGGAGCCTTCCCAAGCCTTATAAATACTTCCTTACATGCAATACCATGTGACAATACCATTGGCTACAACAAACCATGTGCCCAAAACCATGTGCTATAACTAAACCAAATTTTACTCATTCATGAGTCAAGGTTAACCCTAACATTTTGGACATCCCTACCAACATGTTTTGAATAGCATCTTTGTCATCCTTTGGAATTAGCATAATCTTCCTAAAAAAAGAAAAAGCACATTTATTTTCTTCATATTAATATGAAAGTAAATATAGCAAAAATATTAATTGCGTATTTTTTTGTAGTAGTATATACGTATTATAGAAAAGTATGTTTACAAAAAATAGTTTTTAAATCATTTTTTTTTGTTCTTGTATGTTTTTTCTATTGCAACGGGTCTCATTGACCTTTTTTCTAGAAACACTTGTTGTAGTCTATATAGAACCCGATTCTTGGATTCACTGGATTGTTTTTTGTATTGTAAGTGGAAAATACATCTATACATTCCTTCCACTATATCCCTCGTAGTTTTATTAAAATGTTTCCACTTTTCATCAACTTCCAACACCCCTCCAGATGAATTGAGGATCAATTCATCATCATTAGCATCTTCCAAAATTTTTATCTTCTCAACACAACATTCCCTCCACTTGTTTTCAATCCTTGCATATCATTCAACAAATATGAAATAGAGTATTTGAAACGTGTCGATCACTATTCTTAAGAAGTATGCACATTATTATTGAAAATGCAAAGAAAAAATGCATGTTAATGCCATTTTAATTGACCTAATTTATCTCTTTGCAACCTTCCCATTAAGATTCTATGTTCTTTTGTACTAAGATTGCAAACAATATTATCAGGTTTCTTCAAGTTTTTTCTTTGCATGACACACATTAACCAATATATATCATTTCGATTCACATATAATTCAAATATGTCGATTTTATACTATAATTTCAAATAACTTGCCTTATACTCTTTTTGGGATGTTATCCCATCATGATCATTGCAACAATTTCTTGTCCTTGAATCCCTATCAAACATCTCCTATCAACAAATGCCCTGCACCATAAAATAGTGAAACTATGAAATATGTTTTACAAATAAAATAAAGAATTTCAAGTTAGAAATGTTTTTAGTTGAATTGATGCACATTGTACAGTGATGTGCACTAGTGCACATTATGTGTATATGCATCGATGGTGCACAATACACATGTATATGAATGGAAACAAAATTGTTGATTTTCAAAAATATTATTGAATTTTATCGATGATTTATACAAATAAGATAGCATCGATGCATGTTTCTTGTATATATTGTGCACTTCCAAGCTCTCAAATATTGTTTAATTATGATGTACAAGTAAAATGGCGTGCTTTCAAAAAGATTATTGGTGTTAATATCTGTAGTGTGCATTGATAACCATGAAAGTGTATTTTTTAAACAAAGACAATGACATGTTTTAGGATCCAATGCAACAAGATGTCTCATTGCAATAGATTCCCAATCCCCCCCATATATATATATATATATATATATATATATAAAGCTATTAAATATTCAATACCTAGGGAAACAACCNTACAAATAGTAAAATCCCAATGCTAAAGTTTGCAATCACATAAAACATAAGGGAAGCACTAAGAAAGGTAGGGATTCTAGTGTTGAAAGTAACTATGGAAACACTTTATTTTGTTCATAATGCACTCTAAATATTAATAGGGATAAATATAATTAATGATTTGTTTGAAATAATTAGGGAATAAATTGAAATGAATAGTAAAGTGTTATATGCATGAAAATTCTCCTGCAGAGTTGTATGTGGTCTCCAATCCCTTACAAAATTGGATTTTTAGAAAAGTATGTACACTCTAAAGACTTCCTCAATAAATCTCTTTTACACAAGTCTCACCTCAAATTTTTAGCAAAATAATAAAATGGTGATTAGATTTCGATTATAAACTCATTTTTGAAAAATGAAATTTCATCTCATTTTTTCAGATGTGCCATTTGCTTTTGGATTCCAATGTGCCTTAATATTAATGCGCACCAATGTTCTCTTTCTGGAAAACACATTGCTTTAATATACATAGTAAAATGAAAATATAAATATATGTTGTTAAATTTTTGTAGATATTTTCATTTGCAAAAGTTGTTGTGGATGATAGTTCTCAATGCGTATCATAATTTAGCACATTTAGGTGTATTACATTTATTGGTGCACTAGTGTGTTAATATTTTAAATGCACCCGTTTCATTAAAAACTCATTGGGATGTCTGTTTGAAGTTAAAATGTTACATGTATCCAAAACATTCTTTTGAGAATATAAAAACATAAATTGTAATAATCAATAGTATACAAATGTTGCTTACACTCACACCATATACTAGAAAAAAGGTTTCAAAAATCTATTTTGAAGTTAAACTGTTATATGCTTCTCAGACTTTATTTTAAGAATGTATTGACACATATTAACTCTTGATTTGGCTCAAATGCAAGGAGAAAAAGTTATAATATCAAATGGTCAATTCTCCATATTCCATCTAATTCCATATTGGTCAACGAGATACAAACTTGTGTATAAAGCCTAAATGAAGGATTGAAGGAAAGGTATCTATGTAAGATATGCGTTGGCTAGCAGAAGTGTTAAAGAGCAAAGGAGAGGTAGGACTACAAATGAGTGAAGCATTGAATAACTTGCCATATCATTTTTTTTTGCCTTAGTGATAAGAATCAACTTGTGAAGGAATAAATCATTGGTGACCATCATAGATGGGAAAATGTGAGTTTGTATATGAAATTGAGACTCGAAGGTGATTTGATAAGTGTAAGTGATACAAAGACATATTAATTAACAAGAAGAACGATGAGAAGTAAAACCTATCTTGGCGCTTATATCAAACTTACGCCTGCTACATCAAATTGTTTTTGCCCAATAGTGTAAACTTGCTACATTGCATATGCACGCTCACTTAATTAATATAAATTTCATTTTTTTCTTCATAAAGTAAATAATGATATACAAGCATTGTTGTAAACTTTAAATCTTAATTCTAACACCAAATAATTGAGCAACTCCAGACATGTTGATTGGACTCATGGAGGAAACATTAGGCATTACATCGTCCATAGAAATAGAAAAAAAATTAAGCAACTTTGTAAATGTTGATTTAAAAAAAAATGGAAATAGAATCAAGAGTACACAATTCACTAATTTACTCATTCATTATATAGAGGCTCAACAAAAGCAATATAGAGGCTCAACAAAAGCAAGCATGCCACTTATAAGAATTGATTTCCTATATGGAATAAATATTCTTGAAGGCGATATAAACTTGCATCATATTCACTTTACAATATATAAATTCACATCCAAAATGTTGCATCATATTCACTTTACAATATATAGATTGGCATCCAAACTATACAAGGTAACATTCATTCTTCTCAACCACCCAAACTATACAACCAATGGACTACCCGACACATTCTTCTCAACCACCCAAACTATACAACCAATGGACTACCCGACACATGACACATGTTGATTGGACAAAAGACACATCATTAGAAGAAAAAAGGTAAAGTTGGGACTTTGAGCTAAAGATTCCAATTAGGTGTTAAATCGTCTAAAATAATAAAAGGTATGTTGGAACATTGAGCCCACTTAGTGGTTGGAGATGCTGTGGATTAAAGTGAGCTATAGTACGTGCCACGTGGATGGTTGCAGACGAAGAAGAAAAAAGGGAAATGTACCCTAATAAAAACAAAACAAAGTAGAAAATGACTGGTTAAAAAGTGATGGGTCAAGGCCATGAAGAAAAAATGAAGAAACATGTTCATTACACATTAGAAAAAATATCTTGAGTTAAGTATTATTTGTAGTTTATCTGCTTCTTCTTCACTATCTGTGCTTAATGTAACTATTTTATGGGTGACTGAGTGGTGTATCCTTCATCATATATGATAAACGTTGGTTGAAGAAATATGTCAAATGAAGAACTCCAGTCAATTTTGAGTAACGTGCTGCTCGCTTTGCAGCTTTGCCTGGGACTATGGCAGTTTCTGAAGCTCACACCAGTCGGCGCGCTGGTAAAAGGCGTAGTGGGGTACTGGTTGCTCCGACCCTTGGGTCTGTCCCCAACTTACACTCGGCTGCTAAGTTGCAAAGGTCGCGTTTTCAAGGAAGTGGCTTGCTATACGACGACGGCAGAAGATCAAAAGACGGAAACATATGATGACTTTCCTGACAGATTAAAATGGCTCTACTTGGGCGTTGAATACGTTATAGAGAGAAGGGCCGGGAACAAATTATTCATCAATGGACAAATGTCATACTTTATTACAGATAGAATTTGGCGGAATCTGTCCATTATACCAGGCCAGGAGAAGGTGGTGTTTGTAAAACAATATAAAGATTTTTGGAAAGGTGTAGCCACAGGCGGTGTGATGAACTTGTCACAACTGTTGGATTGTTTAATACTTGACAACCACAGAATGAAGTTCTTAAAGGAGCATTATCTTCTTCTCCCTGTGGACTTGTCAGCGTCTGAGGAGAAACTACTAAAGATTTTAAACATGGCAGGGTTGTTCTTCCTGGCAAAGAAAGTATATTGGCCCATTCCTACTTTCTTTAGTTTCACGTCTGCAGTTCTCGAGTTCAGCACACCATTAAGGACGTGGCTTTATGGTAAGTTCAATTTGGTGTTTTGTTGTGTAATGCATCGCATAATTGATCGATTCTCTTATTCACTCAGAAGGCAGATGTACTCTTTGGGAAACTGGGTGGAGAATTTGAAGCCCAGCAATGACATAAAATCAAGTGTGGTAAGAGGCAATATAATATGTGTAGTTATAGCTGGAGGTGCCAAAACCCACAAGGAAGGTGCAGTTTTAGTGCCTCCCGGTTACTTCTCAGGCCAACAACGCCAGTACTTTAGAAAATCACAAAGTGAACACCACCAGCGAGAAGAACGCGACGACCTCTTTGTCGAATGCATCTTTAACTGCAGTAATTTGGTCATCGTTGCCACTTTTAGACGACGGTTTGGCTATTGTGAAGTTCACTGGACTGATAAGTTTGAAAAAAGTGAAGTTCACTGGACTGATGAGTTTGAAAAAAGTGATGAGGCTGAATATCTTTACTTTGATATGAGCAGGGAGGAGTTTCTGAAGCTACGCACATTCATATCTGTTCTAACAAAGAATGAGTCAGGTTCATTGAAATCTTCAAGACGCAACAATAGTCTCAGTAGTATCTTTATTTCCTATAGGCTGCAAGTTCGTGGGTTGAAGGAGTCTATCCTCTGTTATGTAAAAAATGAGTTTCCACCCGTGTACGAACTAGAATTTCATAATGCGGTTGTAAATTGAGACGCTGCTAAGATTTACAGTTACTCTTTAGGCCTATTTTCAGCCTTTGGGCTTATTTTCAAGCTTTACAATTACTCCCTTGTTGTTATTGTCTTCTCAATACCAGTCAAATACTTTGACTTGATGTTTGATTTCTATAAATAAAGTTGGTAGGGTTATTTTCAAGCTTTACAGTTACTTCCTTACTGTTATATTCTTCTCACAATACTAGTCAAATACTATACTTTGACTTGATGTTTGATTTCTAAAACATCAATATCTTTACATTGATGAGACTGAATATCTTTAGTTTAATATGAATATCTATGAATGCCTTTATTTTGATGAGGCTCAATATATTTACTTTGATACTATCGGCGTTGATGATAAGTATGTTCACTCACAATACTAGTCAAATACTATACTTTGACTTGATGTTTGATTTCTATAAAAGCTTATTTTCAAGCTTTACAATTACTTTCTTATTTTTAATGTTACCTTGACTTGATATTTGATTTCTAAAACATCGATATCTTTACTTTGATGAGACTGAATATCTTTAGTTTAATATGAATATCTATGAATACCTTTATTTTGATTAGGCTGAATATCTTTACTTTGATACTATCGGCGTTGATGATAAGTATGTTCAAGTGAATGTATTTGGTCATACTTTTGCATTCATTAGTTTGAACAATTTCAGCTATTTCAATTTTATTGTTTTATGAGGTTTGAATTGATGGGATATGAATTAGCTGGATGTGTGTTGAAGTGCAGAGTTTGAATTTTACTTGATTTTAAGTGAAGAGTTTTTTTTATTTGTTGGTAGCATGGAGGTGAGTTTTTATGGAATTTATTGTTTAAATGTGTTTATTATAAAATTGTGGTTGTTGTTTTGTATTTGATCAATGGTTTTGTTGTTTCATTTTAGATTGAGCTAATTTTTAGAGTAGAGATTTTGTGGTTCTTGTTTGATGCATTTTTTCTTGCGGTGAATTGTTTTGATGCATATATTGGATTTGTATTTTTGTTGCAATAATTGCATTAGTTGCTTTGATGTTGTTAGCTTATATTTTTGTTTCTGCTTTCAAAACAAAATTAGTTTTGCAGTGTTTTATGTTTCATAATGTTTATTATATTTTTTGGGTTTTATATTTTTGCGAATTAATAATACTATGTTGTTTTTCTTCATTACATCATTTATACTTCACTACTCATAGACAACAAATATTGAGCAAAAATAACTTATGAAGCAAGGAACACAAATCTATACGAACAGTTCCTTCAAAAATATGAAACAATCATACTCCATATTTGCATGTGACAAGGCATCAAATAGTTTAAACATTCATCAACAAGACATAAATATTCTTGTATCAAAATGACCAGTCCACTGGCTTCTCCTTCTTATTAAGCAAGAAATAGTTCTTTTGCAAAAATGGATAAGCAAAAACCCAAATTCCATTTCCTCCTCTCCTCACTTTACTTTATAGCATTTACAAAACAACTCCTTAGAGGTTCTTCAAATTCCCTTTTATCGATTAAGAATTTTGGGGTCATTAATGATTTGCCTTATTCGAATCTCACTTTTCTCCAAAAAGAAACAAAATAAATTACGTATTACATTCTTTCAAGGAAAAATAATTCTTGTTGACTTCATAAATTAGTGCCACAATTCAAAATGATACATAATAATGTTAAGTTGTTGTGGCCTAAGGAACCTCAATTAAACTTCATTTGTCATTGCTTCCTCATTTAATGTAGGCATTCCTCTAGTAAAGGATGCATTACATGAAGTCAATACATGTACTTCGTGAGTAGGAACTAAGACATGGCTTGACAATGCTTGGGAGGTGACCTACAAAATTCCCTTGATGATTGTATCCTTGTCGTCTTTTATCTCTCTTAAATCATTTTTTTTTTGTTCTTTAGGAATGGGATCACTGATGGTTCCTAGGGATGAGAGTCGACATCTTTCCATCACCTTAGCTTCTCCTAGATGTCTTGGCATCTTTTATGTTGACCCAGGTTTAGACATCCATGTCCGTCAACAAATCCCAAGATATCGGCCCAACAGAGTAGATCTTCGTCGGCAACACCTGCAATACAAGTGAGGTCTCTCCCGAGATATCTATGGGGACTGCCAAAACCAGGTTTCTGTAGTTATGGAAGGGGATTTTCTTGTCATAGCGTCATCAGACCACTCAACTGAAACCAAGGAATGGGATTACGATGTCATATATACATAAAAGAATAAAGCATATTGATCGGTTGACACATATAAACAACATTTCATATATATATATATATATATATATTCTAACACATATTAGTCAAAATTCCACACTATTATACCATTAGATATTCAACAAACTCATAATAGTTCATTCACAACAAACATAGATATCAAAGACCCAAAGACACATATTTAATGTGGAAACCCATATGGGAAAAACAACAAATGTGCTCTTCATTTGGCATGAGTAATGGTTAAATTTCTTTGGTTTGTGCACACAACATGTAGACTCTTCTCTAGATCTTCTTTACAATCAATGAGGTTTCTATTCTTCTCATGCTCTCATGTCTAGGTCTCTCTTCATATGGTCCCCCCCTCTCTCTCTATCTATCCTTCTTCGTTATTGTTCGTCTGCACAGAGCTTAGATCGATCTTATAAAATTTTTACAATTCATGTTTTACCCTTCGATTGGTTCTTAATTTTCAGTTGACAGGTTGTTCTACTAACTCAAAACATCCTATTACATTAATATAGGTATTATCGACCCAATTTTCAATCATACTTTATTCCCAAAATAGACTATTAGTCTAACTACCTCTTATCCAAAACTACGTCGAGCTCCTAGTTTTGACTTGCTCTTATCCTCTTTTATCGGAGCCTCTTCTATTATGATATTTGCTCGTCTTGCGACTAGAGTCTTGATTTTTTGGAACAAATTTCTACTATCTTTTCCTAGGGCCAATATGCCTCCAACACTCACTTGTGTCTCGTCTTGAGCCAGTTTAGTTTGAAATTTTTGTCGGGTCGAGTTTAATCTGAAACTCCTTATAGATTTCCATCGCCACTTCAGCTTCTTGATGCACCTCTTCCTGTACTTTCTACATTAGTTCCACAAGTTCAGAACTGATATGTTATGAATTTTCTATTCCTATCACACCCTTTCATGGATCGGGTGGATTGTTCCTGTAAACTTCTCTTCCTCAACATGTAGTGTTGCAACATGGTCTATTCGTTGTTGTCGTTGTGTCTGCAATTTAGCAACATGCTGCTGTAATATTTTAAAATCAGTAGGCTTGCTCATCTTTTCTACCGGCAACAATTTTTTCAATTCATTATTTAGCTTATTAAAATTTGCTTCAATAGTATGAAGCTTCTATGTTACATGTTCTATCTCTGTATCATCCATCAAGGCTTCCCATCATTGAGAAACTTGAGAAACTGGTAAGTTAGTTAGTTGTATGCAAATGAATGAACACACTTCGAAACAAATATGAAATAGGTTTACGTATGCCAGAAATCATTTGCTTACATGGGTCTGCAATAAATGGAGAAGGTGGCAGATAATTCTTTCATATGGAGCAATATTTCCAATCATCGCAATAAAAATTGCCAAGCAAACCATCACTTCTCTTGTCATGAAAACATGTAGCTATTATGCATTAATGACAGATGTGACCAAAAAGCATGGTGTTGAAATCTCCCATCACCTCAAATTAATTGTTATCCAACTGTCACTTGTGAAAAAAGTCCATAGTCTAACAGTAATCTTCTTGTGACATAAATTCTCACACGACAGACATATAGTTTGCGACATCATTCTATACTTGCGGAAAAATCATAAACTTGTGACTTTTTTGGGGACTTTTACCTTCCTTTTTTCAGTCGACCAAAGTGTGACTATCCTGATAAGGATTTATCCAACTTCCATTTACCAACCCCTTGAAGGGTGTACCATCTATATTTTTCAAGTGGATTGCACCTCCTTCCATGATATGCATGACAACATATGGTCCCAACCAATGTGTTCGAAACTTTCTAGGATGCTTCAAGAATTTATTGTCATATAGGAGGACAAGATATCTAATATGGAACTACTTAAACTTAATGTGACGTTCGTGCCAATATTTATGTTGCTCCTTCTCAACACACCGATGATATCCTACGACAAAGTGACCTCCTTCCAATTGTACCGGTTGCACTAATATTTATTCTACGACACCAACGTTTGTCATCTCAGTAACCACATCTATCCTGAGACTGGGTACAATATATTCTAGTGGCATGACAACTTCTTGTCCATAAACCAATCTAAACAGAGTTTTTCCTGTCAACTTTTTGTAGGTTGTGCATAATCCCATAATTCCGTAGGTATATTCTGATCTCAACCATCCCTCTGAACATTACATTATTTTGTCAATGCATTCTCCAAGATATTATTGAACGCTTCGACAACACCATTCGCTTGTGGGTGATATAGCGTTGTCTTCCAGTGTTGAATATGAAACTCCTCAATTAATTTATCAATGAATTGATTCCAAAAATGAGTACCTTGATCACTTACCAAAATTGGTGGACATCCAAATCAGGTCACAACATGGTAAAAACAAAATATTGCAATAGTCGCAGCAGAACAATTGTTTACTAGTGTTTCTTCAACCCATCTAGTTAAGCAGTCTATCACACTGATTATATAATGTGCACCCATTCATTTTCCTAGTAGTTTAATGGGACATACAAATTCAACCACCCATTATCAAATTCCTCCAAAGTCACTTGCGACATATCATCTTGACACGATGGTTTTCCAAATATTTGACAAATATCACATCTGTGACAATAATCTCTAGCGTGTGCATGCATAGTAGGCCACCACAATCCTTCCTGTAATAGCTTGCACATTGTTGCTTTTTTTGCATAGTGACCTCCTACAACACCATCATGTGCTTCCTTTAATACCAATTGTTGTTCATGTTCTAGAACACAACGATGGAGTATTTCATCTAGTCCTATCTGATATAATTGCCCCGTGATCAACTGGAAATCTGCAGGTTTTACAATTAATTACTTCTTCTGTGTTATACTAAATCCTTATGTGCATATCCTGTAGTTAAAAGATGTACACTATCTATGTAGTGATAATCAAGCATCTTAACTACACAAATTTGTGCGTTAGGAAGATTATTGTTGAGATTCACAGTATATTCTCCACTTTCTAACCTAGATATATGGTTTGGTCTTGAATTTAGTCGACTCGGTTTGACAATAATCTCAAAGTTAAATTCTTGGAATAGGAGAATCCATAGACAAATTTCCCCTCCCCAACACTTGTTATTGACCAAATACTTCAATGAAGAACGATTTGTATACATCTTGAAGTGTCCTCCCAGAAGATAATGTTGAAAATTTTGGAGAGCATATACCATAGCAAGTCCTTCTCTTTCGATAGTGGTATAATTCTTTTTCATCGTCGATAGTTTTCTACTAGCAAATTCAGTGTGGTGATCAATATAACCCTCACCTGGTTGTGCAAGTACAATGCCAATCACGACAGATGATGCATCGACATGTACATGAAATTCTTTTTTCCAGTCCAGAAATACCAATATAGGTGTTGTAACCATCTTATGTTTAAGAACATACAAATTCTCTTGACATTGATCTTTCCATTGAAACTTGAAATCTTTCTTCAACAATTTTTCCATAGGAGATATAACCTCTGCATATCCTCTGATAATTTTCTATAATACCCTATATGTCCCAAGGTATTTCTCAACTGTTTGATTACCGAGGGTGGTGGTAGGTCAATAATAATCACAATCTTGGAAGGGTCCATCAATACTCCATCTCGACAAACCACAAGACCTAGCAAGATGCCAAAAGGGGAAAAAATATGCACTCCTTTAAATTAAGAGAAATATGGATCTGTCTACACCAGTTGAGCGTCATTCTGAGACTCTCAATGTGATATTTTACTAGTCCATATATCATCCAGTCATCAAAGTATACTTCAAGAAATTTATGGATGAAATCTTTAAAAGCAGCTACGACTATTCTAGAAAAAATAACAGGAGTATTCTTGAGACCAAAGGGAATTACTGTGTACTGGAAGCATCCCCATTATGTCTAAAAGGTCATTTTGTACTGATCTTCCTGGAAGCATCCCCATTTTTGTTTTCCACATACATCAAAAATACAAAAAAATAAAATAATCCAAAAAATAAATGGGATCATACCGATATCTCCAAATGCATACCGTGGTGGTAGTGGCATATCTTGATCTCCACAGAAGTTGATCCTATCATAGGGATAGTCATCTATGGAAATGATCTGTCATTGCCACGAGTGGAAGAATCTAGGTAGGAAAGGAGTGGGTGCCCTACCTCCCTGTAACCTCTGCATCACATTCATACAACATGCATGGGTTGGATCTCATCTACCATGAGGAGGGACCTCAACTATTGGGATAAGACTCGGTACCCTCTCGAAAAATAAAGTGCTCAATATGCTGGAAAACCAAAATTTTCTTATCTGACCCAGCTTGCAGTCAGTCAACTGTTGTTTCATGGTGCTCAACAATTAATTACTCTAATCATATACCGTGGGCCTCATGCATTCTATAGCTTGGAGCATGAGAGTTTGTGATTCCTGATGCAGTGATGTCAGACCCTCTATTCTAGCCAACAATAGAATGATTACATTGAGACTGAGGCTCTGGATGACATTTAACGGGACTTTACTTCCTACCTTTTCAGTATCTGGAACATAATATACAACGATTTATTCATCTATAGTCAATCCTCCACCTACTCCATGAGCCCGTAGATTTACCATGTTGCCTCAGCAATATAGCCCAACAATAAAGTAGATATCCTTTACCTCGAGTCTCAATGACATCCCATCTAGAACGAACGACTTTGTTTTTGGATCCCAATAGTCCACGAACATTTGCAAGAGTCTTGGTTGAGACCTCAAATTCCCAAGGTTCCAAAACTTGTATAGACCACACCTTTGTAGTGCTTGTTGAGCATTTGTGTCACCATGAACTTCACTATCAACATCCTTGTTACACTCAAAATCTGTCACCAGCATGTGATAGGATCCCTAACACAAACATTTGCCCTCAGATCCCAAACTTGAAGAGAATCCTACTCTAGGTGTTGGTTCCAACATACAAAATTGTAGTACCGCTCTTACCCTCAAACATATAAGCGATACCTTTTTCAACACCACACTAGTTGTGTGAGAACCAGGTGGTTCCATCGCCTTTAACCTATGTTGTTGGCGCGGTTCTTACCCATCGCCGCTATGTCATAAAGGGGCATAAGCGGTGCCCTTGGTAAAAAGTGAAAAAGGAGGTTTCTCGAGGCTTCTAGAACAAGAGCCTCGTGTCTAACCTTATCCCTACTCACTTGGGTTGGTTAAGGTCGAGATCCCTCTTTGTAGGATCCTATGGCCACCTCACCCACTAATCTCTCAACCATCCTATCCATTTGAGCCCTATAAATACAAGCTCATACTCCATGGTTGAGGGAGAGAGATGAAAAGTAAAGTTATGATGTTGAATTGATACCCTGGCATAATCCATCAGAGAGCAATTGTGGAGAAAGTTAGAGATATCAGGGACAAGGTGCTAGTCTTGTGAAGGAGTGTATCGACACTAAGGCACATGGTTGTAAGCTCTTTCATTTATTTTCTAATGCAAAGTTGATTTCCTTCCCACATGTTTGTTGCGTTAATCTCACATATATGTTATTGGATTCCTTAGTCACTAATATGGATGTGTAGATAATTTTCTGGTAGCTTTGATATATTTGTATGTTTGATATGTTTTACATGTATACAGGTCCTTCAGCAGAGTTACATTCCAGGCGTCTATAACATTTAGGGAAAGTCTTCAATAAAGTTATTCACTCATTTGTTCTGGATCTGAACCATTCAGACCAGAGGAACAAATTCTGTCCGTAGAAGGTGATATATTCCTGATAACAAATTTGGCGACTCCGCTGGGGATAGATCTATCTTGTTCTTCCTCAGTTTCTGAAATACTCTTGTCTGAATCCAAGCTCTAGCCTCCCATCTTTGTAGTCATATCTAAATCTATTCTACTGAAGTTTTGGTTTGAAATCTTCAGATCTCTTCAGATTTGAGCCACCTTATCTTTTTGTGCTCTGTATTGTGGTTGATTCATCAGTTTTTGTAAGATTTTTGGAATTTCTAACTTAATTTTTTTCTCTCCTGGTGTTCTGGGTTGTTACAGAGAACCGCACATGTGCCTTTGGCAAGAAGCGGTGCCACCGCCCGAGTCCAGTTAGCAATAGGCGGTGCCACCGCCTAAATCCAGTGAACAAGAAGCGATTCTACCTCAAAACCGCTCTGTCAGCAACTTCATCTGCGCGGTGCTAGGTAGGCCTACCCCATACTTTGATTTTTTTTCAAGTTTTTGTAAAAAAATTGTGATTTTTTGATTTGGTGTGTTTAATTGGTCTTGTCCAGACTTGTTTGAACTTGCTTGAGTGATTAAAATCTGGAATTGTTGTGTGGAAATTGCTTGTTTATTCAAATAAAAAATCTAGGTTAGATTCATCATTCATTATTGCTTGTAAGTTTGTTTTTTCTTGAAAGAAGTTAATTGGAAACTATAGGTCAGATTAGATCTCTGCTTGTTATATACTAGCACTGAAAAGAAAGAATCCATTAGATTAATTTGCTTGATTCAATTTCTCGTTAAGTGTGAGAAAGAATTCTTTTCGCTCTAAAAAAGAAAATTTGTTGAGATTAGGTCATTATTTCATTGAGCCTAAGCCATTGGATCTCTGATTAGACTCACAAGATTTCAAGACTCCTTTGTTCTTTTGTCTCTTTTGCATCATTATCTCATCAAAAGGAAAAAGTATCAATAGTTTAAGTTAGATATTTCCATGCTTCAGAGAAAATCGAAAGTATAGCTTGCATATGCATATTTGAGTGTTGTTTGTCTTTCTTCTTCATTTGAAAAGAGATCTTACCCTACCTGTGTGCTTTCAAAAGAAATGATTTGAAGAAAAGTGTTGTTTGATTGTATGCTCGGAAAAAGGATTTTTTAGTATAGTTGTTTGGAAATTGTTGGTCTTAAAGCAAATTGAAAAGAAAAACACTCTCTCTCCTTCCCGTAATTAGGCATACTAAATGGTAAAGTGAATGAACTTGCATTTCATATCTGCATGGTTTTAATTTTCTGTCAAAACCTCATGCATTCACCTAACTGTCCACTTTAAAATTAATGGTAGTTATAGGCTTAAAATTTGTATAGAAATTTGAGTGCTAGGTTAGAGACGTGTTTGAGCATCGTTAAACGTAGGATCTGTCATTACTTGTCTGCACTACATCCCGGGACTCGTGCCATTCTTCCATCTACCGTTGGTATATCGAACAGCCTTTCACGTGCCCTTGAGGTATATGGAAAGGTACTTCACATACTCGATTGTATATTGGAAGGCCCCTTGTGAAGGGTTGTGTATTAGACAACACTACTACCGATTTGAGCTCCCATGTACCTTGCGTATATCGGGAGACCCCACTAGGATACCCTATCTATCTGAGAAAATCCCTTTGGCCGTCTTGTGTGGAGCAATTAACCGAAAACAACATTCAGGGAGATTACTATGCACATACCCTTGTGGTATATCACAAGTTGCACCTGCTTGACAATTTTGGTGAGAGACCGACCATTTGAACTCATCCTATCATTTGAATTTGCTTGTTGGCCTATAGCTTGAGTAGGAGAAAGTTTTTTGGTGTGTTTTTTCTTAGCTTTGAAACCCTAGGTTAGAATAGGAACTGTGTAATCTGGCTGAGTTTCATTTGAGATGGTCCAGAAGAACACGGGCCTTACCACCCGACTTTCCTCCCGTTACAAGAGAAGGTCCAATGGAAGCTAATGACCAAGGAGCTGCAACTACTTCCCATGTGGAAGAGAATATAGTTGTAGAAGGTGGAGACCAATTCACTTCTTATACAAATCCCTTGGCTCAACAACCTCCTATCGGTGACACTTCTTTCCATGGTCCTGTAAAAGGTCGTGTTGATAGTCCTATTCGTCCGGATTATGGTCCAGATGATCCATTTTGGGGAACTACTATGGGACATGCCACTGCTTCATTTGGAGTATGTAGGCCCCCTCTTGAACATTCTTCACCAAGTGAAGAGGAATATATACAAATTCAATCATCTATTCACCGTACACAATATTTTCAGGAGAGAACGCAAAGACTAGATACTATCTTAGCAACCCCAATCCCTCATAAAGAACCTATGTCGGCTCTTCTTCCCCGTAATATGGACCCTTGGCTAGATGGATATCGTTCACTGGCTGATTCTATGAAACCTATTGATCCTGTTGAGACTGCAAAACACCCAGTTCAAACTTTCGACTCTACGGTTGCAAATGTTAGGTCTGTTTCTCGTCCTCCTATGTCTTCTAGGGCTGGGGGCCAATATTCAACTTCAGTTGTATCAGTACCTTATAGTGCCAAGGGGAAACTCCTGGCACGATCTACGTTACCTTCTGGTGGAGTTGTTACTCATAATAGACATGCCTCTAATGCAGGTACATCCACGGTTTACGTTCCTCCTACGAATATAGTTAACCCTCCATTGAGTTCAGGTCAACCCTTAGGGGTGCAACCTGTTCTTAGTCAAGCTTCCCGGGGGCATGGTTACCCAACAAATCAATTACCTGTAGGAAATGTGAATTACCAACCTACCCCTACAGGCATGTCATACACTGGAATTATATATCCTGGAAATACTTTTACTCCATGGGGGCAACCCAACTAGTCCTACATGCGAGCATTAGGAGGAATACCTATTCATACGGCTGGAGGTGTCGGAGGGATGCCTTGTGGAGGCCCTCCCCCCACAGGTCCCGGAGGGCCACCTTATGGTGGTCCTCCTCCTGGTGGTCCCAGGGGTCTTGGAGGTCCTGGTGGTCCCGGTCGTCCTGGTGGTCTTGGAGGTCCTCCTCCTGGTGGTCCTGGAGGTCCTAGTGGTCCTCCCCCTGGTTCTCCCGGTGGTGCTCCTCCTAATCCTCCTAATGGCCCTGGTGGTCCTTGAGGCCCTAACCTTGGAGGTCCATCTAAAGAAGAATCGTCGTATCATCTGCATTTTCAACAACCTGTGTACCAATCCACTTACGACCCTACTGGTGGTTACATGCCTTATCAGTATTACCAGTATGTTGAACCGAATTGTCAGTTACCTTTCCTAGAAACTTTGGACTTGCCTGATTTGGCCAAGTTTATCAATGAATCCATTCAACACAATCCCGCGTGGCCCCCCATTCCAGTCAAGTTACCATCAGATATCCCAAAATTTGATGGAAAACATGGAGATGATCCCAAAAATCATGTTATGACTTTCCATCTATGGTGTTCATCTAATTCCTTGATGGATGATTCTATTCAATTAAGATTCTTCCAGCGCACTTTGACTGGCATGGCCGCGAAGTGGTACATCGAACTTCCACGACACTTGTTTGTGGATTTTAATGCTTTGGAAACTGTTTTCCTCACTCACTTTCAGCTACCCATTAGATATGAAACAGGTACAAACCTTTTAACCTCTTTGCGTCAAAACACCTCCACACACATTTCAGATCATATTCATGAATGGAGAAGGCGGAGAAGGCTCATTAAATCTCCTATCCCAGACCAACTCTTAGCTAATTGGTTTACGAAATCTTTGTTTCCACCCATTGCCTGAGATGTGGCTATGGGGGGTGTTGTTACCGAAGAGCAAGCCATTAGTCGCGCACAATATCTAGACTTGATCTATTCCCAGTCTTGAACTTTGTATGACCTCATTCCTCTAGCTCCTCAACCCAGCACTGACCCGGCTAATCCACCTGCAGAAACTCCTATTGATGGGGTTATTGGTTCAATCCAGCCCCCGTCAATGGTTAATGCTGCCAAACAATCCAATCCTTCCACTCTTGCTCCTTCCAACCCTACGGTTTCCGCCGAGGTGAATGCTATTCAAAGTACGCAATCATCTGGTAATAAGAAGAAAGGAAAAGGTAAAAACAAGAAACCCAAAAACCAATAGGAAAACCCCAACCTACGGCCCCAGAGAATGACAATAAAGGAAAAAGGAAAGTTAAGTATCTCTTCCTATTATGTGGTGGCGATCATTTCAGGAAAGAGTGTCCTTGATGTGATGAAATTAATAAGTTTTTAAAGAGTAACCCCAATGTAATGAATAAAAATATATATAATAAATAATCACTAAATAACTATTATATAATTAATAACAACTATTAAATATCAATATTAATTATTAATATTGATACATATTGATATTAATAATTAATAAATAGTTATTAGTAAACAATTCTAAAATGACGCATTCTTTCATGGATAGTATCCAAAGTGCCTTTACGATTAAAATATATATGGTGCTCACTTTGTAATCTATCATCTTTTATTCTATCATCAATATACACATTATGGCTTATTTGATTTACCAAGTTTTCTGGTGAATATTATTGTATGAGCGAATAAATATTCCCTTCAAGTGGTATCAAAGCCTCGTTTGGTTGATCTGGGCCTTTGGCCTTAATTCTCAGTCTGATTTTTGGCTTGTAGCCTTATTTTAGGGTTTCCCTAAAATATTGGACATTGTCCAAAGGAAAAAGAAAAACGTAAAAAAAAAAGAAAAAAAACAAGGAAAGAAAAAAAAGTTAAAAAAAGAAAAGATAAAAGTAAAAGGAAAAAAAAGAGAGAGGGTAAAAGTGAAACCACACCTGGTTTCTTAAAGTGGGTTTGAGTTTGAATATAAAAGTGCATAACAATTACTAGTAAAGAGCAAGTGATATTTTAACTTAGGTGGGGAATGTAACTCTCATTCCTCCCAACCACCCAATCTACTCACATTTTACAAAACTTAAGGGAAAAAAAGATAAACAAAGGTGCATAATAATTGCTCCTAAAAAGCAAGTGAGATTTGAACTTAGGTGGGGAAGGTAACATTCATTCCTCCCAACCACCCAATCTACTGACATTTTTACAAACTATTGGAAAAAAAGAAGGAGATATTGATTAAATTTCAAAGAAAACTCAAGAATATGGATTTTAATATTGAAAAGAAGCAAAATTTTCCTATCACCTTACAAACAAATGTTGCAATATTATTCAGAATTAAAGGGACACTTTTCGGGAAGGATATCACCATTTCTGTTGCACCTGCTGAAAGAAATAATTATATTAGTATTGAATTCGCTAACCATTTAGTGATTCTTGAGTCAAATATAAGGGAAGACTTAGAATTTTTGGACAAAAAACGAACTGAAATAAGTGGCTTACAACCGACTGTTGGAGATTATATGGCCACATTAAAATTCATTGTTAGTTCCTTATGGAGCTTTGACGGTGACATAATTTTGGGCTTACCCTGGATAAAAACATTGGGGACTTTCATCTTAAATGCCGAAAAGAAGTTTATGACATTTTCCTATAAGCAGAAGAGAATCACATTTCAATATATTACAATGAAGTCAAAAATAGAACCTGCAACATCTGAAGAATTACAGGATATATTAGAGATGATTTCACAGGGTAATAGAAAGTCAGAACAAAAGAAGCAGAAAGAAGTTGAAAAAATTGTTGCTAGTAAGGATGAAGAGATTACTCATTTGAAGAATCATAGTCAAGACTTGATCACACTGATTAAGAAATTAAAAGGGGAAAACAGATCGCAAGAGGAAATCCAAGAGGAATTCCACCAAAAGGAAGTGGATCTCCAAAATGATTTCAATAAGAAACTATTACAAAAAAATGAAGAAAATTATCGCTTAAAATTTTTGAATCAANTATTGCACGTGCTAAAAGAAATAATTATATTAGTATTGAATTCGCTAACCATTTAGTGATTCCTGAGTCAAATATAAGGGAAGAGCTAGACTTTTTGGACAAAAAACGAACTGAAATAAGTGGCTTACAACTAAGTGTTGGAGATTATATGATCACATCGAAATTCATTGTTAGTTCCTTATGGAGCTTTGATGGTGACATAATTTTGGGTTTACCCTGGATAAAAAACATTGGGGACTTTCATCTTAAATGTGGAAAAGAAGTTTCTGACATTTTCCTATAAGCGAAAGAGAATCACATTTCAAGATATTACAATGAAGTCAGAAATAGAACCTCCAGCATCTGAAGAATTCCAGGATATATCAGAGATGATTTCATAGGGTAATCAGAAGTCAGAACAAAAGAAGCAGAAAGAAGTTGAAAAAAATTGTCGCTAGTAATGATGAAGAAATTACTTGTTTGAAAAATCATAGTCAAGACTTGATCGCATAGATTAAGAAATTAAAAAGGGAAAACAGATCGCAAGAGGAAAGCCAAGAGGAATTCCACCAAAAGGAAGTGGATCTCCAAAATGATTTCAATAAGAAACTATTACAAAAAATGAAGAAAATTCTCGCTTAAAAATTTTGAATCAAGGGTTGACTGAACAAATAAAAAAATTAAAAAATGAGAAGTGAAAAAAATCCTTAGAGTTATTATCAATTAGTAAATCGCAAGAATCACAAACAATTAAAGTTTCTACATGGGTTCCACAAACGTCTCGAATACCTTATCGTCACCCAAATCACAGAATTTGATACAACCAACATCAAATTAAAGCAGAAAAAATGACTAACGCAATAGAGAAGTCATCAAAGGCTCAAATTCAAACATCAGAAAAGGGAAGCAATGCAAAACTCGTCAAAGTTCAAAAGAACAATCTTATTGTCACATCGCTACAAGCATCAACAAAAAATGGTTCCGAAAAACAATTACAAAAAACGTTAGAAGCACCAAAAGTTGAAGTTCCAGTAAACACTTCACAGGCGATTCAAGTTCCTTATCGCGATCCGAATCACAAGAGTCATTATGATAGACGAAAAAAATCAAAAGGAAAATTACCAGTATTATTCCTACAAAGAACAAAGACAAAATCGACAACCCTCGACAATCGATCCGCAAATAATTCTGTTAAGGGTATATCTCGGATGGATGAATTCATAACTGACGCAACATTTCCACACAATGTTTAAAAGAAAGTATCATCTTTGTAGTAGGGATTTCGCTCTTGCTACAGGCAGGAATGGCTCCCTCCGTCTATAAGATGGAAGGGTAGGGTTCCTATGAGAATGAAAGAATAGAAAGAAGCAAACAGAAAACGAAATGAAAAACCCCGCCATACAAGGTTAGGGATAAGCTCCACAACCCTTCATCAAACTGTTAGAGAACAAAGAATAAGCTACAAGCAAAACCTGCAACAACCTGCAATCAAAACATTAAGCAATAAACCTACAAAACAAAGATATGTTAGAAAAAACTACAATGTAACTAAATCAAAAGACAAGTATACCTTCTTTGGTTGGAATGGGCCACCATGCCCTAGCTTGGGAGAGCACCTCTTAATGGATGGGGAGCTATGGCTCAATGGAGGAATGGAGGAGAGGGAGGGTGAATGACTTGAAAGGAAAAGGGTCTCAATGAACTCACACGGGAAGCATAAAGATAGGGAGATGAGAAGTGATTTGACAGTGATCCCCACCCCTCTATTTATACCTTTTCTTAAGATTTTTAGGGTTTTAAGCCCCTGGTTGGGGCTTTAGACCTTTTTTTGGGCTTTTAGCCCCTTTTGCCCAATCTTTAGCTCCTTTGGGGGTTTTAAGCTCCTTTGAGGGGTTTTAGCCCCTTTTTGGAGGTTTTAGCCCCTATGAGAGCTATTTTGGCTCTTTTTAGGGGTTTTAAGCCCTTTTCATATTTTTGAGCCTTTTTAAGGGTGTGGGGGTCAAATGAGGGTCGTGTATGGATGTCCTTGGGTGGTGTAGGTAATGTAGAGCTTAATGAGGGTTTTTTTGGGTTAATATATTGCCCCCTAATGTGTGAGGGAAAGAGCTCATCGTATGGCCGACGAACATCATAGGATTTTCTGGGGAGAGGTGGTGCTTCCTGGGCTGGGGCATGGTGGATTTTGGTTTTTGTATTAATATGGTTCCCATCAATGGGTGAGATACAAATAATTTGTGACATGTATATGGACAAGGCGGGCATACCCATGCTCGTAACGATGTCAAAAGAATAATGTGATCTAAGCTCTATAATACAATAGCCGATCATGTACAACTATTGTTACAATAGTGGCTGCCTCAATGAGAGGTTGAATACAATACTGATCTGAAAAACTGCTACATTGGACCCATGGCATTCTCATGGAATGCTATATCTTCATGACTAACAACCTGCTTGATCTGGAATAGTACATAGTTGTAGGGACCCACTAATGGAGAGTCAGAGTCTCTGAGGTACAAATATGTTGCATCAATCATAAATCTATATAGAAGCATTGCTGGGGCTTTTGAACACTGTCTCCAACACAACCCGAAAATCACAAGGGACATGAAACTGTTGGGGTCCCTTTCGTAGACTCATCAATGTGCTAGAGTCAGGTGACATCCAGGGTCTTCGACCAAATACTGCATGGACCAATACCTTGTATGAATCTCAACGGTGCGATGATCTAGCTGGAGTCGAGCACGTGAGAAATAACCATCCCGAGAGGCACTAAGGACTCCCCTCAAGTGATCCAAGGAATTCATCAATGAGGTTAATGAAACCAGGATACAGGGACCTCTGGGTCTATCCTCTAGAATACATGTGTTTTCATCGACGGAGGGAGACCTGCCCCTGGTCAAGGCAATGGTGTTTCCTTGACCAGAAGCGCGAGGGAGATAACTGAAAGATGTGAGACAATCTGAGGGCTGTCCCACTGAATGGGGGGGGGGAGGAGTTGAACAGGGGCAGAGGGAGTGTAGTGGACTCAAACTTCCTTTGTTCAGAGTATTATGGTAGGGCGGACCAGGCCGCAAATGAAACTGGCTCATGGGAAAGGGATCATAGTTGTAATATCGGGAATGTCACTGCAATGGGATCCAAGGAAGACACATTGCAGAGTACTCCAAAAAAAGGCAACCCAAAGTGGGAATGCTGCCAAACTGTTATCTGTGGGGTGGTGTCTAAAGACATCGTTGTGGTACGATCTCGTGGATTTTTGGCGAGCCCGAGAAAGTAAATGCTCGATGGTGCTTTCAATTTTAGGGAGTCTAAAAGCATGAAGAAGACTCCAGTGGGGGCTCTTTTTCATTGGTAGTATCCTGTGCCCAAAAAAGGATAAAAGTATATACAGGAGAGCTCTCCCATCCTTTAGGGGATGGGATACTTCTTTACTGTTGGTATTCCAGTCAGGCCAGAAAAGGTTAAACCTATACTGACTGAGCGGTCATTTGGATACTTTTACGAGCATGAATGAAACCAAGTTTGCTCGACAATATTTTATTGATGAGAAGGCTGGAAAAGAGCTTAACGACAACCCATGGTGAGATTTTTCGTAAAGTTTGGCCCCTCTGCCCGAGAAAGCATAAAAGGATGTAGAGGGGAACGGTCTTGGCTTGAATGTGCCAAGGTGGCCCTTTTCATTTGATGGTCTTCATAGTCCGCAAAAGGAGATAAACGAGACGATGTAGATGCCCTTTCCTATACTTTAACGAGCGGGAAAGGAAGCAGTTGTGCTTGGAAATCTTTTCATTCTTTTAGGATTCATAAAAGAGCTTAAAAGAAACTCTGGTATGGTGAACCGATTGCAGTGGCACAGGTGGTGCCCCATGTCGGGACATTGGACAGTGGTCCAAAGGTCATCCGTGCAGTATGGATGGAGTAGGTGGCTCTTAAACATATCAGTACATGCACGGGATAGATCGCGACAGAGGCACGCGAATCGGTGTGGCAGGGGCATGCAATCCGAAGTGGCTCTTGGATAGAGGTCGAGAGAGCTGTGTGTGAGTTGTGGTGGATGGACTTGACTACATGTGATGTGAGTGCAAGTCTGGAGGCAGTTATATGCCAAATGCATGCAAAAGAAATGATCCATCCTCTGGGCGGTGGCCTGGAAACCCACATAAGGTGCAGTGAGTGGATTAGACAGCTATATGTTGAAATGAAATGACGCACCTTCCGGGCGGTGGCCCGGGAACTCGCATGAGTGGTGGTAGGCAAGTGTGATGCAAGTACAGGTCTGAAGACACTTGTATCACCATGCAGTATGTAAACTGAGGTAACTTTTGGGAAGTGGTCCTGAAAATTTCTTATTAAACATGAGACAATGGTCTCATAAGAAGATAGAGGGCGAAATACTGAAACCAGTGGTGTGAACGACATCTCAAACGGACTCCGTATGGCCCTATTATGTCGAAAGGGAGAAAGTAGGTAAAATGGGGCCTATATATGGGTGGGGACCACTTTGTGAAGTTTCATTGTCACTATTCATTGCAGATTTGGAGAGGTGGGCCCTAGATTTTCTTTTGCTGATTTCTCCTATTCTGACCGACAGTTTCGAGTTTCGCAACTTACAAGTAAGAGCTCTTACAAAATCAATCCTTTTCAGTGGTTTACATTTTGAATTTGCTCACCCGAGGGTCCTCTATGAGCCTGTTAAGGTCTCAATGAGCCAGGTCGCACCTTTCGATGAAAAAAGAGCGAATTGGTCGTACTTGTGAGGAATTTTTTAGCGATCTAATCGCTCTTTTTGGCCAGACAAGTGCGACTTGGTCCCTGTGTGACTTCTGCAGGATGCCTGAGGCAAAGTGGCATGAGAGAGACTGCAAAGACCCTCAGGAGGAGGTATTCCGAGACGGGAATGTGCGTGCTACACTAGCCCATTGTGAGTTACTGAAGTTCATGCGGATACCCCTCATGAAGAGCTTGCGTCTATTGCTGTAGACTTTGGTGAGATTTTGGGATATTGGGGAGGAGGCTTTCCTAATCCAGGGACAGCGTGTTGAGATCACACTGTTGGATGTATACTTTTTGACCTGACTTCCTATGTTGGGATTTGTTGGCGACTTGGCTCTAGTTCTTTCTCATGGGGAGACACTTGAGGAGCTGTGTGAGAGGCACTATTACGCAACTGCGTACATGCGTGGTTCGCACATTGTGATGTGTGACATTGAGGATGTGTCGACATGGGATATTGGTACTATGTTGTTGCACATCTTGGGCTTTACGGGGAGTCACAAGATATCTGGAGGAAAGCTGCAGATAGTAGAGTGTGCCATGGGGGGCACTTACTATGCATGGGCCCAGATGTACCTTCAGGATGTTCGGTGTCAGCTGAACAATGCAAGGGAATCTGAGGGAGACTTTTGTTTTGGGTCCTTCTTATGTGCTTTCTTTTTTGAGAATGTACCTACTCTGCATCTGCACCAAGCAGTGCAGGATGGTGGTCCGTAGGAGCCACAGATGCGTAGGTGGTGCCATATGATGGTACAAGAGGGTGGTGGCAGAGTGGGCCACTTCTTCACTGAGGAGTTGCTTGAGCAGTGGTGGCAGCTCCCAATGATTATTGAGGAGTACCCTTATGTGGATATGGATTATCGTGGGGATCCTGAGATGCCCCGAGCTCCTGGTCAGGCATGGGGACCAGCTGGTATGTATCGTTGATGTCTTTATGTTCATATTTATACATAGTGTAGTTGAGTTGGTTGGTGAAATCCCTACTACAGATTTGGCGACCATACCAGGTCGATCCCACAGGATCCTTGGGTTTTATTTCTGCATTTTAGTTTTATTTTTCCTAGTTTAATTTTCTGTTCAATCTAGTTTAGATCTATCTTTTCTTGCATTTTTAGTTACAGTCGAGCCTCCTTAAGGCCAAGCCGAGCCCATTTAGCCACAATACAGGTTACTATCGGCCAAACCTGACTTAGGCAAAAACAATTTCCATATTTCGGACCAGGTCTCTCTTATTGGGATGAAAGGTGCGACCAGGTCACTCATTCAGGCCTGAAAAGCGTGACTTCATCCCAGAAAGAAGATCGCTTATGTCTACAGGTTTTGAGCGACGCCCTCCCCTCATTTGGGGAAAATTAGGCGACCCCCTCCCCACATTTCCCTCGAAAAGAGTGATATGTCTCTCAGATTTAGATTCAAAAGTTATTGGGACTGTTAGTGCGGCCCAATCGCCTATGCCATCAAATCTATGATTATTTCATTTCAGTATCTGTTTATTTCATTGCAGCCTGTGTAAATCACTATTAAAACAAATGGTTAATTGGTTAATGAATCTGTTTAAAGCTTGAATCAAAAAATTACTATAGGTTTCAATTTTTAATTTGAAATTAAATCTTTCCTAGCCCTTCCTCCTCTACCCAGTCATCACCCTTCGGGGTATTCTGGGATAAGATAGAGGGTGAAGCTCGTATAGTAATCAGCACTTCACCTGTCATTTTTCAAAACCACTAAAAATAGGTGACTTGGAAGGTAGAGGGGGTGGAGACTGATGGGGGTTTCATGGCATTCACGTCCTCCTTGTTGACCGACCTTGCATCCGGAGAGTGACCTGAGGATCTACAGATGGGATTAGTCCCATTGTGTTGAGAGCCCAACACTCTTTCTTGGTTGAAGAGAAATACAAGTGTAAGGCAGTCACCTAGTCAGATTCAAGTTCATATTTAGGCATGGCATGTATTCGAGTTTATGTTCACAATTTACTGCTATGTTAAACAATCTATTCATATTATAAGTTCTGTAATACAATCTCTACAGGCTATTCATAAACCATATAAGCAGCCACTAAGTGGAACAAAAAGATAAAAGACATACACACAAACCATACCACATAAAACAACCAAACTCAGTTCATGACGCTGATCTAGCCATTAAAATTTATAATTTACACTAATTCAACCATCTCCAGTCTTTGAGGACATAAGTCCTTGAATGCCTTAACCGTGAGAAGTACTTGGGCTCAGCCCAGAAACTCATTGTGAGGAGTACCACGGGAACCCCAAAGTAGCTGGCCGCTGAGAGGAATTTCCAAGCGAAACGGGCAACGACCCCCACCAATTGACTAGCACTCATGTGAGGAAAAAGCCAAGCGCTGTCTTCTAGCAGTCTTGGTGGAGGAGTGACCATCTGAAGCCAATAGAAAGCCATTAAAACCGGGGTCCAAAATTCATTACCATATTTCACCACTTGACATACAAATCAGACACAATTGATCCCCCACGTTCTTCCTCACGCCTTAGAGGCGATCCACCACAGTTTGGATCCTTGAACCAACACCATCACGACCATTCTTGATGTCCCTCTACACCATCAGAAGGCCACATAGGCTTTGATTCAGACTCAGAATCATACCAATTTGAGCCAAACCTGCATACTGCAAAATCTAGCCCCATGGTTGGTGCAAATCTGGATCCATTTTCTAGCTTAGTGATTGGAAGTGGACCCATGTCCACACCCCACACCACCACCAACACCCCTGCTGGTGGCCCCATCACAGTCATGCAAACCGTCTTAAGCCAGCTACCACCACCCATATTGACCAGTCAAGTTGTCCCACCTGTAACACATGGGGGAAATGGCCCTTCCACCTACACTGCCGCTCCTATCACACATGGGGGTAGTGGCCCTTCCACTCACATAGTTCTATTTACCACACTTGGGGGTAGTGGCCCATCCACAACGATGCCACAAGTACCCCTAGTTATGCAGGTGCATCATGCCCCTGCAAACCCCACCACCATTTCTACCCCATCTCACATCAAACTTGGGTCAAAATTTCCTTTCATGGCACGCCTCAACCTTCCTGACTTGGATCGATTAACAAATGACCCTATCTACCATCAAACGTTTTGGCCTCCCATGCCAACCAAATTCCCCTTGGACATTCCCAAGTTTGAAGGGAAGGAAGGGGAGTGCCCCCAAAACCACATCATGTCGTTTCACCTATGGTGCTCATCAAACAACATCGTATATGATTCGATCAGAATCAGACTGTTCCAACGCACTCTCACAGGTGCTACAACCAAGTGGTACATTGAGATACCACAAGCCAAGTACCCAGATTTCAACTCCTTGGCTTTCATGTTCCTACAGTATTTCCAACTCCCCGTTAGATATGACGAAGGAGTGGAGATCTTGCTATCTTGTCGCCAGAATACTGCATCCCACATTACTGACCACATCCATGAGTGGCGACGACGTTGTAGTTTGTGCAATATTCAACTTGATGACAGTATCTTCCTGGATTGGTTCCTGAAAAATTTGCTACCACCTATAGCAAAGGACGTCACATTCGAACGTCCCCAATCCAAAGAGGAGGCCATCTTGAAAGCCCAACAGTTTGATCAGATCTATGCATAGTCTGGATACCTTTACATAGTCATTCCGGATGCTCCCTGTGCAGGCACCTCCTATCGGGATGCACTAGGGGCATCCCATGCCACAGATGGCATCATAGGTTTTGTCTCCCACCAACCACAACACCGTTCGGCACCACCTACAATACCACTGCAACCAAGCAACACCCCCAGTGTTGCCTACCAAAACCAAACTTTGAACTATGCAAGAATGATGTCCCAATCCGGAGCTACAACTTCTTATGCACAATCTGTGCCACCGTAGCAGGCCCAGGCACTAGCTTGGCCGGCACAACAATATGCGGGACAAATTCCCACATTTGTGGCACCTGCACCCACCCAACAACTTTACTATGCACCACTAGTGCAAGCTGTTCAAGTCCCTGCCCCTAATCCACCAGCACCTTTAGGACAGGTGTTTGCACAACAAAACTGTCCTAACCAGCCAACCCCCAATAACCAACAAGGGAAACCCAGAAATAACCGAGCCCGAAACCAAGGAAACAATCAACCGCAGGGAGGTGGTCAACAACCAAATCCTCCCAACAATGTTGGGGAAAACCGACCAGCCCAAAATCCTCAGCAACCAAACGTACCAAGGCGCAACTCTCCATTGCGCACAAATCAGCCATGCAAGTTGTGTGAGGTCTATGGGCACTATACACACGAATTCCCATTCATGGGTCGCACGAAGCAAGCCATTCACAATGAGTTTCATCATGATACCAATATGGAAACCCAAGCTCAACCCAACCCAACAACACCAGGGCCTCCACCCATGGTCCTCCAAAACCCATTACCAGTCCAAGGACTGGTAGCAACTGCACCCACTCCCCAACCCAATCTCAACGTACCGGGGGCACCTACGACAGCAGAAATAGGTGTTCTTCACCTGCTACCTATGACAACTGAAGAGGTCAATTTACAGACCAGATGAAATCAGTATGGAACCAACACCAAACCCGCTGACACATCAGCGACATCTACATCCAAAACAGCCAATGCACCTCTCCAGCTACCCCCTTTCCCTTCGCTCCCCCCCATACGGAGGGTTGCAAACAACATCACGGCTAGAGCTGCTGTAAGCTAAAACATCATGGAAGATTTGGCCCAAACACCTACCGCCATGTCCGCTCTGGAGGTACTCAAAACTTTCCCAACATAGCGGAAATCCTTACTAGCCACCCTTGGTTCTATAGACCCCTCAGACTCCAAGTTGATCACATTCGACACGAAGAATGGAGAACCGCGGATGCCATCAACCGTCACCTTCCAAATCCTGGTTTCCATCCGGAATTTAGTCGTGCACTGGTGCATAGTGGATGAGGGGGCATCCACGTGAGTCATGTCTACCTTAGTCTGGAAAAATCTTGGATCCCTAGTTTTGCAGCCATCCTCCACTATTCTGCGGGATTATGACGGCCATCCCACTAAAGCCCAAGGAATCCTCCCTCATGTTCCCATCACATTGGACGGGAAAATAGTACTGATTGATATAGAGGTTGTCAATGCTCAGTTGGACTATAACCTTCTCCTTGGAAGAAGTTATATGTATGCCATGAGAGTTGTAGCATCAACTCTCTTCTGTCTCATGATTCCCTCACGAAGGGAAAATCGTGACGGTTGACCAACTAACTTATCACGATCCACAATGGCTAACGACACCTGCCAACATTATCCCTAAGATCAACACCATTGATCCACAAGGGCTAACCGCACCCGCCAATGTTTTCCCTGCGGTCAACACCATGGTTGACAACATACTAGCCTCCCCATTGTTGAATGTGGGCCCTGGGTTGTTTGCCAATACCACCATGACAGCTTCTTTCCCCTTAGTGTCACCACTGTCGACACCAAATGAGACTGTGGATTTGTGCATGCTCTCTTCCAGCACTGCTGCACCCAAAGATCAACCGCAGCCGCAGCCCCATCTGCAGCCGCAACACCATCAGCATTCACAGCATCATCAGCAGCCGTAACATCATCAACAGCCACAGTATCATCCGCAGCTGCAACATTATGCGCATCCACCACCAAAACCTCATCCCCACATGCAACCATCAAGGAGTTATCTGGGCTCCTCCCCAGTCCACACAATTCCCTTCCTCTTTCCCCCGCCTGGTGTCATGAGCAAGCCAGTAATGGCTACCTTAAACTTACCCAATTTTACATTGGGAATTCCTGTGTGGTACCTTGATCCACTGGCCCAACCACCAATGCCCCGGGTAGTCTTAACCCCCATGCAACCCATTGCGGTCAAACCTCATCCTCCACCTGGCCCCCAAAAACCAACCACTGCACCCGCATCGCCCCACCCAAAAAGGGCTCGGGGCAAAAATGCGAAAGCTACCGCTAAACCTCAACAGATCCCACCTTGCGTCGTCTACAAAGAACAGGGCCATCCAACTCAAAACTTCCTTGAGATTCCCATAATCCGTGCACATTTGGATGCCATCGATACAACAGAAAACCTCCCCATGGTTGAACTCCCAAACGGGCCAATAGTGAGAAATAAGTCATTGAGAACAAACAATGCTTGTGCCCTTTGCAGATTCTATGGACACTATTCTCACCACTGCCAAGACTTGTGTGAGTTTTGAATGGCTCTAGCCAACCTTTGGCAACATTCCCTTGAATCTGAGATCACTCTGATCGAAGAAGTTCACCCCCCACCTCCTTCTTCAGACACCGTGTCCATTTACATGATGTCCAGTTCTACAGACCCTCTTGTCTCCACCATCACCAATGGTCCATCAGACCTGTCTCTTCGTTTCTTCCGCAACGATGAGGAGATACTTGAAGCCTTAACCGCCCCAGAATACCCATGGGACGACATGCACCATCGCTTGTTCTTCCTCCCCAGTATGGTCGCCAAATCTGTAGTAGGGATTTCGCCCTTGCTACAGGAAGGAATGACTCCCTTCCGTCTATAGGACGGAAGGGTAGGGTTCCTGTGAGAATAAAAGAACAGAAAGAAAGAAACAGAAAACGAAATGAAAAACCCCTGCATGCAAGGTTAGGGCTAAGTTCCACAACCCTGCATCAAACTATTAGAGAACAAAGAATAAGCTGCAAGCAAAAACTGCAACAACATGCAATCAAAACATTAAGCAATAAACCTGCAAAACAAAGATATGTTAGAAAAAACTACAATGTAACTAAAGTAGAAGACAAGTATACCTTCTCTGGTTGGAACGGGTCACCATGCCCTAGCTTGGGAGAGCACCTCTCAATGGATGGGGAGCAATGGCTCAATGGAGGAATGGAGGAGAGGGAGGGTAAGTGACTTGAGAGGCAAGGGGTCTTAAGGCACTCACACGGGCAGCGTAACTGTAGGGAGATGAGAAGTGATTTGAGAGTGACTCCCACCCCTCTATTTATGTTTTTTCTTAAGATTTTTAGGGTTTTAAGCCCCTGGTTGGGGCTTTAGCCCCTTTTTTGGGATTTTAGCTCCTTTTGCCCAATATTTATCTCCTTTGAGGGGTTTTATCCCCTTTTTGGAGGTTTTATCCCCTATGAGAGCTATTTTGGCTCTTTTTAGGGGTTTTTAAGCCCTTTTTCATATTTTTGAGCCGTTTTGAGGGTGTGGGGGTCAAATGAGGGTCATGTATGGATGTCTTTGGGTGGTGTAGGTCATGTAGATCTTAGTGAGGGATTTTTTGGGTTAACAGTCTTATTTCGTCAAATGTTGCAACTACCAACACACAATGTCATGAGAAAGCGTTACGAGCTAGAACAAGGGATAAAGTATTCCATAATTGTGCTTTGAAGACAAAGCAATTCTAAGGGAGAGGCAATGTAATGAACACATATATATAATAAATAATCACTAAATAACTATTATATAATTAATAATAACTATTAAATATCAATACTAATTATTAATATTAATACATATTGATATTAATAATTGATAATTAATAAATAGTTATTAGTAAACAATTCTAAAATGACACATCCTTTCATGGATAGTATCCAAAGTACCTTTACGATTAAAATATATATGGCACTCACTTTGTAATCTATCATCTTTTATTCTATCATCAATATACACATTATGGCTTATTTGATTTACCAAGTTTTCTGGCGAATATTATTGTATGAGCGAATAAATATTCGCTTCACCCGCACCGGCAGTTCTCATTGATCCTTTTCCTTCTCAGCAACAACTGGTAGACCACATGTCTAAGCAGGGAAATTCTAGTTCCATAGAGGAAATTCGAATGATGTCATTAGAAACTATTAATATAACAACTCGAAGTCAGTCCTATGACAAACTAGAGGAGAAGAAAATTGAGAAACCTTTTCCTGATAAAGCTCCTTCTACTGGTTCTCGCGCATCCTCATCTAATGGTCCCCTAACGATCAAGAAGCCTAATCTTGACATGATTTTGCATCCTACTCTTAGGAAGGTTGTTTTTAAACCCGATGCCTGAGCTGCACAGTTCTATAATGTTGTAGAAGACCTAGCTCAAGCACCATGTGCAATGTCTACCTTAGAAGTACTCCAAAGATGTCTTACACAACGCAAAAATGTATTAACTGCTTTGGGAGCCACAGACCTGAGTGACACAAATCTGATTCAGTTCAATCCAGAGAAACTTAAACCTATATTACCCCACCAACTGAATTTTCAAGTCACAACTAGAGTAGTTGGGAAAAAGGTCTTTAGGACTGTTCTAGATGAAGGTGCTTCAACCTCTATTTTGTCTTTGTCCTGTTGGAAAGTCATTGGCTCTCCCAAGCTTGTAAAATAACCAACAACACTAAAAGCCTTTGATGGAAGAGGTTTCCAGCCCTACGGTCTTATGCCAACCCTTTCAGCTGAGCTAGGGGGAAAAACAGTTTCCATTCAAGTGGAAGTAGTGGATGCCTCGTTAGACTACAATCTTCTCTTTGGGAGAAACTGGTTTTACGCTATGACCGTTGTCGCTTCCATTGTATTTAGAACCCTCCAGTTTCTACATTTGGGAAGAATTGTAACAAATAATCAACTTGATTTCTGTACGTCGGATGTTACCACTCCTACGACGAATAATATCCCTTTGCTAGGTCATTCCCCTCCTCCTTTCTAGTCGATTGGGGTAGGGATGTTGAAAGACTCTGCCCTCATGGGTGTGTGTAATGTCCCATTTTTAACCCCGTTACATTAGATATATATGATATATAAATTGTAAATGATCATGGTGTGGAGCTAAAGGCCAAGGCCCCACCATTGATCGGCTATGCTATGTTTTGGATTTAAATTTGTCACCGATGGGATATCGGGGCATGCGGCATATATTATGTTGGTCATCATGTAAATATGCATCTATAATTAATTAAATGAACCCGAACAGCTACGATCGCGGCAACTAAATCAAAAGGGGCATGATTTTCACAAGGATAAGGGTGTGGGGGGGATTTTTTAAACTTTGGCCAATGAAAGAAAAATACCCATGTGTCTTTCCCCCTTGTGTTATCCAACCACCTTCATTGAATAATGGCTGCTGGTGGTTGAGGCAGTTAATGGTTTTGGGAGTGGGGTGGCAAGACTGTCAGTCCACACCCACACGCACACTCCACCCTTGTTGACTTCACTCACGTAGGCAATTCCACTCTCACCACGGTTTTGTCTGTTTCTCCTCACGCACAGGCTCTGGGTGGTTTTGGTCTCACGCAGACATTTTCTTGGCTCCACGACAGTGCTGAAGGCTCACGCACCTGCAATTCGTGTCCCCTCCATTGCTATGCATTCTCACGCAGAGGGATTCTTTTCCCGTTTTTCGTCTTCACGGACATAACCTTCTGGGTTTTACCCACGTAGCTTTTTTTCCCGTGGATTTGCGGATGATGTGGTCATATCCATTCCCCACTGACTGATTGTGGGTTTGGTATTGTTGCTCACGCTCATCCACAGGCTGGGAGACTGTAATTTCTTCCCCAGCGTGGTCTGTATATGTTTTCTTGGTGATCTCGTGCTCAGGACGGGCTGTGTTTTCCCACGATGTTGACTGTGGTTGCTGTGGTCGTCCTTACGTTTTGGGGGCTATTCTAAATTCGTTGGAGAGTCATTTTGGTCATGATAGGGCCAATAATGACTCAGGAAAATGTTTTCCCTGTCTTAAGCTGTATCAGCTGATTGATTGCCTGAGTGCAATGGTTGGTCTTCGGACTGTGAGAGGAGCAGGGATGTTGGATTATATTTGCTTGATAAACCTGGTGGCTGGAAACCACACAGACAGAGCTAGAGGGCTGGCCTTCTTCTCCATCACCCCTGAATAGCACTGGAAGGGAATGCAGGGCCTAAGGGACTGTGTAGCAGAGAAGGGACTGATTCCTTGTGTTGGGTGTGTTTGGGTGTCTTAGAGGTCAGGCTAGTTCTAGTGTAGGTGTTCTTGGCTCTGCAATGAGCTCACCAGCTTAGCATTTAGCCTTTCCCACTCCTTGATGGCCTGATAAACCCAACTGTGTTGGCTTGGCTATGCTTGTGTATGATTAACTATGTGTTAGCCTGCTAGTTCCCTTATTCCTTGGAGAATCATGCCCAGCTCGGGGGTGGCAGCGCTGCTGAGAGATTAAGGATCACGCTGGCCTATGGTTGGGTGGAACGTTGCAGTGACGTAGCTGGTTGCGGAGCGAAGTTTCCATAAGATAAGGGATCTGTCCATTTTACTTCTGTAACTGTAAATTCTTTTAATGAAAATGATGTACATGTTAAATGAATGCTGGCTTAAATGTATGATGTTTCCGTTGTGTCTGAAAGATGATTGCATCTGTGCATGATAAATGTTCATGTGTGTATGTTTAAGCATTCTGTTTTAGCAATTTTATTCATTTACATGTTCATGGGGCTCTTAGCCCACTATGCTTCAAGTTTGGGTCGCGTCCTCTACACCGGTCGGAGGCATGGGGACGTGACAGCGTGTTTCCATCAACTCCTTCTAGCATAGAAACGACAACAGTCAATATGATCTCTTCATTTAATTATGATCCTAAGGGTTAACAAGTTGTTGAGACATCCTCCCTCAGGCCGCATGAAGCAGATTATGATGCCATCCAATCTGTTTCCAATGTTCCTACAGATGATCTTCATCTAGTGGCTTTGGATCCTTACCACCTGCCCTATTGGTTAGAACCTTTTCTTCCTACTCTGGATTATCTCTCCCAGAATTTTCCATAAGACGAGTCTATTATAGAGATTATGAATACAAGTACATTCGTATGGGAGGATCACCATCACAAATATTCGTTCCTCCCCAATACCAGTTCGACAGATAATGATTTTGTATCTCTCTTGGGTACTGATATTGTCAACAATCCGCAAACACCTGTCTTGTTGGAAGATTCTGAGTCTGAAGGCAATTTATGCAACATTGCCAAAATGGTTCCAATCGACATATCATTCAAGTATGGAACTATTGAACATGTTCACATAGGGAAAAACTGTTCAAATAGATGAAACTGAAGAGTATAAAGCACTTTTTAAAGAATTCTGAGATATTTTTTCCTTCTCCTATGAAGAAATGCCTGGGATAGATTCATCCATTGTAGTCCACAAGATCAAAACCTATCCTACAGCCAAACCAGTTAGGAAGAAATTGAGACAAGTCCATCCATGAAAGGTTGCGGCTATCAAAGCCAAAGTCAAAAAACTTCTGAAGGCGGGATTCATATATCCTATACCCCTGACGGAATGGGTATCGAATATCATTCCTGTGAACAAAAAGCAGGGAACTATTCAATTCTGTATCGATTTATGATATTTGAATAAAGCTTGTCCCAAGGACAACTTTTCGACTCCACACATCGATCAGATTATCGATAACTATGCCGGGAGTGTCATCTTCTCATTTATGGATGGCTTTTTCGGCTATAATCATATTGAGATATTTCCCGCCGTTCAACATGAGACAACATTTATATGCCCGTGGGGAACCTTTTCCTACAGGAAGTTACCTTTTGGCCTTTAGAATGTTGGGGCCACATTCCAGCGTGCCATGTCCTATGCATTTCACGACATTAAGAACATTGTGAAGCCTTACCTAGACGATATCCCTATGCACTCACAGCTACGGGAAGACCATCCTAGACATCTTAGAGACATTTTCTTGAGATTTCGCCATTACAATATACGACTGAACCCACATAAATGTGTTTTTTGCGTTGAGACAAGACATCTTTTAGGCTTCGTAGTCTCCAAGGATGGTATTCGGATTGATCCCTTAAAGATTACTACAATACTCGATTTACCTGCCCCAACCAAGCTGCTTGAACTCCAAAGTTTGCAAGGGAAGGAAAACTTTCTTCGTCATTTTGTTTGTAACTTCGCTAAGAAAACGCATTGTTATATGCATCTCCTTAAGAAAGAAACTCCATTCTTCTGGGATGACCATGCCCAACGAGCTTTCGACAATCATAAAAATGCTCTGACTCATTCACCCGTCACACACCCCCCGGATTACTCGAAGGATTTTCTCTTGTATGTTGCCGCCTCTATTACTACTATCGGAATGGTTTTAGCTCAAGAGGACCAGAACGGCCTAGAACACATGATTTATTACGCCAGTAAGAATCTTCTGGATTTCGAAACTTGATACTCACATGTGGAGAAGCTAGCATTGGCTACGGTCATTGCTGTCCAAAAATTTCGTCACTACATCCTGCTTCACACCACTACTGTACTCGCAGACCAAAACCCTATGTACTACATCCTGACTCATTAGGTGCTAGGGGGAAAATACTCCCGATGGATTGTTATCCTACAGAAGTTTGACCTTGAATTTTCCAAAGTTACTTCAAAGAAGTCATTAGCTTTTTTCGAGCGGATGTGTGATCTTCCCTGTGCTTTAACAGATTCTGAGCCCAGTGATTCATTATTGGATGAATTTGTGTTCCTAATAAGCACAACTGACCCGTGGTATGGATATTTAATCATTTATCTCCAGACACTGCATTTTCATACTACGATATCTCGTGAGGATCGTCACCGCATTTGTCACCACGCAAAGTACTATCGTATCCTCAATGATACATTGTATAGATGTGGTATAGATACCATTCTCCGATGATGCCTCACCCATACCGAGGCTGAACAAGTTCTTAATGACAGCCATTCTGGGGCATGTGGCGGTCATCTTTCTAGGATGGCTACAGTTCAGAAAATCCTGTGCGCTGGCTATTTCTGGCCTTCTATTTTTAAAGATTGTCATGAGGCTGTTAAGAAATGCCCACCCTGTCAACACTTTTACCCGAAAAAGCACACCCACCCTGCTCCGTTACACCCCGTCATTATCGTTGGCCCTTTCGCCAAATGGGGGATAGATTTCATGCATTGTAAGCCTACCTCAACCGGGGGGCATGGTTACATCATAGTAGTCATGGATTATTTCACTAAGTGGGATGAGGCTATGCCTACATATGTCGAGGATGGTAAGACTGCCGCCCTCTTCCTTTTTAACCATGTAATAGCTAGGTTTGGAGTTCCTCAGTGTATTGTCACTAATCACAGATCACATTTCTAGAATCAGATGATGGTAGAGTTAAGTGCTAAGTTGGGTTTTCACCATGAAAACTTGAATCCCTATTACCCGCAAGCTAATGGTCAAGTTGATGCCATTAACAAAGTTTTAAAAACTATGCTACATCAGATGTTTGGGGATCACAAATCCAACTGGCACCAGACTCTCTTCTCAGCTCTTTGGGCTTATAGAACTTCAGTGAAAACAACAACTGGTTGTACACCTTTTCAATTAGTATATGGACTAGAAGTTGTCCTACCTATTCAGTTTCAAATTCTGTCGTTGAAACTTGTTGTTGAACTTCTCCCTAATACTTCTACCAAGGAAGAAAGGTTTTTATATTTGACCAACCTTGACGAAACTAGACGAGATACTGCCTTGGTTAATGAGGCACATAAGAAACATGTCAAGGCGCAATATGATAAATCTATTGAACCTCGTGTGTTTAATGAAGGTGACCTAGTCCTGACTTATGATAAGAGACATGATAAGCTAGGAAACTGGAAGTTTGAATCAATGTGGTATGGTCCTTTTATCGTTTCCAAGGTTTTAGAAAAGGGGCCTACGAGCTCGTGGATTATGATGGAGTCCCCTTCGGGCAACCTCGTAATGGGTTGTACCTGAAGATGTACTATGCCTAGATCATTCATGTATGGTACCTTGTATATATGTACATTATTTGACTTTTCAGTGTGTTTTGGTACTTTCAATATGGTTTTGAGTTTAATGTCTAGACTGTTTATACCATGTTTTGGTTATGCAGATCATATGGATTTTTATGGCTTCGTCGATGGTGCTTGTCGCCATACCTTGAACCTTGCCTCAGTTGCTTGGGTTCTGTATTCCCCTACACATGATCTAGTGAGTTCAGGAGTAGTTTGTATTGGTCCTTCTACCAACAATATCACCGAGAATGAAACAGTCATAGGTATTTTGACTGAGGCTGCATCCTGGGACATTCATGACTTGGTGGTGTTCATGGAATTGCAATTGGTGGTTTGTCATTTAAACTAGGTATACACCATCAGAAACCCTATGCTACTCCGTCTCTATCGGAGGGTACGTTTATTAGAAAGGTCATTTGAAGTCATTACTTATAGGCATATCCATAGGGCAGACAATACAGTTGCTGATTCATTGGAAAATTATATCCTAGACTGGTATATTGCTCATTCATAGCATGAACCGCACTACTCTATGTAGAAGATGGATGAAGCGGCCTGGCACTCCTACTATGTGCCTCTGATAGCGCATCGGGAGATCACCAATGGATGCATCGGGTATGTCCAATGTAAACCTCTCTAGGTTCTCCTCCAACTCTCCTATAGGGTCATCGCCTCGTTGAACAAATCGATCTCCCACTCGTCTATCCAGTGGGGATGATCCCTCGGGTCGTGCAGCTCCAACATCTGCATGAAAATTTCAGGTCTCGTTACTATACATAAAAACATAAAAAATAAAAAACATTAAAAGACAAAAAACACAAATAGCTATCTTAGGGTTTTGTTTCTTACCCATGTCTCCCCATTTCCCGCCAGGTGGAAGTGGTAGGTCAAGGTCACCCTTGAAATCAGTGCCCGCATGAGCATAATCCTCAATCATGAGGATCTGGTCACTAAGCCATCAGAAGAATGGATCCCTGAACTTCAACTTCCATTTTCCTGCTCCTGTATGGGCCATGATCCTGACCCACCTCAGCATACGAGGGTCTCTCGCCCTCAGCTCAGTAAAAATCACTTGGGGCCTCAAGATAGGGACCCACTCAAAAAATAAATCGGCTAAGATAGAACCATAGCCAAATTGTTTTAATTCTCCTTACCGACACTTGGTCAGCTAGTCTTTAAATATTGGTAGCAATGCCTCCACCCAGTTGAAAACTGTAGGTGACATGGCCTCTATCGCATACAATGATATGTGCCCTAGAAGCCTGATGAGGCCCTTGGCTCCCATCCAGCCTCTGCATGGTAAAAAGAAGAGTGCGGAGAGGAAGATCCACTACTGCCTAGATGGGAATCTTCTTCCCTGAAGTTCTAGTACTGGGAAGGCAGTGGCGTTCAATCAGCTCCTGAGTAGTCATGTCCCCTCCACGGGAACCAGTCAATGAAATCGGGGAGCCCTGTCTCACCAATCCATTCAAGAAGTAGATGTCTTCTGCCTCAATGGTCAACACATGTGCCCCCACCTTGAAGTATTGTTGTTTCGGATTCCACATATGGAGTATATACTCCAACAATATCTCATGAGACACCATACTAGGTGTGTGGAAGAACTTGAGGAGGCCGCAGTTCCTCAATGTGGCTATACATCCTGCATTTCTTTCAGCAAGGGCATCATCATCATCATGTTTCCGTTCCTTCCATATCACCATTTTCGACCACTGAAAACCTGCCAAAAACCATTAATGGACTAGTTAAAGACATATCCAATCATCAAAATCAATTAAAAGTTTGTGTTTTTGCCTATCCATGCATTTTTCCGAACTCACGGCTAGCACCACCTGAGCTCTGTTTACACAGAATGGTGGCACCGCTTGAGTGTAGTGTAATGAGCGCGGTTCTCACGGTGCATCGCCTGTCCCGTAAGGGGTAGGAGCGGTGCCCACATTTAAAGTTTAGGGCCTGCCTAAAATGGCCAAAACCCTCCTAAAATAAAAATAAAAAATGCTTAAAAGTGAAAGCTTAGGGTTTTGTCTTTACCTGGCTCTGACGGCG
The DNA here is from genome assembly GCA_001517045.1 of Pseudotsuga menziesii. NCBI lineage: Eukaryota > Viridiplantae > Streptophyta > Pinopsida > Pinales > Pinaceae > Pseudotsuga > Pseudotsuga menziesii. The sequence continues at coordinate 132,193 of LPNX010734331.1, forward strand.
CTCAAATCGAATGGTCGGATCTCCCAGAGTCAGCAGCTGAAGATCTGGCTCAAAGTTGCTCCAAAATGCTCTTGACAAATGGTAAATAGTAAAATGTTTTGATTTTTACTATTTGGAATGACTTTTATATCTATTTTTAGTGTTTTAATGTCATCTTAACATTTTAAAATCATTTTCATTATAAATTCCATCTATATGACTCATTAAAAGTAAATTTTCAAGAGATTAACGTTGCTATTGAGTTTTGCAGGGGTAGAAATGAAAACAGTAAAAATCTATGGGAAGTTTGTTTTTGACTTTTTCGTGCTTCTTTAAAACGAAAAAATTCCTCGAGCGTTTGTTTCGATACTTTGGTCACGCTCTCAGAACTCAGCATCAAAGTTCCTAGTCTTTTTTCTGATTTTTTTTAGGCTCGTAAAATTGTTCTTCGTTAAAAAGAGACCTAATGGAGTCTCCTTTAAGCTCTTTTCAGACTCCCCAAATATGAAAATATTGTCCAGTCATACTCGTAAAAGTATTTGAAGAGTCGTCTCTCCGACGGTAGGTTATCTATTTTTCAGTTCGGATAGACTATTTTATGAAAAAGGACCCTTTGGAGTTTTCTTTTTTCTTTGTTCAGACTCTCTAAATATGAATGATTCCGAGTTTGCTTTCATTGGACTCGTTAAACTAAGCACCGAGAGACCCTTTTTTGGGAATGAACCCCTCGTTTCTCAAGTTCGTGAAATATATGGGAATGGACTTGTCTTCGAATGAGCTTAAACGAGTGTTTGTTCCCCTCTTTTAATTCGTAAAAACAAAAAGAGGCACTCATCAATCTTGATGGGGGAATTAATGGAAGGGAATCATTTTTCAAATCCAATGGCAGTTGTTTGTCACCTTTGAACATGGCACTTGTCTGCATATCATTCAGTCAATTGGGTATTCAACTGACTTACAAGTTGATCCACTTTCATGAGTCATGTCACTCCTTTGAGTCTTTCAAAAGAATGTATTGTCCATTGTCACGTTGTGTGTCTGTCTGGTCCAGTCATGCTGCCAAGTCTTTTGTCGTGTTGTGCGATGTTCAAAGGAAGAAAGAAGTTTACCTCTGTCGTTAAAACAACCTTTGTGTCAGTACTTTGAGTCAGTCCTATGGTTACATTATCTACGATATTCCAAAATTTTGTTCCAAGTTTTGTGTCGACAATGTGGGATTCATCATGGCCCTCCTTCAATGAGACTATTCCTGTCGACATCAACTCATCATCCGGGAAGTAGTCTTAGAAACAAGTTTAGTACCTTGAGATCCGTATGCCTTAATGACAGATTCTATTGCTATCGACAAAGGTTCATATCATTTTCCTTTGATTGGAAGACTCTGCCGGGTGTTCGACACCAAGACATCTATTCACACTCAGTAGATTGTACTAGGGTACCTTGGGAATCATTGACATCAATGGTGATCTCCCTCACACTTGTTAACGGTTCACCTCATTGACCGATAATCAAGTGGTTTCTACCATGTTCGACTTCAGAATATTGTAATCACATGGATAGAATCGTACTGTGTGAAAGACGAGATGAAGATCCTGGGTATTTGTTAAGCACTCATAGCTTGCTCCCCAGGTTGTGATGGAGTATATTGTATGAAGTACCAACATGGATCCACATTTTTATGGTCGTGGCTATGCTCAAATTTGCATCTGTATGACATAGATCTACATTGTATATCTGGTAGCTATGTCCAAGTTTGAGTCCTCTATCACATGGATCTATGTTTCATTATAGTAGCAATGGTTATTTATTCCTCTCATGGATCTGTCTTGTATTGATCTGCAGCCATGATGAGGTTACATCTATTCATGAGTCAAAGTATTGATGTATTGCAGATACCTATTCGATGACACTCTCTGATCAAGCTGGCACTTACCTCGATGTGCCCTATAAATACAAGCTCATACTCCATGGTTGAGGGAGAGAGATGAAAAGTAGAGTTATGTTGTTGAATTGATACCCTGGCATAATCAATCAAAGAGAAATTGTGGAGCAAGTTGGAGCTATCAGGGACAAGGTGCTAGTCTTTTGAAGGAGTGTATCGACACTAAGGCACATGGTTGTAAGCTCTTTCATTTATTTTCTAATGCAAAGTTGATTTCCTTCCCACATGTTTGTTGCGTTAATCTCACATATATGTTATTGGATTCCTTAGTCACTAATATGGATGTGTAGATAATTTTCTGGCAGCTTTGATGTCTTTATAGGTTTGATATGTTTTACAGGTATATAGGTCCTCCATCAGAGTTACAGTCCAGACGTCTATACGTTCAGGGAAAGTCTTCAACCGAGTTATTCATTCATTTGTTCTGGATCTGAACCATTCAGACCAATGGAACAACTTCTGTCTGCAGAAGGTAATATATTCCTGATAACAATTCTCATGTTCACGTTCTCTTAATTTGAGCACCATCCGACCAATAAAAACCAAAAGCAAATGAGCTTTAACCATTCAATTTGCCATCTGCGTTTTATACATGACTTTTAGTGACAACCTATGCATATGTACACACGCAAGATTTGCTTTTCCTGTGTATATTCAACCCTATACACGAACCGATGATATGTCACCTATGTGGGCCAAGAAACCCACCTTTGGTGGTCCAAAACTTAAAAAATAACCATTAAAATTAAAAATTAATGCATTGAATGGATAGAGAATGGGATTGTGGGTTACCTAGTCCTAACGACTATGGATTTTGTGGACCGTAGCTCCCAGAATATCTGTTTAAAGTTTGGGGTTCTAGTATGATCCAAATGCACTTTGATGGGTAAAACACCAAATGGTATGGTAAAATTTTGATTTTTTACTATTTATTAAATATATTTACCCACTTTTTCTATAGTTTGGACTATTCACTAACTATTTCCAGCTGTTTGGACTAATATTGTTGTGTAGGGTCCACTTATGGTCCATTTTCATTGAGACTTTGGATCATTCATGCCCATGTGAGGTATAAGACTAAAATGACATCTAGGATAGGACCATTGTCTGTGTGCATTATGCATTATCCTATGACTATGTCACGTTAACCATATGTACAAAACTGCTTCTTAATGTCACAGAACCATCCTACTGTTACTAGAAGTGACATTACGTAAGTGGTAGATTCTTCCTAATCATGGGTTCCCTAGTTAGATGCTCCTTTATCATTTGATTCCCATGGTGAGAACCCCCCCTTAGGTATGGGAGTCCCTCGTAGTCTCGCCATGCCTTTGAAAAAGGATTGCATACTCTTTCTTTTCTTTTATGTTGTCCATCTCCCATAGGGACTCCCGTTTTATCAAGTTGTAATTGCATTGCATTCATCCTCTAGTCATATTGAGCTTAGATTCAGCTCTCTGCTTCACCTTTATAAGCCATATATCCCTAGCTTGTCTCAATCCTATCCAAGCAGATCCTCTCAGTTATCTTTAATTTCTAGCTTGATTATCCCATACCCGGAGGATACATCCCCCCGAGTGTCCTTATCCTACACATGCTTCCTTTCATTGAGCATAGGTATGTTCTATTGCTTGAAACTACTTTTCTTTCCCATTACACTTGCTTCCTCCTTATTGTACTATAAGCAATTATACTCTTTTTCAAGCTTCTTAACATGAAAAAGGCAAAAAAAATTATAAAACATAAAAAGTCGGATGAGAAATGATATTGTATCACCTTGGCAATTGTTGTGTCGCCTTCAAACAAAGCACAATCCATGAGTCAATTCATCATTGATTGGGTTTTTATTATGATCTTAGGAGTTGCACTCATGATTCGTAGCTTTCTCCACTGACTGGTTATGCTTCCAGTCACTACAGAGCCTCTGTTGATGCCTCCTATGTCACAGATTTGTCCCAGTTTGCATTTTGAGTGTATGTTGCATGTGTGTCTCCATCTTCCTTGTGCTCTTGTGCAAAGGAAGCCTTTAACCTGAGTCGTCCATTCCTCAGTTATGTTGACTCTGCATGTTGGACATTCACGATAGACTGGTTACTGGTTCGCACTCATCTTGCTCATCTGAGTTCTTACTAATTATCCATTTTTGATGTGTACCTCATGTTGGTTGATGGGGGATTCCTTAATGCACGACTTCCAACAGATTCCATTCCATCAACTTCAGATCATTTATTATAGAATAAGGATTTAGAGTCCATTGAGTGCCTTGAGGCTTGCAATAATAAGTGGTAGGTTCTCTCGCCATCGACATAATTGGGAATACATCAATGTCCCCTGATCGATGGATTTTTTCAATTATCCAACCTCAACACATCTATTCACACTTGATTAAATTCACTTTATACCTTGATTCCCATTATAATTATTGATGGTATTTCTCATGTCTGTTAACGATATACATCAATAACCAGTAATCACATGATGGTCCATCATGTTCGACCTCAACACCTTTATTCACGTGATGGGACATGTACTAGCAGTGATTTGTGTAGAAGACCTCAGAGTTTGTTGGCATCCCATATATGCCACCTCATTGATATCGATAATATTATTAGATATCAGTTCTCATGCCAGATTTTAGTGTACCTTCTTATGTACCATGTGTCTTCATTCAATATGGAGACCATACTCCACTATATATTGTGCGTGGCTATGACCACTCATGACATATGTTTATTATACTTGTTCATGTCCATTGTACTTATATGTATTCAGGACTGCTATGTATACTTCATATTTGCATTCATATGTAGAGATTGATCATTGTGTTATACTGACGAGTGGCTAGTTCTTCCACCTAGTTCTTCACTACTCCACTCTTGGGACTTTTATAATGTATTTCGTCCATCGTGTACCTCTTTAACCTCACACATTAGGGGGCATATGTTATAGCATGATTTGTCACACCTGATACATCATTCTTTGATGGCCTTTCCCTGTCCCTATGCAGACTCACTATACCGCATTTTCTCACCATTTCCCTGTTGCTCCAATTGAACCCCTTAAAAAACTCTTTTTGAAGATACATGTGGGTCACAAGTCTACAACTCACGTATAAGCAACCTGTGCCACTGTCACCCGCGTACATCAATTTTTATGCTAAAAAATAAAATACAAAAATATTTGGAGTTTTCCCCTTCAAGTAGTGAATGGCTTGATCCTTGGCCTTCCATATGTCGGGAAACACTTCGATTCGACCCTTCACTTCCCATTGAGGGGCTATATATTGAGTTATTGTGAAGCATTAGAGGAGAAGAATTTTGGAGAGTAAATAGATTATCGCACAAATTTTCCCTTCTTGTATACTCGAGTCTGCATCCCTTTGTCCTTGAGGTATCCATTAGTGCTTCTTCCCAAGCTTGCCTTTGTATTTGTGAGCTTGACATTGCATGGAGGATTGAAGTGGTGGAGGCCCAGGTGGAGGGACTTGGTTTCTTGGTTTCAACGAGGTGCCGACAGAGGTAGTCATTTATATCTCTATTTAAACTAATAGAAAAATCCATTTCTCATCCAATTTCATGTGTAATTATGAATATTTGTATCCATGGATGTAATTAATTTGTATACATGTTTAAATGGAATATGCTAGATTAAACACTAACACTTTATATATCATGCTTGCATACCTCTTTGTTTTTGAGGATGAAGTGAAGGGACATGTTTTGATCGAGAGATCAACAAGGATCTTCTTTGAACGTCCATTTGAGGTATGGTTCTTATCCTTTAGTGTTTAGTTTCATTATGTATCTAGCATGCCTGAGAATGTTGGTGTCATATTGTCTGTTGTGGTCCACCCAAGCCATAGGAAATTTTTCTCTGTAATAGAGGCTGAGATTTCCTCTTTAAAAAAATCACTTTTGCAACAAGATGTTCACGTTATTATTGAACCTTATTTCAATTGCTTTGAGTCCTTATTTGAATCTATTTTCATATTTACAATATTTGTATACAATTGTAGCATCAGGAAAGCAATTGCACAAACATTTCACAATTGTGTCCTTTCAAATGATGGTAGAGCAATGAAATTAGGGAAGACCTTGCTCAATCGAAATATGATTAATCAAGAAAAAAGTATCCTTGATCAGTGGAAATCCTATATTGTGAAATTAGGAGAGCCATACTCCATTGGCCATATAGAAGTAGATCAATTTTCCATTCGATGGTTGTCTGAGTTACTAGAAACTACAATTTGCTTTTGGGACATTGGGCTGGAAAACAAATGTAGTCGGATTCTTCCCTGCAAATAATCCAACTAGATTTCTACATTTATTACAAATTCTAGTGTACAAATCATGCATACATTTAAAACCTTAGACAAGAATATATTCTGAGACGACGTCTTTACAAATTGCCCATACGTTTATTGAAAATTAATTTTTTGTACCAAATAAGCAAACAAAATATGGAGGTTGTTCAAAGTGATCGATTCAACCAACAAGGAAAATATTGCACATTGGAGTGTTGGTCAAGCAAAATGAGCATATTTACAACCAGAGAAAAATATGGAGACTCCTCCAAAAAATAAAATAAAAGGAGCCTCCTTCTAGCATAGATAATGTGTCCTGGAGCTCCAAACACGTTCTCTAGTAATGGAAAACAAAATCGAATCGTTATAATCCTAGTGTTGTTGCAAATAATTTGTGCTCTTTGAAGTGTGGTTTATGTAAAGAGGGATTAATTTTGTCATCAAATACAAATAAAATCTAAAAAGGATGCAAAGACAATATTTGGATACCTTAAATTTATTCAATATATGCCAATACATCCATGTGTGGTTTGTCAATGGTTGCATTTCAAAAAAGACATGCGTGGAATTAAAAACCACACAATATCATCAATTACATTGTTTGAATCTATTAAAGATTCTATAATGGTTTCAAAAGATAGAAACCTTTACAAATTTTGCAAAAAAGAACTAGACAATTGCGATTTTCCAGTTTTTGCATCACCTTTGAAAATTTGTCACAATACATTATTTTCGTATGTAAGTGCTTTGACATCGTTGGAAGAGCGTCTGGTTTCACCAAGAATAGTGTTTGATCAAATAAGACAACTTAGCTACAAATGATCCCAGCTTGGTCTTACCGAAACAATAATAAACATCCCATCAAATCTTGATAAAGGTCAACAAGCATTGCCCAAGGATCTAAATGACACAAACACAATTGCACTTCTCCTGAAACGAAAACTAGTTTTCAAAATTTCCTTCATTGCTGGAAATGTGTGTCCAAAAGTTGTCATGGTTGCACTTAACCACGGGGGATTCACCTTATTGAAAAATATCTTATCACGTTCATTCATAAAGGGGGATTTTTAATTGTGAAAAATAAGGTCACTATATTGGAGGTATTGGGGGGGGGATAGGGTATGGGGGGTTTATAGGTATTGGGGGGGGGATAGGGTATGGGGGGTTTATAGGTATTGGGGGGGTATAAAAAGAGGTTTCTAGTAAAAATAAGGAATATATTGTAAAAATAGAGTTTTTTAAATTGGAAATATGTATTGGGAGGGGGGCTCAACAAAAGGAGTTTTGTAAGTAATTATCAATATATAGTGAAATTAGGGGTATTATTTAATATCCCATGAACGAAGGTGCTATGACATCGTTTCACTATGTGAAGACCCCATGCACTTAACGACCTTTGCAAACAAATATTTACAAAGATGAAGGTGTTTTCATTAACAATCATTGGGATAAAACAATCAATGATGTGCTTGCGCAAGAATCAAATACAACAGTAGACATGTGATACATAGAAACACTTGAACATGAAATTGACATGGAGCCAATATCGAAAGCATTGATACATGGATATGGATAATCCTACTTGCTAGATGATCTGACAAAAAAAACATTGAAATTGCTCCTTTAGAGGAATTTCTCCCGTTGGGCATCTTCCAAGACAAATATTCTGAGGAGTTAAATTTTCCTACACTTCTTTTTGGGTTTAATCAACAGTAAGACATTATAGATCATTCTTCCTATTGGTAAGTATCAAAATGGGAGTTGAAACATGAAAGCACAAACCTTGAAACACATGGCACAAACATATACTTTAAAGAAGTAAAAGTAATTATAGAACTAATATCTAGTACTGCTTGGATATCTATTTGTATTGGAGAGCTAAAAGGGAAAAATTAGTGGTAAAAGAGGTGAAATCAAAAGCCAATATTGAAAATTGCCTCTATTGTTGCATATCGTTCTTTGAAAGAAATAAGAACATTGTTTGATTACTATGAAAACATGAAAACATACATTTTTGCAATGATAAGACAAATTGGTCCTTTTTTTGTCACATTTACAAGTGCAGAACATGTTTGGAACTCTCTATGCAATGCATTGCAACAAATTGACAAAAAATAACGAGTCAATTGTGCTTGACAATTTCCCTAACCAAACAATTGACACATTCATCAGAAAAACACCAAGTCATTTGTAGTCGTTACTATAGGCCTAATGACAACATTAAAGTCTTTAATTTTTAAAAATTGACCGGATTTTTGGAGAAGTTCAAAAATTATTTTTCACGGCATAATTTCAACAAAGAGAAAATGAACATAAACATGCTATGCTTTGGATCAAGGATACACTACTATATGGAAATAACTCAAACGATGAAATCACTACTTTCATTGATAGTTACATATCCACATACTCTTCTTTACTTAACAAAATCTTTGTAAAATATCAAACACACCACCATACAAAAACTTGTAAAAAACATTAAAATTCTAGTTGTTTATTCAATTTCCTATTGCCTCCTATTGATAAAACAATGATATTAGACCCACCTGAAAATAGTATATGCTACAAAACAAAAATCCGGAGAAATGTTTTCCATTATTGAAAATCGACAATACCAAATCAATGACCTTTGATGCCTTTGTTGTAGAAATACAAATAACAAAAGATGATTACATTTTGCTACTACGTTTTTTTGCTTAATCACCCTACTCTAATAAAGAAAAGAAACCCTGCTACCATATAAACCATTTTTCAAAGTCAATACCAAATTTGTGGCAAGAAAATACAGATGCGCAGTTTGTGTTGGACGCATATGCAACTGCAAAATATGCCAGCTCACACATAACGAAAAATAGATCACACTATGACAACTTCATTGATAAAAATCAAGGAGTAATGCCTTGCTGATAAAGATGGCAAAATTTAAACTATGGAATGTGTTTTTAAATATGAAACAAATGTCCAGTAGACAAGTATCCCACGTTGTGCTTTCATTTCCTTTTCATTCATCTTTCATGGAAAACAACCTTCATAAACATTGCCCTTCATGTTAAAAATGCCTTCTCTGTTGCAAAAGGAACCTGACGATTCACAAGACATTGCCTCTTCTTCTGTCTTGGACAAACACATCACACAACCCGTTGATCTTGAAAATATTTCATTTGTAGAAAAAATTCATGGTGCACATGGAAAAAATTCTTACTATTAAAAAAGATTGTTGCAACTGGAAAATGGGGCAAGGTTGAAACCACAGCTGAGATGATTGAAATAGAAACTAGAGACATGTCCAGTTTTCCTGCACCGACAAATATAATGGCATGTACTATACCTTGTTTTTTAAAATACGGCATTCAAAATGATCTCATCCACAAAGCTCATAATAAATCAGTACAGGAAATTGACAGTTGCAATTTAACACAAAATCTATTCTTACTGTCAATTGACCAGTATCATGTTCTTAGGAAAACACTTAATCTGAGAAACATAAAATTATAAAAGAAATAATTTCCAGAAATAAAAAGGATCCTTCCACTCCAATTTACTTGTTCTTGACTGGAAGAGTAGGAACTGGACAAACCTATACAACAAAAACAATTTATCACATCTTATTGCATTACTATGACAAAGACATTGGTAGTGATCCTCTGAAGAAAAAGGATTTATTGTTGCATTTATTGGAAAAGATACATACAATGTGGACGGAGTTACCATCCACTTTTCTCTAAGTTTTCCATTAGGTTCTTCAAAAATTCTTCCTCTAAATTCCAATACCCTTGACTTGTTGGCAAAAGAATATGCACAATTCAGAGTATTGCTAGTTGATGAAGTGTCTTTGATAGGATCTCGAATGTTGTATAACATTGAAAAACAACTAGAATAAATTATGCATAATCCAACCAAACCATTTGGAAGACTTGATGTAATATTTTGTGGAGATCTTTGTCTAGCCTAGCCTAGCATGTTCACAATTTTTAGATTTTTTAGGAACCAAAATTCCAAGAATAAATATTTCCATCAACTTTTTGCTTGACAACATCAAATTCTATGAGTTGAAAATAGTTGTCCAATAAAAAAACTATGACTTCATAGCTATACTAAATAGAACAAGAACTTGTTTACAAACAACTAATAACATTGGCTTCTTGAATCGACGTTGTTTCAGCAACCCGCCAAGGGATGCAAAATTCTCATATTTGTTCTATAGTAAGAAACATGTGCAAGAACACAATGCAAATATGTTGTCCCTCATCAATACATATATAGTTGTGCTTTTATCTCGTGATAACAAAATCGATTCAGTTGAGAAAGTCACAAACATGTTGAAGGCAACGCCACTCCCTTTGACAATAACTTTGAAAAAAAAACGTGCTTGTTGAGTTAATAAGGGGAAACTATTCAATTGATGATGGGTTGGTCAATGGTGCAAAAGGTTTGTTTAGACACTATACATAAGGAAATCCTGATTTCATATGGATTGAATTTTCAGACATAAAAATTGGTTTAAAAGAAAGAAGAAAAATGCAACATATTTTTCAACCTGATATCAAATACGAATAGACACCAATCAAAAGAATCACAATACAAACAACCTTTGAAAGAAAAAGTGTTGTCATGAGAGCCTAGTTCCCAATTCAACTAGCTTGTGCATGCACAATCCATAGAGCCTTAAGGCCTAACAATGGAAAAATTAGCTTTTGATTCCAAATGTGTAAAAAATATAGCCTTGTTTACACAACTTTGTCTCCTGTCAAAGACATCAATTGTATTGACCTATTGAGCAAACTAGAAGAAAATGTTTTCTCTCTTTTCGCAAAAGTAAAAATTGAAATAGATAGATTGGAAAAGCATGGCCCTTGTAAATTTCAATATGGCTTAATTCCAAAACCAAATACTTATTATCTAACTATTTGTATACTCAACACTCGCAGCTTGCATTTGCACATCGATAATGTTGAAAATAACCATGAATTGATGCAGGTAGACATTATATTTCTTTAGGAGGCACATTTGTATATGGCACTTGCTAACACAAGATTCATAGAGAAATACAACTGTCTATTATCATTTTCAGTCCATGGTATTCTTACAATGGAAAAAAAAAACATTCCAATAATCAAATCAGAAAATTACAAAGGAAGGTCAATTGAGTCTATTGCCACTGACATATTGTACAATAGAAATGTTCTAAAGATAATAAACATTTATGTTAGGCCACACTCTATGCTTCATAGTCTTCTTCAAATATTATATCACCTGCTCTCAAATTCCACAAGCAACACACAATTTGTAATAGTTGGAAACTATAACATTGACATGATATTAAAAGAAACACCATCAAAAAGAAAATTGCAATACTTTATACAAATGAAACATTTTGTATTATAAACATAAATCCCAACAAAATGATTTAGGAACAATGCTTGAACATTTTTGGACAACCTTGCAAAGCAATGGCGTCGCTTTCAACATTTGAGATGCTTATTGGAGAGACAACAATTCTAGCTTCTTGTTGATTCTTACCAAAGCTATATGATTTGTTTATGATATATTCTTCAACCTCCCAAACGGAGGGACAAATAAGTTCATGTTGCTATCAACATTGTTCTTGAGAAAACAACATTTTTTCCAAAAATATGATCATTTTAGAAAAAAATATATATGGGAATAAAATTCGCAACTCAAGTTCTAAATATGCATAGGAAAAGAACAAAAAATGTGGATAAAAAAAAATAGAAAACGTTAATTGGATTTCAAAAATAAAAAATGACAAAACAAACAAAAGGCCCCCCTGATGCCATCGGGCCAAAAAAGGGGGGAAAATTGTGCAACAAAGATGTCAATGCTTGAGAAAAATATGAAGCTACTTTAACTTTAAAACTTTTGATAAACAAATCCAGTGCAAGTAGATATCATCAACAATTCAAACACACAAATTAATCAAATAATAAGACACGTGATGGGGAAAACCCTACAAAATTCGGAGGATGAAAAACCAAACAAACAATCTTTGAGTATGATATATAATTGTATAGAATGATGGTTGTTCCTTTCAAGGTCTCTTAAAGGCCTTCAATTTTTTCTATTTATTCCTTTTATCATTCAATATCTCTTGGTAATCTCCTTTCCTGTATAGGTCCCCATTCCTATCCCAAAGGTGGGGTAATCCTCTTTATATTGTATCTATGACTAGGAGTTTAAAGAAAGTGATTTTTGACACCATGTTGCTTATTCTACTTTGAGCTCTATTCATTAGGGTTCTCTTAGTTATCACCTCATTTGCCTCTCTAATCAAATAGGTTATGTTTTTAACCCCCAAATATTTTGGTTGTAACTTGGTGCTACTATTTAGGAATTTGATCATATTACTGGCAATGTCAGGCATATATTGCAGTTCATCCCTTATCCTTATTATTTCTATTGTTGTATTAGTTTCCAATTCTAACACATCCTGAATTAATTCAAAATGGTCCCAATATTGGAGGTCTTATTCACCTATATTGTCCCATAGTTCCTTCTTGGATCCTTTGAGGAGGTATTTTCCTATTAGCTTTTTGTTTAGTGATCCCACCCGATGTTGTAGATTGTCACTCTCCTGGTCCAAATGATCAGTGAGGTCATCCTTTTCTTTCATGTAGGTTTCTATCTCTTTAATTTTGTGTCCCTTCTCCCTTAACTCCCCTTTCAAAGTGTTCACTCCCATCTGGTTAGATATTAAGTTTGTTTGAATCTTCCCAACCCGTTTAGTGGATTGAGGGGTGACTTGGGAAGAAAGGGAGGTTCTCTCCATCTCCATCCTTGATATTTGTAGCTCCAAGTTGTTAGGATATTTAGACACTTAGAAGTTAGTTAAGATCAACTTGTGTAATATATCCATTAGGTAAAAGTGTGTTTCTTTAGTATGCGTTAGTATGCATTTGTAAATATTATAATCCTACTGTCACGATATGTTCTGGACATAGAGTGATCCGACGGTTCAACTTCTCTTAGATCATACCTACCATTGATCCATGGTTTAACACCCGATTGGTCTATGATCTCTATTTAAAGAGCATAGAGGGTCATTGGCTAGTTGATCGATTATGAAAAGCTCATATGTAACTTTCTTTCTTTTACATAATAAATTGCTCCAAGTAGCTATTTGGCTGGGGTCGTGGACTGTTTCCCTCTTGAGGGTTTTAACCACGTGACAAACATCAGTGTGTTGATCTGTGATCTATTTGTGTGAAGTGGTTTCTCAAGTTGTTCGGTCTTTTGGGAGTACCCTGTGTACCCGAACATGGTATCAAAGCGTTTATGAAGAGCCGCTTTCAGTTTTGATCAAGATCTAGAACCGGTGTTGTCGAAACTTTGAAAGGGTTTCTGGTTCTGTATTTTTTGTGCATTTGTGGCCTGTGGGAGCTATTCCATTGCGTCTGGAGCACCGTTTCCATTGGGAAATAGTTTTCATTTCATCAAAAATTGTTTCCGTTTGTTCCAGAAACACTCATTTCGGCAAATCTGAAAGTATAATGTTACAGTGACGGATTTGTTTTATTTTTTTTAAATCTTTCATATTTTATCAGTTTTATTATTAGATCTTTACTGTTTTAGTCTCGGACTGTTGCTTTCCCTAGCTGCATTTGCTCTTTGTCATGCACCTTGCGCGATCGCGGCGAATCAGAAACAGTAAGGGAAAGTTTTTTTTCTTGTCTTCTCGGCTACGTATGCTCTTTGTCGTGCAGCTTGTGTGATCACGGAAAATCAGAAACAACGAGAAAAATTGAAAACGTAGACTTTCCGGGTAAGGTAACCAAAATCTAACTTCATTGTGTGGAAAAAAAAATGTTTTTGTTTTTCATTTTTTTGTGATTTGCAGGGAAAAAAAGGCAAGCACGGAGAACGAGAGAGAAGAGTAAAAAAAAAAAAACCCTTTCCTCTTTCCATTCTTTTACGCACCTTTTAAACTTAGCTCACTTGGTCCAAAATTGCTTTATTCCTTAATAGGTCTTGAGTTTAGTCTTATTAAGCTACTTTTTAGTGCATGCAATTTCTATTTTCAAGTTACTTTATTGTAAAAGTGCATCTCACATAAATAAAATAAAATAAAAAGTGAATCACTTAAGTCTTTTAATTTATTGCCGCACTATTTAAAAGTAACATTATTGTAAAAGTGAACATCACTTATTCTACAAAAGTGATTCATTTAAAAACAACTTTATTGTAAGGTGATTGTCAAAAGTTGATCTTGGGAAGAGGGGGGTTCTTTTTTTTAGTTGGTCAAATTAATATTTGTCACGTCACTATTGGGGACATCTTCAACATTTTCTTTGATCAATCATAACTTCATCATCCAGACTCAGTTTCCAGTGTCGTTTTTTTAAACCACATATTTTTTTGAGTTCTTTTAATCCAGACAGTTAGTTTTTGTTCTTTCAGCCATTATTTTACAGTATGGCCGCCCCTTGTGATATTATACTTACAAGTTCTAACTATTTTTTATGGAAATCTCGTATGGAGGATGTTCTGCAAAGTAGGAGAATTTTCAGGATAACCTCAGGGAAAGAAACAGAACCGACTGACGATGATAAGCAAATTAAATGGGCAAATAGATGTGATGAAGCTCGTGGATTGATTGGGATGTCAATCTCTACTGATTTGTGATTTCACATATCTGGAATTGATGAACTTGATATAGCTTGGGAAAAGTTGGAATATGTGTTTGGTAAACACAATGAAATTTGGGGTCATCAACTTGAGAATGAGTTGATTTCCTTGAATCCAAATGATTTTCATGCATTCAAGACTATTTATCTAAGTATAAAACTCTTATACTCTTATGTGCAGAATGCAAGATTAAGAAAGAAGACAAACAATGTATTTACCATATTCTTTTCAAACTTGGACCTGCATATTCTGTTTTTGTATCTACATTCTACTCTATGAAAGAATCCTTGACCGCAGCTAGCTATCAAGGGCCTAGTCTTGAATCCTTTTGCGATTCCTTAATTAGAGAGCAAGATAAGCTCATTCATCTTGGAATAATTAACAATGCCGATACATCTGGGAAAGCCTTATTGTCCCAACAGAAACAAAAGTCCAAGCCTCCCAAGAAATAAAATTTTCGAAATAATAAGCCAAACAACAAGGGTCCCAAACCCTCTCAGTCGGCTCCTTCTTTAAAAAATGACAAATGATCCAAGCCAAAAGGAAAGAAGACTGAGCGTCATTGAAATTTTTGTGGGAAGATAATCATGATGAATCTAAGTGTTTCAAGAAGATGGCAGCCTTGGAAGCAACAATGAAGAAGCACCACATCAGCCTAGATTCGTCTTCAGAATCTAACTCTCATGGACATGCACTTTGTGCTTCTAGTTACTCTTATACTGCATCTTTTTCGTCTACTTCAAATGAATAGCTCATTGATTCTAGAGCATCTTATCATATGGATAAGGATCAAGCCATCTTTTCTACTATGCATGAATGTAACACCAAACAAATATTTGTTGGTGATGATAGATCTCTAAGTGTTGTAGGATCCAGAACAGTTCCAATAGAAAATGGTCATTTCAGTGATGCACTATGTGTTCCAAAAATTTCCTGCAATTTGTTATCGGTTTATCAAATTACTCATTCGGGTTAAGGTAAAATTGTGACGTTTACACCTCACCAAGTTGTAATCAAGGATTTTAAAAATCCTCAAAATGTCCTTGCTACTAGAACTGTTGATGATATTACCAGGTTGTACAAATTTAACAACTTTGGGTCATCACCTTTTCCTTCATTTTTTGTTTCTCATAGTGATAACTTGAGCAAACTTTGGCATGCGCGATTTGGTCACTTAAATTATCGCTCATTGCAACAACTATGTAAAGACAAATGATGGTGACTGTTCTTCCGATGGTATCTTGCAAGGATGGTGTTTGTTCCGCTTGTGTACTAAAAAAACATCATCAGGACAACTTTGACAAGCGTGCCTCTTGGCACACCTAGGTTCCCTTGGAGCTTGTGCATAGTGACTTGTGTGGCCATCTTCCATCTGCATCATTTTCTGGTTTCAAATATTTTTTAACTTTCATTGATGACTACTCCAAAGGCACTTGGGTTTACTTCCTAAAACTTAAGAGCGAAGTATTTAACATGTTCTTGGCCTACAAGGCCTTTGCTGAAAAACAATCTGGTCATCAAATTATTAAGTTAAGATCTGACAATGGAGGAGAATATGTTAACAACAAGTTCACTACTTTCTGCACTGAACAAGGAATCCAACAACAACACACTGTTCCATATACACCACAAAAAAATGGTGTAGCTGAACGGAAGAACCGCACTTTAAAAGAAATGGCTAATTGTATGATCCAATCTAAGGGACTAAGTCTTCAATATTGGGATGAAGCCATAAATTGTGTAAATTACATAGTTAATCGTACACCCACTAAAGTTTTACAAGGTATAACACCGGAATAATCATGGAGTAAAATTAAACCAGATGTAAGTCACTTTCATGTGTTTGGTTGTGAAGCATGGGCTCACATTTCGAATGAAAAATGGAAAGCATTGCAGCCTAAAAGTGAAAAGTGCATATTTGTTGGATATTCAGAAGATGTAAGAGGTTATAGACTTCTCCAGCCACATTCTCATGATATAATCATTAGAAGAGATGTTAAATTTGATGAAAATCTCTTGGCCTGCGAGCCTAACTTGGCGGGTGTGCCATCTTTGGCCTGTGAGCCTGATTCGGTGATTGTGCCTTCTTCTTCTTCTTCCAACTTCCTTGACAGGTTCCCAACTCTTGTTTCTGATGATGACAGTGAGGATGAAAATCCACCTCCGCTTGCTCATGTTCCTCCAATTGCACCAGCACCAATGCTTCCTCGATGGGTCTGTTCAACATGTGAAGTAGCTGGTGATCTTGCCGGTGATCCTAGAGATCAACGTCGAACACGTTCTCATTTTCAGTGATCCTCTTCTTTTTTGGCTCAAGTTTCTGAGAATCATGATCCATAAACTTTTGCAGAAGCTTTAGGAAATCCATATTGGGAAGCACCTATGGATGAAGAATATTTTTCCATAATGGCGAACGATACTTGAGATCTTGTTCCTCTTCCAAAAGGAAAAAAAATTGTCAGATGTAAATGGGTCTACAGAACTAAGTATGCATCAGATGGAAGTGTTGAAAGACTTAAGGCAATGTTAGTTGCCAAAGGTTTTTCCCAAGTTGAAGGGATTGACTACAATGAAACCTTTTCTCCTGTCACAAAAATGAATTCCATCCACCTTGTTCTTTCCCTTGCAGCCTTACATAACTGGGAAGTCCATCAAATGGATGTCAAGTCTATCTTTTTTCATGGTGATTTACAGGAGAAAATTTACATGGAACAACCTCTTGGATATGTTCAGAATAACTCTAGCCTTGTCTGTCTCCTTAAGAAATCCTTATATGGCCTTAAGCAAGCTCCTAGAGTTTGGTATGCCAAAATGGATAGCTTTCTCCTTAACACTGCTTTTTCTAGATGCCATTCTAACCCCAATGTCTATACCAAGAAAGTAGGAAACCATCTCATCATACTTGTTCTTTATGTTGATGATCTTATCTTTACTGGTAGTGACCCTAAGCTTATAACCCATGTGAAATCCAGTCTTAAGCAAAATTTTGAAATGTCAGACTTAGGACATTTGCATTATTTTCTTGGTCTCCAAGTCTTGCAAACCAAAGAAGGAATCTTTCTTTCCCAGTCGAAGTATGCTTGTGACCTTCCTCGTCGCTTCCACATGGAAGATTGTAAACCAGCCCCTTCTCCCTTCCATTCTGGAGTCAAACTTTCTACCACTTGTACTTCCCCTGAAATAGATACCACCTTATATCGTCAGCTTGTTGGTAGTATTTTATACTTGACTCATTCATGTCCTGACCTTTCCTTTGCCATTGGTCGTGTTGCCCGTTATATGCAAAATCCTCATGAAAGTCACAGGAAAGCAGCAAAAAGAATACTTCGATATATTCGAGGTACAATTCAGTTTGGGATTCATTACAGTACAGGGGGGAAACCTTTGTTGGTTGGTTTCACTGATTCAGATTGGGTCGGCGATCCTGATGATCGAAATTCTACTGTAGGTTATGTTTTCAGTCTGGGATCTGGACCTGTCACTTGGGCTTGTAAGAAACAACAAGCTCTTGCTCTTTCTTCTGCAGAAGCAGAATATTGAGCTGCAGTTGATGCCAGTCAGGAAGCTTTATGGCTTCGACAGATCCTTTCAGAGTTTGGATTCGAGCAGCAGTAGCCTACTCCACTTTGGTGCGACAATCAAAGTGCCATCAAGCTTGCCAAAGATCTAGTTCTACATCAGCGCAACAAACGCATTGAGCTACACATGCACTTCATCATAAAACTTGTTCATGATAGTGTTATTGAAATTCTCTATTGCCCTACAGATGATCAAGTTGCAGACATCTTCACCAAGTCTCTTACAGAAGTGAAGTTTTCTAAACTTCGATCTATGTTAGTAGTTTAGGAATGCGTCCTTAAGGGGGGATAGGCTCTAATGCCTCCTTCCTTCTCCTAATAGTGTCACTTTTGTAAATCCTTCAATCCTATCCTAGGTTGTTCTTAAGGGGGGATGTTAGGATATTTATACACTTAGGTGTTAGTTAAGATCAACTTGTGTAATATATCCATTAGGTAAAAGTGTGTTTCTTTAGTATGCATTAGTATGCATTTGTAAATATTCTAATCCAATGGTCACAATATGTTCTAGACATAGAGTGATCTGACAGTTCAACTTCTCTTAGATTCATACCTACCATTGATCTGTGGATTAACACCTGATTGGTCTATGATCTCTATTTAAAGAGCATAGAGGGTCCTTGGCTAGTTGATCGATTATGTGAAGCTCATATGTAAGGGGTTTCTCTTTCTTAGGGTATTGTGGGATTTAATCTTTGAAAATGAGTCCATAAGAGTTTTATTTTAATGAGGAATCTAAAACAATGAAAAGAGGGGGTTAAAACGGTGAGAATTACCATCTTGGTTGAGTCGTCGGGTTGCTGACTGTAGCACTGGCATCGAAATATTTGGTGCAATGATGATGACATGATTCTTCTTTTCTTAGCAAAAAATGAGGAACTTTTGTGTTATTTTTTCCCTTTAATGACTGGAAATTTGAATTTTCCAAGTGGATGACAACTGTTGGACACAATTGGGGTGATGTCATCTAGGCCGTAGGGGCCATGTGTCACCTTTGGGTTGGTGCACGTGGAATCTACATGTACTATGGTCACCCTGGTGGATGCAATTTTCAAATAATATGCATGTGCATCCCATAGATTTGGTGGGTATCAATGAGGCATATATATCATCCATGTGGAGGGCCCCTTGGATCCTGTTTTTTCGGAGAGTTGGTAGTAGTGGCTTGGAAAAACATGACATTGAGAATGCCTTTGTTGGAGATGTTACCAATACACTCTTGATGCATGGCCTGACGATATTCTTCCAATGGATTGGCAAGTTGATGTTAAGTCATGTGCACCTTTGTGATGCATTATGGTTCCTAATTGTCAATCTAGGAACTCAAATAGAGATATGCGTGTTTTTCAAGGTTGAATCATTTTTACTCGGCCCTTGTCCTTAGCCCTTGGTTCCTTCGAATTTCTTTTTCCCATTCACTAAAGTTTACTCCTTCATCCTTTATTTCTTAGATTGTATTCCTTTGAAGCTCAATGACCTGGTTTTAGGTTTCTCTCCTTAGCCCTTCTTTCCATACATATTAATGTTTGGGTTCTCATATTTAGGGATTTCTTTACTAGCTCTTGGATTCACCTTGGTGTTGAAACTAAGCTAACTCCTTTGATATTGAGATTGGGCCTTGAGTACTAATAGAGATCATAAGAAATGAGGATTATGAAATGAATTTCCTAATCCATAAATTTATTAATATTACTTCAAATAATTAGGGTGAGGTAGAGACCTTAGCCATCATATCAACTTTGTCTGATTAAGTGATTTGAATTCATTGGGGTGGAAGGAAAATCCAAAATACTTATTGGCATCCTCAATATGAAGGTTGTTTGTAAGGATTGATTTATTAAAGGAAAATTCACTTGTATTAAACATGAAGTAGAATAGTTGAACATTGTTTTTAATCATACCCATAACACCAACAAATAAAGTGGTCTACTAGATATCGAACAAAGCCATTGACCAAAAAACCAAGGTTTACAGTGAAGTAAAAAAATCCATTATTGAGACAAAATGTTTGGAAGATACATTGGGCCACCTTATCGTTCATTGCGATCAATTATAAAATTGGCATAATCATTACTATAATATATCTACCCTACATCACCAATCAAACATGGTTAGTTTGGTACGTTGGCAATGGATTGCAAAGCATAATGAAGCACAATTTGCAGACATATCTAGGTACTCCCATCAATGTTCCTTCAATATGTTGAATTCAAATTTAAAATGTTTTTCATGGCCCCCATTATCCTTCTACGAGAATTTGATAGAGGCATGAATATCAGAAGAATTATGGAACCTAGTTCTTACTCCAAGTGAAGAGGGTGTAAACATAAATGCCTAGGAATCACATTGGAGCAACTACAAAGAAAAAACAAAATAAGTAGTGTAATAAGGTTGAGACAAATATGGAGGCAAAAAAATACAGTAAATCAAGTGAATAAATTGGTGAAGGTCCATAACATAATAGGGAGAAACATAATAAATCTTTTGTGTTTCTTCAGAACATAGAGATAGAGATGGAAATATTGGGAAACTTGGTGAAATATACGTTAGTGGAAATTTGGGCTTTTCCCCAACTATAGATCTTCACTCAGTCTATAATTAGAATGAAAATTACTCAAATCCTCATGAATTGAAAGGAAAACATGGTTTGATTCCCAACACTCCTCAATCCTTAGCGGGTCACTAAGTTACCAAATTACTAAATCATGAAGAGGGAAAAGGAGAAACAACATAAAATGTAGTTCAAGAAATATAAGTGCCATTTCATACTACAATATCAAATACTCTTATGCCCCATGTAGTATGAGGATGTTTCCCTGATACCACAAAGAAGAAGAAGGAAAACTAGGACAATTTCTACATACCCATATGCTTCAAAAAAACATCGACGAACACTTCTTTGGAGTCTTCAATGGCTATGGGAAGTATGGAGCACAATCGATAGAGTCATCAAGAAGAGGCCCTATGAACATCTTCTCAAGGATCCACTTTTATCCATGGATTTCATCTTGGGATATCATTTTGCATTTTGAGATACTAATGAGTCGTTCCATAGAGACAATGATATCAATGGTTCCAAGATCAGAACCATCTCTATTACCATGCACTTTAAGGGAAACACTTTGTATATTATGAATGTAAGGGATTCTAGGGCTATCTGCAGAGGAAAAGGGGATATAATTGAGTAAAAGGTTTGGATCATTCCTATGATCATACCTCTTTCAAGGAGGATGACTATAAGTTTGTTATGTTATTTGGGGCTAGGGTTTTGAGCTTGGAGTAGGTTGATGGCCTCAAGGATCTCTATGTTCATTGTTGGGGAACTGGAGAGGACAATGCGCGAAGTGACCCTCCTAGGATTTGGCTATACAAGAAATATTAACAAATTAGGTCCATGAGACACAAAAGTACATCAAGTAGAGATGGAAAATACAAAATGTGGGAGGTATATTTTGAAAAGGTATAAGGAAAAACAAGAATATGGACTAATAAATTGACAAATAGCATAAAAAGAATATAAAGGAGTAAGCCCAAACAAAAATGGTTGATACAAGTGAGTTATCTGTAACTTATAAACCTATGAAGAGAAGCAAAGTATGCAGATTCTTTTAATCAAAACATAAATTACACCACAACATTCACACATAAAACATAGAGATTTACCTCATAAACCTTTAACCGGGAAAACCAACAAACCTTGGAGCCACAACTATTATTTTCTCATTATCACTATGAATAACTCACAATACATTATAGGTATTCTGCAACATCCAATACCCCAATCCGTTAACCCAAATTATAAAATAGACCCCAATCCCTTAACCAAGATTAAATTAAGTATTTTTAGAAATATATTTCTGGTTACCTTCTTTCTCAAGATGATCTTCTAAAAAATGGGGTATGAGGATCTTCTTCTTCTTATTCGTCTTCTTCTGTTTAGTCAAATTATTCACCTTCTAACTCAAACTGTATCTTCTCTTTTTCCTTTTCCATTGGAGTCACTTCCTGCCTGGGGAAATATTTGACCTCTCTAAACACATCATCTCGACTGTAAAAATTATTCTTTATTACAAGATTCCAAAGATTATAACATTTCATTCCATCTTTATAGCCGATAAATATACATTTTTTCAGCTTTGTTATCCAACTTGATCCTTTTCTCATTTGGAACATGCACATAAGCATTACAACCAAAAAAATTCAAATGCTTAATAGAGGTTTTCTTACCAATCCATACCTCTTATGGAGTTTTGTCAACCAATGCTGATGTGGGTGATCGATTTATCAAATAACATGTTGTCTCCACAGCCTCTGCCCAAAATTCTTGTCCTATCTCGACACTGCTTAGCATGCTCCTTGCCTTTTCCATCAGCATCCTATTCATCCTTTCAACAAATCCATTCTGTTGAGGTGTGTATGGAGTATTCTTCTTCCTTTCTATACCACACTTCTTACATAATTCCTCAAATTCATTCCACCATTATCTATCCTCAATACCTTTATTTTTTTTTTTCTGACCGGTTCTCTACTAGAGCCTTAAATTCTTTAAACTTAGCAATTACTTCATATTTATTTCAAAGGAAATAAATCCATGTGTTCCTTGAGAAATAATCTATAAATGAAACATAATACACAAATCTACCTAATGATGGAATAGGAACAGGTCCAAACACATCACTTTTTATTAACTCTAAAATTTCATTTGCTCTTATAGCATGAGAAGCAAATCTTACTCGGTTCTATTTTCTATATATGCAATGTTCACAAACATCAAAATCTAGAGTGTAATTAGCCATACCTTCAACCATACCTTTACCTTGTAATGCTCAAAGGCCATTTTCTCTGACATTCCCCAATATTTGATGTCATAACATTGTCTTTCCTCCTTATGCAATCAAGGTTCTATCATTTTTACCTCCTTCCTCAGGCACAACAAAATTGTTACATTCATCTATGATGGTGCTTCCCAATAGTTTGTACAGAGTTCCATAACGAAATCCCCTCATTAATGCCATTGAAATTTGAACCATTTTGCAACCACTACTTCCACACACAATCTTTACACCTTCAACATCCATCTTTCATACAGATATCAAGTTTCTCGCTAGATTTGGAACATGTAGCACTCTAGGTAGAGTTATAATCCTTCTATACTTAAGTTTCAACTTGACTGTACCCGGTCCAATGATACTGGCTGGTGAATCATCTCCAAATTACACATATCCTCCATTCTAATTTTCATATTCAGATAACCACTCCCTGTGAGGAGTCATATGACATGACCCACCTGATTCAATCAACCATATATCATGCTTTGAATGATTAGTTGTGGAATCTAGGTACATATACCCTCCTTCTTTTGAGGATATATTTGCCTTTGTGGAAGGGGTATCCTCATATACCTTTGCTTTCTCAACATTCTTAGATCTACAATCCTTTTTATAGTACCCATCTTTACCCCATTTCCAACACTTCCTTATCCCAAATCCCAAGGATTTAGATCTACCCTTAGATTTAGATCTCCCCCCAAATCATTTATTTTTGTTTCTCTCCTCTACCTCTCACGAACAAGGCATCCATGCTATGATTATCAATAGTTTTCTACCTCATCTCTTCTAATAGTAGGGATGATACCATTTCATAAAATTTTAAGGTCACTTAACTAGTACTACCTATTACAACATTTAGGTTGTCCTAGGAATCAGGAAAAGAACACAATAATGCAATACATTTATCTTCTTCAACCATTTTATTGAAAACAAAGGTTATCTGACTTACCAAAGTATTATATACATTCATATGCTATGTTACTGTGTCATTTTCATCCATTCTGAGATGAAACAACTTCTTTTGCAGAAAAAAACTTGTTCACAATGGATTTTGATTGATATAAACTCCCTGGTTTCTCCCAAAGGTTTACCGCACTATTTTCACCAGATTCCTTCAGCAACACAGATTCTGATAAGCAAAGTCTAATTGTATGCATTTCCCTTATTTCTAATGTATCCCAATCTTCTTGTGACGTTCTAGTGGGTTTTGTACCCATATCCATAGAAAACCATTGTTCCCGATTGACAAGAAGATACTTGATGCTAGGTAGGATATGCGGGTCCAATCAGCAAGCCAAAACCAATCCAATCAGCTCACAAAGTAGTTGATCTATCATCCAACTCACTCACGGATTTCAAATCCAGTCTAAATTTTGTTTCATAAATGAAATTCGCAGCCATTCAGAACGTTAACGAACTTGCTTGTTCACACTGCGAAATGGCTTGTCAATCATTCGATCAGTCTCCCATCAAATTAACGGTGGACTCCAAAAACTATATAGCACTTTCCATAAAAATTTCACGCACATGAAATTTTTTTCAAAACCCACAACATCTCCCAGCGAAATCGGTGTGTACCATCGATCTGTTTTGATGATCAATCTCCTCCGTCAATCTAAATCTAAATTTCATCCATTAGTTCTAAATTTCGCAACTTAACCCCTCCTTTATCTTTCATGCTCTTTCCCCGACAAAATGTATTTATCACCGTCGATATTCTCCAAGGTTTATCTCCACCGCACTATCTTCAATCGTATGGCTATTGTTTTAGACTTATCTCGGGTGCAACTTCTGGTTGAGAAATTGGACCTTGAGCGTGGATCTATCCAAGATACATGCTCTTTAACTTCTCTATGATTTCTGTTCATTTAATCAGTGAAATGATCAATTCCTTCTGCATCACTTCACATAGATATATTCAATCTCACACGCTTCAATTAGAGTTCAAATTACACATATTCACATAGAGGATTGAAATCTATACTTCTGGTTAATGAAACAAAGGTATTAAATGATCAAAATACCTGTAGAGTAGAACTTTGTTCTTCATTCAATTAAACAGTCATAAACCACACGCTCTCTGCTCTAAGCTCTCTGCACACCACACTCAATTGTCACTTGATATTCTATCTATTACATTCAACTCTTATTATAGTCTTCTGTAAGCCTATCAAATCCAACTAGGTTGGATCGGAAGACCTAATAAAAGAAATTCTATCAAAAAAGATCTATCCTTGAAGAATTCCTTGCAGGAATCAAGGAGAAAAATGTCAAATTGCCACTTATTACAAAATAGAACTAACCCTATCTATCTAACAACGAACCCTATCCATCTATAAGTGATTACATGGAATGTTGACTCACTAGTGAACAAAATCTGAGCTAGATGTTTCTACATCATACTCCTAGGGAAGAAAATAATTATTTAATAAGTCTTTAGGTTGCACATTGTATTTGGAAATTTCTTGATCTCCTATCCTGGCTACATCTTCTGTAGGCTGATTCTTCCATTTGACTAAGTACTAAAAGAATTTTTTGTTCCTGGTCTTCCTTAGAATTCTTTTGTCAAGGATGGCTTCAATCTGAGTTTGTTCTTTCTGTGGAAGTTGTCCTTGTCAATCTATAGTTGAATCATCTCCATCTTAAGTTATACCATATGTCTGGATATCTGCATCTCTAAAACAATACAAATCTGAAACATTAAAAATTGGTGAAATCTAAAGGTCAAAAGGAAGCTCAATCTCATAAGCATTTGTAGAAAACTTCCTTAAATATATACAAGGTCCAATATTTTTAAGCTTCAATTTATTATAAGTTCCTTTAGTAAACCTTTCCTTTATAAGATAATCCATCACTAAATATTCAACCTGCAAGTTTACTTCTCTTCTCTTCAAGTGTTCCCTCTGTTTATATTTTCCTACACTTTCCTGTAATCTCTTCTTGATATTATCTTGCAACTAATGCATGCTAACTGCAAAATATTCACCCTATGCACTTCTTATTTCCTATTTTCCCAAATCTCTAAGTTCATAAACACCTCTTGGATGCATCCCATAGACAATTTGAAAAGGACTCATGCATGTACTCCTGTCAGCTGAATCATTGTGTGCGAACTCATCCTGAGCAAGAGCCAAGTCCCCACTGTTTTTGGATGTTCATACACGAGACTTCTCAGTATGTTTCCCAAGATCCTATTTTCCACTTCAGTATGACCATTCATCTGAGGATGATAAGAAGAACTAAAACTGAGATTTGTCCCCAATTTCTTCCATACAGTTCTCCAGAAATAACCAACAAACTTTGTATCTCTATCAGACACAATACTCAAAGGAAACCCATGCAATTTTACAATTTCTAAAAAGAATATATTAACAATATTGGTTGCATCATTAGTCTTTTGACATGCAATAAAATGAGCCATTTTGGAAAATCTATGTACCACAACATAAATTGAATCATGACCTCTCTGAGTTCTAGGTAAACCTGTTGATCGGAATATTTCACCTCCTGCGGACAACAAGTTGTTTCACTGGTCTGAATGGTTCAGATCCAGAACAAATAGATCACAGAGGTTGATAACTCTCCCTAGACGTTGTAGATATATAGAATACAAGGCTTTGATAGTTCACCTGTGTACCTGCAAAAGAGTTCAACACGAAACAGATCAAAGCAACCAGAATATGATCTACTAATCTATGCTAGTGACTAAGGAATCTAGCAATATATATCTGAAATCAAACATCAACAATATATATGGGACAGAAAATCAGCTTGCATTAGAAATATGAAGAAGTTTACAACTGAGCCTTAGTGTTGACATGCATCTCCATGAAACCAGCTCTTCATCCCCAAAAGCTCCGACTCTAGCTCTCTATGCTCTCTCCAAATGATCTTGGGCCAAAAATCAGTCCAACAGCATAATAATACCTTCAATGTTCTCTCCTCAACCATCGCTATGAGCTCATATTTATAGGGCTTTAATGGATAGAGATGGTTGAGAAATTAGTGGGTGAGGTGGCCTCTAAGATCCTAGGATGAGGGATCTCGAGCTTAACAAACCCACAGTAGTAGGGATAAGGGATATCTCAAGGCTTATCATCTAGAAGCCTCGAGAAGCTTCTCTTTTTCCCCTTTTACCCAGGGTACCGTGCTTCTCCTTCTATGACAGAGCGGTTCTAGTAATAACCACCTCTGGACCAAAGGTAACAGGCGGTGGCACCGCTTGTGGACAACCGATGAAAAGCGGTGCGAGCAGGGGTACTGCTCCTAGATAAAGGAGGATGAGCGGTGCTGGGAATTTGTATGATAAACTGATAAGAAACCATTTAGTCTTCACTCCATAGGTTGGGATTCAGGTCAAGTAGGTATGTCAAAGGTATTATCACATGATGGTGACAGGATTTTGGTATAATAGGATGCCCCCCAAAGCATGAGTCTTAGAGTGATACGATAAACGAGAGCTTTGAGAACAAGTCGTTGCTAGGAGATAAAAATGTTGGCTCGATCGGAGCATGTAGTCAAGTAGGCATCTATAGTGCATCAATATGTTGACTCATAGACACAAGTAACCAAACTCATAGTTGCAGACCAATACAAGGTAGATCCATGAGTGGAATAAACAAGCATGGCTACTAGAATACCGCATAGATCCATGTGATAGAGGACTCAAACTTGGACATAGCTACCAGACATACAACGTAGATCTATGTCATACAGATGCAAATTTGAGCATAGCCATGACCATACAAATGTGGATCCATGCTAGATATACAAAACTCCATCACAACCTGGGGAAAAAGCAATGAGCGCTTTTAAACAAATACCCAAGGTCTTCGTCTCGTCTTCCACAAAGTACGATTCTATCCATGTGATTACAATGATCTAAAGTCGAACATGGTAGAAACCACTTGATTACTGGCCAATCATGTGAACCATTAACAAGTGCGAGGGAGATCACCATTAATGTCAATGATTCCCAAGGTACTCTAGTACAACCTACTGAGTGCGAATAGATGTCATGATGTCGAACACTCAGTCCATTCTATCGTTCAAAGGTCAATGATGTGAACCTATGTCGAGATAGAGAGAATCAGTCATTAAGGCATACAGATCTCACGGTACTAAATATTGTTTCTAAGACTATTTCTAGGATGATGAGCTAATGTCGACGGGAATAGTCTCGTCGAAGGAGGGCCATGATGAGTCCCACATCGACGACACGAAACTCGGAACATAGTTATGGAATGATGTGAATGTAGTAACCACATGATTGACTCAAAGATACTGACACAAAGGCTGTGTATACTGCAGAGGTAATACTTCTTCAGATTCCATTTGAACATCGAGTGGCACGACAAAATTACTTGGCAGCATGACTAGACAGGACAGATACACAATGCGACAGTGGACAATGCATTCTTTTGAAAGACTCAAAGGATTAGCATGACTCATGAATGTGGATCGTCACGGAGATCAGTTGAATACCCAATTGACTGACATGATGGTGCAGACAAGTGCCATGTTCAAAGGTAATGACAAACAACTGCCATTATTTGCAAAATGATTCCCTTTCCAATTTCCCCCATCATGATCGATGAGTGCCTCTTTTTGGTTTTACGAGTTCAAAGAGGGTAACAAACACTCGATATAGCTTGTCAGAAGACAAGTCTAGTCCCATATGTTTTACGAACCTGAGAGAGGATGGGTTCGTTCCCAAAATGGGTCTCTCAATGTTTAATTTAACGAGTCCACTGAAAGAAAACTTGGTATCGTTCATGTTTAGAGAGTTTGAACGAATACGGAAGAAGACTCCATGGGGGTCCTTTTTCGTATGATTTAGTCTCTAAGGCCCGAAAAAGTATAAAATCATACTTTAGAGAACTCTTCCAGTCATGATTGGCTGGAGTGTTCCTTTCTCATAAATAGTATTGTCCAAACCAATAAAGAGATAACCTACAGTCGGACGGACGACTCTTCAAATACTTTAACGAGCGTGAAGAAGACAAGATTGCTCGACAATCTTTTCATATTTAGGGAGTCTGAAAAGGGTTTAAAGAGAACTCCGTGAATTTTCTTTACACAATGTCACTTTTTACAAGCCTAGAAAGATTCGGAAACGGACTCGACTATCTTTTCATGTTTAAGGAGTCTGAAAAAAGATGTGAAAAGAAGACTCCATAACGTTTCTTTACACAATGTTGTATTTTACGAGCCTGGAAAGAAACTTGAACTAGACTCGAAACTTTGATACTAGATTTTAACGAGCGTGACAAAGTGTCGTAATAAACCCTCAATAACCTTTTCCATTTTGTGAAAGTATGAAAAACCCATAAACAAACTTTCCAAGGCTTTTACTAAAGTCAACCTACAGACGACTCATAAATGAGTGTTAAATGCATCCAGAATCAACATTTCGAGATTACGACAAATAGATTTTGACTAGAACATGATGTAATATCGAAACTATACTAAGTCAAACCCAAAAAATGTCTATATAAGGCAAGTAAATAGTAAAAAATCAAACATTTCACTATTTATCTCTAGCAGAGAGCACTTGGAGCATTTTTTAGCCAGATCTTCAACAGCTGATACCGGGAGTTTCCACCGTCCGTTTTCAGTCTCGTCAGTTGTAGGTAACAGCTAAGACCTTCTTCTTTCATTTCATAGCTTTTATTTTGGGATTTGATGGGGTTTTAGGCCTATTTGGAAGTCCCTATAATCCTATTTGTGGGCACCGCGGCTACCCCTTGCGGGATAGGCGGTACCACCCGAGAACCGCGCCAAGAACAAGGTGGACAGGCGGTGCCACCGCTTGTCTCCAACAGGGCACAGGCGGTGCCGGCCGTGGAGAAATTAAACCAATGATATATACAAAATTAACTCATTCTTTTGATTTATGATGATTCAAGGATGATATTGATGTATACCATTATTGTTTTGGTAGGTCTAGGCTTCCAAAATATGGTGATATGGAAGGAAAGAACACATGATGACAAGGATGTTGTTGCTGAAAGGAATCTAGTTCGTATTGCCGCACTCCGGAACTATGGACTTCTAAAGTTCTTCCGGATACCAAGCATGGTGTCCCACAAGAGACTACTGGTACACATACTGAGAATGTGGAATCCAGAACAGTAGTATTTCGAGGTGGGGGCACATATACTTACAGTGGAGGTAGAGGACATCTACTTCCTGACTGGCCTATCGAGACGGGGTGCCCCTATCTCACTGACAGGTTCCCGTGGCAGGAACATCACCACTAGAGAGCTCATAGATTGACACTGTGCACCAGGTACAGGCACATCGGGGAAGAAAATCCCCATCAGGGCAGTGACAGACAGGGCTCTACGGATTGTTCTGTTCACCATGCAGAGAGTGGTAGGGAGCCAGGGTGTACATCAGGCTTCCAGGGCACATATGTTGTATGCCCTAGAGGAAATGGCACCTACGGTGTTCAACTGGGCGGAAGCATTGCTTCCAATATTCAAGGATCAACTGATTAAATGTCGGCAGGGAGAGCTGAAGCAATTTGGCTTTGGTTCCATATTATCTTGTTTCTTCTTTGAGCGGGTCCCCCAGATGAGGCCCCAGATGACTTTTCGGAGTCTGAGAGCATAGGGCCCCCGCATGCTGAGGTGGGTCCAGATCATGGCTCGCACAGGAGCAGGTAGGGGCAGAGTGAAGTTCAGTGACGTGTTCTTCAAATGGTTGCGGGATCAGATACTCATGGTCTAGGACTATACCTATGCAGGAACAGATTTTACAGGTGATCCTCACCTACCACTCCCGCCTAGAGGGAAGTGGGGAGACATTGGTAAGAAATAAGAAACCCTAAAGATGAAATTATTTTTTATGTTTTTTGTGTTTTATATTTTTTATGATAAGTGACGAGACTTGTTTGTCTTCATGCAGATGTTGGAGCAGCGAGTCCTGGAGGAGCATCTCCATTAGACAGGCGAGCCGGAGCTCGCTTCATGCCATAGGGTGATGATATCACTGGGGAGCTGGAGGATAACCTTGAGAGGTTGACTCTGGACATCCCAGATGCGGACATAAATGACCTCCCGACTAGATATCAAAGATCCACGACGGGAGTACCAGGTCGATTCCGCAGGCTACTTCGCAGGGTGGCTCGAGCAATGATGTGTTATCACGAGCACCACTAGTGGATGAGACATGTATAGTGAAAGCTTGATAGCTTCAGGATTTTGTATGATGATTTTGCCTAAAATCCTACGTGCTTCAGATGAGGTCTCAGGACCTATTTTTTGTACTATTTTTTGTATATATATATACAGACTTTTACATGATGTTTATACGTTTCAAATGGATGAATTCCTTTTCTATGAGTTCTATGTGTCTTTAAATGTTCATTTACAATGTACCATGTTTGATTAACGTCATGAATGGGAAATATGCCAATCTAGGATGTAATTAGCCAATGAATCAGCAACTACATTATGTTCCCTAGGGATATGCCTATATGAAATGGTTCCAAATGATCTTTCTAACAAACATACCCTCCGAAAGAGGTAGAGGAGCACCGGGTTCCTAATGGTGTAGACATGGTTTAAATGGAAAACCACGAGTTGAGACTCCATCAAGACTACTAGATCACAGACATCCTGAGAGGCAGCTTCAGTCAGAAGACTGATGACCGCTTCATACTCGGCGATGTTATTAGTAGTGGGACCTAAGCAAACCACTCCTAAACTGACCAAATATTCAGCTAGGGAATAGAGAACCCAAGCAGTCGAGGCTAGATTCAAGGTGTGGCGGCAAGCACCATCAACGAAGTCGTAGAAAGCCATCTGCATGACCAAAACATGGTATAAACAGATGCGGGCACAAAAACTCAAAACCATCTTGAAAATACTGGAAACACACTGAAAGTCAATCAATATACATATATACAATATACCATCCAAGAATACCTAGGTATAGTACCTTTTCAGGTACAACCCATTGCGAGGTTTCCCCAAAGGGATTCCATCATAATCTACCAACCCATAGGCTCCTTTCTCTAACACCTTGGAAATAACGAAAGGTCCATACCACATAGACTCGAACTTACCCTTTCCTAGCTTGTCATATCTCTGGTCATAAGTCAAAACTAGGTCACCCTCGTTGAAAACACGAGACTGGACGGATTTATCGTTCTGCGCCTTGACGCGTTTCTTATGTTCCTCATTAGCCAAGGAAGCATCTCTATGAGTCTCATCAAGGTTATTCAAGTACAAGAATCTCGCTTCCTCTACAGAAGTGTCTGGGAGAAGTTCGACGGCAAGCTGTAAAGATGGAATCTGACATTGGATAGGAAAGACAACTTCAAGTCCATAGACAAGCTGGAATGGCATGAAACCAGTATCTATTTTCATGGAAGTCCGATAAGCCCAAAGAGCAGAAAAAAGAACGAGATGCCAATTGGATTTATGATCTCCAACCATCCGATGAAGCATAGTTTTCAAAACCTTGTTAATGGCCTCTACCTGACCATTAGCTTGTGGATAATACGACATAGAGTTTTCATGGAGAAAACCTAGCTTGGCACTCAATTCCTCCATCATTTGATTACGGAAATGGGATCAGTGATCGGTGACGATGGACTACGGAACTCCAAATCTAGCTATGATATGATTGAACAGGAAGAGAGCAGCGGTCTTACCATCTTCTGCATATGTAGGCATGGCCTCATCCCATTTTGTAAAATAAACCATGGCTACGATGATGTAACCATGCCCCCCAGCTGAGGTAGGTTTACAATGCATGAAGTCAATCCCCCATTTGGAAAAAGGGCCAATGGCAATGACGGGGTGAAGAAGAGCAGGATGGGTGTGCTTTTTGGGATAAAAATGTTGGCATGGTGGGCATTTCTTAATAGCCTCATGACAGTCTTTGAAAACAGAAGGCCAGAACTAGCCAGCACGAAGGATTTTCTGGGCTGTAGCCATCCAAGATAAATGACCGCCACATGCTCTAGAGTGGCAATCATTTAGCATGTTTTCAGCCTCCTCATGAGTGAGGCATCACCGGAGAATGGAGTCAATCCCACGTCTATACAAGGTATCATGCAAGATAAGGTAGTATTTCGCATGGTGACGAATGCGGCGACGATTATCGTGAGATAGATACGGCTGAAAACGCTGGGTCTGGAGATAAATCAACAAATCTCCATACCAAGGATCTGTAGTGCTAGTTAGGAACAGGAATTCATCCGGAAATGAATCACTGGGCTCAGATTCTGTGGTAGCACAGGGAAGGTCACATATAAGCTAGGCAAAAACCAAGGATTTCTTTGATGTAGCCTTGGAAAAATCAAGATCGAACTCCTGAAGGATGACGATCCAACAGGAGTACTTGCCCCCGAGTACCTGATGAGTCAGAATGTAGTTCTGGTCTGCCAATACGGTGGTAGTGCGAAGCATAATGTAGTGACGAAATTTTTGCACAACAATGACCGTGGCCAAAGCTAGCTTCTCCACATGTGAATAACGGGTTTTAGAATCAATAAGATTCTTACTGGTGTAATAAATCACATGCTCCTGACCGTGGATATTGTCCTGCACTAAAACCATGGCGATGGTAATAGCGGAGGCAGCAATATACAAGCAAAAATTCTTTGAATAGTCTGAGGGGTGTATCATGGGTGAATGAGTCAGAGCGTGCTTAAGACTATCAAATGCGCGTTGGGCCTGGTCATCCCAGAAGAATGGAGTGTTCTTCTTGAGGAGATGCATGTAACTGTGCGTTTTCTCAGCGAAATTGCACACGAAACGGCGGAGAAAGTTTGCCTTCCCTTGCAAACTTTGGAGTTCAAGGATGGTGGTTGGGGCTGTTAGATTAATGATGGCGGAAATCTTCAAAGGATCAATCTGGATGCCATATTTGGATACCACAAATCCAAGCAAACGTCTCGTCTCAACGCAAAAAACACATTTATGTGGATTGAGTCGTATATTATAATGACGACATCTCAGGAATATGTCTCTAAGATGACCGGGATGGTCCTCCCGTCGCTGTGAATGAGTAGGGAGGTCATCAAGGTATGGTTCAACAATATGTTTAATGTTGTGAAACGCATAGGACATCACACGCTGGAAAGTGGCGCCAACATTTTTCAAGCCGAAAGGTAACTTATTATATGCAAAGGTTCAACATGGGCAATGATTGTCGTCTTATGCTGATCGGTGGGCAATATCTCAATCTGATTATAGCTAGAGAAGCCATCCATGAATGAAAAGATGACACTTCCAGCACAGTTATCGATAATCTAATCGATGTGCGGGGTAGCAAAGTTGTCTTTGGGACAAGCTTTATTTAAATCCCTAAAGTCGATACAGACTCTAATGGTGCCCTGCTTTTTATTGACAGGGACAACGTTCGATACCCATTCTGTCAGAGGTACAGGATAAATAAAACTAGCTTTCAGAAGCTTCTCAATCTCAACTTTAATATCTGTGGCCTTCCTAGGATGGAATTGCCTAAGTTTTTGCCTGACAGGTTTAGCCGTGGGATAAGTTTTAATCTCGTGGACCACAATGGAAGGGTTGATCCTCAGCATCTCTTCATAGGACCACACAAAAATTTCACGGAATTCCTTAAAAAGTGCCTTATATGCTTTAGATTCATCTGTGGAGCAATTCTACCCAACATGAACATGCTCAATAACATCAGGCTTGGATGATATGTCAATTGGGTTCGTCTGAGTAATGTTGCAAAGGTTTCCTTCAAAATCTGTATCTTGCAACAATATAGGACTTTGCGGAACGTTGACAATATCAGTAGGAAACAAGGATGCAAAATCATAGTTGCCCGAACTGGTATTGGGGAGGAACATGGATCTGTGATGGTGATCCTCCCAAATGGGCTCATCTGTATTCATGATCTCTATAATGGACTTGTCAAAAGGAAAAGTCACGGAGAGATAGTCTAGAACCGGAAGAGAAGGTTCTAACCAATACTGTAAATGGTAAGGATCCAAAGCCACTAAATGAATGTCATTAGTGTGATCATCGGAGCAAGTTTGAATGCTGTCATACATAGCTTCGTGTGGACTCAACGAGGTGGTCTCAACAACATTTGTGCCTGGGGGATAATATTAAATGAAGCGATCATATGTACTGTCGCGGTATCCATGCTAGGAGGAGTAGAGGGAAAAATCCCCATAAGGGATGAATCCTTCAACACACCTACCCCAATCGACTGGTAAGGAGGAGGGGACTGACCTAACATGGGGATGTTATTGGACGTGGCAGTAGTAACATCCGGCGTACAGAAATCAAGCTGGTCGATAGTAAAAATTCTCCCGATATGCGGGAATCGGACCGTTTAAAATACTATTGAAGCAACAACATTCATGGCATAGAACCAATTCCTTCCTACAAGGAGGTTATAATCTAAAGGGGAATCTACCACTTCTACTTGGATGGAAATGGTTTTTCCCCCCAGCTCGACTGTGAGGGCTGATATGAGGCCATGGGGTTGGAAACCCCATCCATCAAAGGCTTTAAGGGTCGTAGGTGATGTAACATGCTCGGGAGAGCCAAGAGCTTTCCAACAAGTCAGAGATAACACCGAGGTCGAAGTTCCTTCATCTAGTACCATTCGAAAGACTTTCTTTCCCACTACTTTCATAATGATTTGAAAAGCAAGTTTATGTGGTAATCTAGGTTTATAGTTCTCAACATTGAAGTGAATCAAGTTAGTGTTATCCGAGTCTACAACTCCTAATGCAGTCAACAAGTTCTTGCGCTGTGTAGGGAAACTTTGGAGTACTTCTAGGGTAGACATCGCACAAGGTGGCTGAGCAAGATATTCAACCACATTATAGAATTGAGCAGCTCGGGCACTGGGATTAAAGATAGCCTTCCGAAGAGTACTCTTTGGTGGGTGCAAAATCATGTCGAGAGTAGGATTCTCGATAGACAAGGGAACAATAGATGAGGATTTCGGAGAACTAGTAGAGGGAGCTTGCCCTGAACAAGATTGATCTTCTTGCTTATCTGCGGGTTTATCATAATTCTGGCTTCAAGTTTACAGATGGATGGTATCTGAGGACATCATATGAATTTCCTTTGATGAACTAGAGTTACCCTGGTTCAACATGTGGTCTACTAGCTATTGTTGAGAGGGGAAATGATCCATAAGTACTGCAGGTGCGGGATTAGACTTCAAAAACTGGGAGATTTCATCCCGACGGGGACACTCCTTGGAGAAGTGGTCACCACCACATAACAGACAAGGGTATTTAGACTTCCTTTTCCCTGTGTTGTTGTCATTATGGGTTGATTATGGGGCCTCCTGTTGGTTTCCAGGTTTTTTATTTCGATTTTTACCTTTCTTTTTATTACCCGAGGTTTGAGTACTTTGAATAGAATTGACCTCAGCAGAAACCTTGGGAGTCGAAGGAGTAGCAGGTTGGGTTTGCTTGGCAGGTTTCGCTGTGGATGGGGACTGGATTGAACCAACAATCTTGTCAATAGGTACTTCTGCTAATGGCTTGGCAGGGTCAGTGCTGGGATGAGGAGCTTGAGGAATCAAGTCATAAAGAGTCCCAGATTGGGAATAAACCAAGTCTAGGTACTGAGCCCGACTAATAGCCTGCTCTTCGGTAACGACATCGACCATGGCCACATCTCGGGCAATAGGAGGCAACAAGGACTTAGTGAACCAATCAGCTAACAACTGATCTGGAATAGGGGCCTTAATAAGTCTTCTCTGCCTTCTCCACTCATGAATATGGTTAGAAATGTGGGTGGAGGTGTTCTATCGCAGAGAAGTTAAAAGATCAGTGCTTGTTTCATAACGAATAGGGAGCTGAAAGTGTGTAAGAAATACAATTGCCAATGAGCCAAAATCCACAAACAAATGTTGTGGGAGTTCAATATACCACTTCGCGGCCATACCAGTCAAATTTCATTGAAAGAGTTGTAACCGAACGGAATCATCCATGTGGGAGTTCGAGGAACACCACAAATGAAAAGTCATAACATGGTTCTACTTATCTTCACCCTGCTTCCTATCGAATTTTGGAATGTCCAATGGTAACTTTACCGAAATGGGAGGCCACGAGGGATTGTGTCGAATGGGATCATTAATCAACTTGGAAAAATCAGGCAGGTCCAAAGTTGCAAGGAAAGGTAACTGTCTATTAGGTTGCACATACTGGTAATATTGATATGGCATGAAATTACTAGTAGGGCCATAGGTTGACTGAAAAACAGGTTGCTGTGAGGAAGAACTACTAGGAAATCCACCCATGTGGGGTTGATTTCTGGAATTAGAACCACTAGGACCACCAGGGCCTCCAAGAGGAGGACCTCTAGAGCCACCAGGACCACCAGGACCATCAGGAGGCAGACCACCAGACCCTCTGGAACCTCCAGGAGGTGAAAAACCTCTGGAGCCACCGGAACCACTAGGTGGAGGGGCACCAGACCCTCCCGAGCCATAAGGAGGAAAGCCACCAGGTCCCCTAGGACCACTAGGATCGCCAGGACCATGAGGAGGACCACCAAGCCCTCCAGGACCATTAGGTCCCCCAGGGGGAGGACCTCCATAAGGCGGTCCTCCTGCACCTCCCGCGGTATGTATGGGTATCCCTCCCATGGATGGCATGTAAGACCAGTTGGGTTGCCCCCATGGCATAAAAGTGTTGCTAGGGAATGGAATTCTAGTAGGATTAGATGGAGGATTGCCTACAGGTGTTTTATAACCATAACCACTAGAATACTGAAAGGCAATAGGTTGTGCCCCCAAGGGCTGACCTGAACTAGATGGGGGATTTACCACATTAGTGTGGGTGGGAGGGACGAAAATTGTAGATGTTTCTATGTTAGAGGTCTGCTCTTGACTAGGTACAACTCCAGGATTAGATAACGTAGGTCATGTCGGGGGTTGCCCCCTAGCATTCAAAGGTACTGAAGACAAAGGAATTGAAGGTTGGGCCCCAGATACAAAAGATCTAGGCGGATTTGGATCAGACATAACATAAGAGGTGAGAGGGGTGGAAATTTGACCTAGGTTGTGGGTTGTTAATGGACGATCTATAATCGGTTCAATGGGTCTCATAGAATCGGCTAGTGAACGATATCCCACAGGAAGGAATGTGGAACAAACTGGTGAAGGGCCTAAAAGGTTGTCAATCTACTTTTCTACCTCCTGTGCACAGAGGATAGTAGCATGGTATTTCCTGCATTCTTCTTCACTTTCAGGAGAACTTACATGGGTTCCAAATGAGGCAATGGCCTGTCTGATAGGTGTCTCCCAAAAAGGAGCATTAGGACCAAATTCCAGACGGGAATCATCAACATGATCTTCTGCGGGAGGATGGAGCGATGAATCCTCATGGGAAGGCTGTTGGATCAAGGGAGGGGAGTGTGAAGAATATG
This sequence comes from Pseudotsuga menziesii, assembly GCA_001517045.1. NCBI lineage: Eukaryota > Viridiplantae > Streptophyta > Pinopsida > Pinales > Pinaceae > Pseudotsuga > Pseudotsuga menziesii. The sequence goes on from LPNX010734331.1 coordinate 170,856, forward strand.
GTACTCCACTTTCCGCCACCACATGATCTCCCACTTGGGAGGTGGTAGCAGCTCCTTGGTTGATAGATTCCATTGGATTTCCTTCTGAAACAGAAGTAAAATCGGGTGGCAAACCCCATACTCTCTTGGATTGTCTTAACTCAGCCAGTGTGTACAGTTCCTATCTAACCTAGGGTCTGAAAATCTAGAAAAAACACACCAAAAGAATTCCCTACTCAAACTATAGGTCAAAACAAGAAGACTTAAAATGACAAGAGGAGTTCAAAAGTCAGGTCTCTCACTAGGATTGTCAAGCCGGTGCCACTCGCGATATACATCGAGGGTACGTGCGTAGTAATCTCCCCGAATGCTTCTTTCGATGTATGGCTCCAAACAAGATGACCAAAGGGCTTTTCTCAGATAGATAAGGTACCCTAGTGGAGTCTCCTAATATACTCAAGGTACGTGGGAGCTCGAATCGGTAGTAGTGTTGTCTAATGCATAACCGTGCACAAGGGGCCTTTCGATATACAATTGAGTATGTGAAGTACCTTTCTATATACCTCAAGGGTACGTGAAAGGCCATTAGATATATCGATGGTACATGGAAGAACCACGCGAGTCCCAGAATGTAATGCTGACAAATAACGACAGCTCCTACGTTTTACGACGCTCGAACACGTCTCTAACCTATCACTCAAGTTACTATGTAAATTTTAACCTACAACTACCGTTGATTTTAACTTGTACGGTTAGGTGAATGCATGATGTTCTAACATAAAAGTAAAACCATGCAGTATGCTTGTGCAAATGTTCACTTTACCGTTCAATATGCCTACTTACGGGAGGGAAGAGAGTGTTTTTCTTTTTGTTTCAAAACCAAAAAATCATTCCAATCAATAGTCATGAACATCAAATCAAAGACAAGCAAATACTTCTACAAACCAAATTATTCTTTCCGAAAGCAAATGGGAAGGGTGAGAATCTCTTTTCCTAAAAGAAAAACACCAAGCACACCTATATCCCAATGCACTCTAACTTTTCAAATTTCTTTAAAACATAAGCAAATCTAACTTAAAACTACCATTTTTTTTTTTATCGAGATAGTTCTATATGCATGAGAGACGAAAGATTGTAAAGGTCCTGAAAGCTTATGAAGCCAATCAGAAAACCCAAATCCAACGCTCAAATATGATGTCCTAACCTCAAGCAAAACTTTTCTTTTTTGAAGGGAAGAAAAAGAAGTTTACTATGCAAGCAAGAAATGAAATCTAGAAGCTAATCTAATGTTCTTCTTTCAGTATATGCAACAAAAAGAGAGTTCAATGAGCACCCTAACTTTCAGAAAACAAGAAATCCTTCCTTGAACACAAACAACAAGAAAGAAGCGGATGAACAATAAAAAAGACTAAACAAATTTTTGAAATTCCACTCAAAATCAATCTTAAACCATTAAAGCAGCAAGCCACACACATCAGATTCAATAACACAATCCTGGTAACAAAACTGAAAGCAATCAAAATTCCAAATTTTTACAAAGAAAAATGAGGAAAAAGGGTTTTGGACTAATGCCTACCTGGTACCACGCTTCGTAGGTGTTGTAAGAGCGTTTCCAAAGCAGCACCGCTCCTCGCTAACCGGATACAGGCAGTGGCACCACTTACTGTCCACTGTGTTAAGGCGGTGGCATCGCTCCTCGCACAAAGCATTGTCGTGGTTCCCTGTAGATGGCCAAAACAAAAATAGAACAATGGATCAGATCAAAAACAGACTAGATCAAGGTGAATACTGTCGAATTGAATATGGTAACAGAGCATAAAAAACCGAAATGACTCAGATCTGAACAGATCTCGAAATTTCGAACCCAAATAATACAAATCAGAAAGTAGATATGACTGTAAAGAGTTGAATAAAATGGAGCCGAGATTCAGACAAGAGTTGCAGACTGAGGATGATCAGAACGACTGAATACAACTACTCCCCAGTAGAGTCGCTAGATTTGTTGATCGGAATATTTCACCTCTTGCAGACAGCAAGGTGTTCTGCTGGTCTGAATGGTTCAGATCTAGAACAAATAGATCACAGACTCTTGATAACTCTCCCTACACGCTGTAGATATCTGGAATACAAGGCTTCGATAGTTCACCTGTGTACCTAGAAAAGAGTTCAACACAAAACAGATTAAAGCAACCAGAATATGATCTACTAATCTATGCTAGTGACTAAGGAATCTAGCAATATATATCTGAAATCAAACATCAACAATATATATGGGACAGAAAATCAGCTTGCATTAGAAATATGAAGAAGTTTACAACTGAGCCTTAGTGTTGACATGCATCTCCATGAAACCAGCTCTTCATCCCCAAAAGCTCCGACTCTAGCTCTCTATGCTCTCTCCAAATGATCTTGGGCCAAAAATCAGTCCAACAACATAACAATACCTTCAATGTTCTCTCCTCAACCATGGCTATGAGCTCATATTTATAGGGCTTTAATGGATAGAGATGGTTGAGAAATTAGTGGGTGAGGTGGCCTCTAAGATACTAGGATGAGGGATCTTGATCTTAATAAACCCACAGTAGTAGGGATAAGGGATATCTCAAGGCTTATCATCTAGAAGCCTCGAGAAGATTCTCTTTTTCCCCTTTTTCCCCTTTTACCCAGGGTACCGTGCTTCTCCTTCTATGACAGAGCGGTTCTGGTAATAACCACCTATGGACCAAAGGTAACAGGTGGTGGTACCACTTGTGGACAACTGATGAAAAGTGGGGTGAGCAGGGGTACTGCTCCTGGATAAAGGAGGATGAGCGATGCTGAGAATTTGTATGATAGACTGATAAGAAACCATTTACTCTTCACTCCAGAGGCTAGGATTCAAGGCAAGTAGGTATGTCAAAGGTCTTATCACATGATGGTGACAGGATTTTGGTATAACAAAACCTAGAACAAAATCCATGCTTATGGAATCCCAAGGCCTAGCTGGAATATGCAAGGGTTGATACAATCATGTGTTCTGACTTCTCCCTTTTGCATGTTGACATATTATGCATCTTTCAACAAATTTCTTCACATCATGTTGCATCTTTGGCCAAAAATAAAAATACTCACCAAAGCAAAAGTCTTGTCTTGTCCAAAATGTCCTTATATACCTCCAGTATGCTTTTCCTAAATTGTAACACCCCGGTTTTGACCCCGTTTGCATTAAATGTACATGGTATATATATTGTAATTAATCGTGGTGAGGAGCTATAGGAAAAGGCCCCACCATCGATTTGGTTTTGTTATGTTTCAACGATTGGAATCGTTACTGATGGTATATCATGCTATATGGCACGTTATAGTTTTGGCGTCATGTAAATGTGAAAAATTAACCAAAAACCTACAACCAGATATGGCAATGCAACGACAATGAAAAGGGCATGATTTTCCTAAGGATAAGGGGGTGTAATTATTAAACCTTGGGCCTATGGGGAAAAATCCATGTGTCAACCACCCATTTAAAACTGCTGTGGTTAGTTGGGGGAAGTTATTGCTAGGAAGTGGTGGGTGGCAGGACTGTCAGTCCTTGCCCACACGCCCACTCCACCTGCATACTCTCCATCTTCGCATGGGAAAGGAAGCAATGCATTCCATTCTCTCCATTGTTTTCCTATCCTCACGCATAGGTGGGAATCACCCATCCTCACCCAGAGACGTTCTGTTCTCCTCATGCACCAGATTCTTCTTGGTTTTACTCACGTAGCAAGCTGGGGAGCCGTGTTCTGTCACCCACAATTTCCCTATGAAGGGCCATTCATGACTTTTTGTTGTGTGTATGTGTTCCCATACCAATTTTTGGTCTGGGCATACGTTTTTCCTCCTGTCCATGCGGAGAGTCTGTTTTCTTTTCCCACTCCGGGCTGTGCTTTTCCCGTGCTTCATTGTTGAGACAGGGGCCATTGTCTTCCCCATGTCTTTCATTGGCTGCGGTTTCCATTATGCCTTGAAGCTACTGTAGGTCGTTATGGAGTCGTTTTGGCCACAATAGGGCCAAGAACGACTCAGGAATCGATTTACCTGTCAAGCTGTGAATACCTTGTTTTGCTGCATGTATGCAGTGGTCGGTCTTCAGATTGTGTTGGAGTGGGATGAATTCTTGGTTTGCTTGATAAACCTAGGGTGTTTGGGGAACCACACAGACAGAGCTAGAGGGCTGGATTTCTTCTCCACAACCCTTGAATAGCACTGGAAGGGAGGTCAGTGCCTGAGGGACTGCGTAGCAAAGAAGGGACTGATTTCCTGGTTGGGTGTGTGTGGGTGTCCTAGAAGTTAGGCTAGTTCTGGTGTAGGATTCCTTAGCTCTTCAATGAGCTCACCAGTTTAGCATTTAGATTTTCTCAGCGCCTTAATGGCCTAATAAACCCTACTGTGTTGGCTTGGCTGCTTTGTGTATCCTTGGCTATGTGTAAGCCTACTTGTTCCTTATTCCTTGGGAAATCATGCCCACCTCGGGGGTGGCAGCGTTGCTGAGAGATTAAGGAGCACACTGGCCTATGGTTGGGTGGAACGTTGCAGTGACATAGCTAGTTGTGGGACGAGTTCTTTATAAGATAAGTATTTTTGAATATTTCATTTATGTAATCATATTTATTGTTAATGAATTATGATGAACATGTTGAATGTTGGGATGTATGGTTTTTCTTCCGCTCTATGTTAAACAATTATGCATCTCTGCATGTTTTTACTTCCAAGCATTTTATTTCAGTTTATATGTATGTACATGTTCATGGGGCTAGTTTCCCAGATGGTTTGTGTATGGTATAGTCCTCTTCGCCAGTTGGAGGGTTGGGGACGTTACATGAATTAAATTCTCTCTCATCGAACACCTTGGAATACACAATTTACTAGCCTTGAATAGTAAACCTTCCTGCAACATATAATCTAACCACTGGATTCTGTTATGGGTAACTGGAATTTCACAGGATGCATATATATCCTTGAAATCTAGATATTCCTTATACATATCAATCAAGTTTTCAAATCCCAAAGTACCGACCTTAACTTCCTGCAATACCAGATGTGTCCTGCTCAAAGCATCATCAACTTTATAAGAATTACCACTTGTATGTTTGATAACAAAGGTAAAGTTATGCAAAAATTCTACCCACTTAACATGTCTCTGGTTTAACTTAGGGTCATTGTTTATGAACTGCAAAGCATGATTGTCATAATACAACACAAATTCCTTAGGCATCAAATAATGTCTCCACTTCTTATGAGCAAGCACAAGAACATATAATTCTTTATCATATGAAGAGTATTTTTTTTTTGCTTCATTCAATTTTTCACTGAATTACACCACTGGCCCATGCTCTTGACTTAAAACTAATCCTACTGTTGTTCCATTAGCATTTGTTTCTACTTGAAACACTTTGTCAAAATTGGTTAAAGCCAAAATAGGCTTCTCAATTATCTTTTTCTTTAGCAACTTAAAATTTCTATCAGTTGCTTCTATCCATTTGAAAGGCTTCTTACTTCCTATGAAAATGTCTATCAAAGGTGCACAAATATGACTAAAATTCTTTATGAACTTCTGTAGAAACTAGCACGTCCATGGAGACTCCTTACCTCATAAGCATTCTTTGGAACTGGCTAATTTAAAATTTCTTATACCTTGTCAGGATCCATATTCAGTCCTTCTTCTAAAACTACAAATCCTAAGTAAACTAACTCTTTCTTCATGAAACTACATTTCTTCAAATTTATCAGCAACTTCTCTTTCTGCAAAGTCCTCAATACCAACTTAAGGTGTCTTAAATGTTCCTCTCTATTCTGACTGAATATCGGAATTTCATCTAGATACAATATCACAAAAATTCCAGTAAATTCCTTTAAAACCTCATGAAAGTGATAGATTCACTAGTAAGCTCAAATGGAATTACTAACCATTCATACAATCCATCATTATTTTTAAATGTTGTTTTCCATTCATCCCCTTCCCTTATCCTAATCTGATGATATCCAGTTTTCAAATCTGTTTTGGAAAAATATATTGAACCACTTAAACAGTCCATCGGATCATCAATTCTAGGTAAAGGGAATATATACCTGATAGTGATGTTGTTGATCTCCCTAGAGTCATTGCACATCCTCCACCCACCATATTTCTTTGGAATAAGTATAGGACTCAAACTTTCTTTTACCAATCCTTTCTCCAACAAATCATGTACCTGCTGTTTGATTTCTTCATTTTCTTGAGGAGTTAATATGTATGCGGATTTATTAGGTAAACTTGCACCAGGCATTAAATCAATGTGATGATTAATAATTATTACAGGGGATAAAGCATTAAGAAACTCATCCACAATAATGTTAGCACACTCATCAAGCACAGTTTTAACTTCAACAGGAAAATCATCTACATTGTAGAAGTTAAAATTACCTTTGGCTTACCAACAAGGCATAAATGTAGATCCTCCTCTTTCTAAACTTCTTGCAACCATTCTTTTACAGACATCAACAAAATGTTTGACCCTGAACCTTCCTGAACTACTTCATCTTCCAAGGGTGACAAAGTATGTCTCTTTCCATCATTTTCTAGAGAATAAGTATTTTTCCTCCCATCATGAACAGTTTTCTTGTCATACTGCCATGGCCTCCCTAAGAGTATATGGCACACAGCCATAGGAATTATGTCACACAATATTTCATCTTTGTAAGTACCAATATGGAATTCCACATTAAATTGCTCATTCGCCAAGATTTGATGTCCTCTCTGAAACCAAGACACTTTGTAAGGAGTGGGATGCTTTATCCTCTTCAATCCCGGTTTCTCTACCATCTCAGTGGAAACCAAATTATCAGTACTACCACTGTCAATAACCATTTTACAACACTTAGCTTGTGACTTACACCTTGTTCTGAACAAACTTTTCCTTTGGGCAGGTTCATTTACTTGCTTCTCTGATTTTACTAAGACTCTCTTCAACATAGGAGATTCTCCTTCCTATGGAGGGTTATTCATCTTTGTTTCTTCTTTTGACTCTTCTTGAGCCTCTGCAACATTCACATTTCTTTGATTTGAAGACTGATTTCTTGGACAATTCCAAGATGTATGTCTAATCTCTCCACAAGTATAACATTTTACCTCTCTATTCCTTCCTCTTCCTCTGCCTCCTATGAATCCTCCTCTATGGGATGACTAACTGCTAAAACCCTCAGCTCCATATTTGGAAGTCCTACCTCCACTATTAGGAGACCCTCTTCCTCTTACTACATTCTTTCTGTTTTTTGGTTCTCTTTTCTCAACAGTTTTTCTTCTACGTTTGAAGCTACTTGATATGCATATTATACAATTTTCAGATTTAATAAACTCATTTCATCATGTATATCATATCTTAATCCATTGGTATATCTAGCTATTGTTTCTAGACCTCCTTGTGTGTGTCCAACTCTAATACTCAGTCTAAAAAATTCTTCTGTGTATTCTTTTACAGTCATGGTCTTCTATATAAGGTTATGTATGTTTGGTATATGTTATATTCTTTGCATGTGCATATGGAGGGGAGGTGTGCATGTCAGCGCTGCAGCTCGGCGATCCCAAAGGCACCTTGAAAGAAACAGGCCGTAGGCCCTGTTTTCGATGCGAACGCAGTGAGCAATTTTTTTTGGCTATTTATAGCTATTTGTGGCTATTTTTAGAAGTTGTCTAAAAATATGTAACTTAATCCCGGTTAAGGGATTCAAGTCTTTTTCTTATCCGGGTTAATGGATTAGGGTATTTGGATGTTGCAAAATACCTATATTTTATATTGTGAGGATCTCATAATGTAATGAAGAGAAAATAGGAGGTGTGGCTCCAAGGTTTTCTGGTTTTCCCGGTTAAGGGTTTCCAGGGTAAATCTATATGTTTATGGGTGAATGATGTGTTGTGATCTCTATTTTGCTTAAAAGAATCTGTATGCTTTGTTTCTCTGCACATGTTTAAAACTTACAATGTAATTGTCTAATAAGATTCAATTGATAGTACTTAGGCATAAACTAACTCTTAATATTACGTAAAACCTTATCCCAAGAGTTTATTTTTTACTTACCTCTTCTTTCTCGATGGATCTGGATCTCATCACAGCAAATAGCTGCATGTCCCTTCATTCTGGTAGCTGCATATCTTACTTTCTTTTTGTCTTCAATTTCTTCAAAATAAAAATATTTATTTAGAGCATTAATCCAATCCATTAGTTCTTCAACATTTAAGTTACATTCATACATAGGTACCTCCACTCTTGGTTTGCTGCTGACCTTCATCAACATCTACAAAAATCAGACTTCTTCAGTATCTTCTTCTTCTTCGCAGGGGATTCTTCTTCTTCATCACTATTATCTGAATTTTCTGAGTGGTTCTTTCTTTCCATAGCTTCTAGTCTTTCTTCTAGTCTTCTCTTGTCTCTCTGTACATATGTTTCTATATGTTGTCTTCCTCAACCACGTCCTACAAGAACCCCATGCACTCATCCTCGTCTTGGTGAAATATTTAGCAAGATATGATACCAAACTTGATGCCAGGAAGGAGATGCGAGTCCAATCAGCAAGCCAAAACCGATCCAATCAGCTCAAAAACTAGTTGATATGTCGTCCACCTCACTCACGGATTTCAAATCCACTATAAATTTCGTTTCATAAATGAAATTTCGCAACCAGATAGAACATTAATGAACTTGATTTTTCACATTGCAAAATGGCTTGTCGATCGTCCGATCAGTGTCCCACTAAATCAACGGTGGACTCCAAAAACTATGAATCACTTTCCATAAAAATTTCGCGCACATGAAATTTTTTTCAAAACCCGCAACTTCTCCCAGGGAAATTGTTGGGGACCATTGATCGATCTTCATTGTCAATCTAAATTTGAATTTCAACGATTAGTTCTAAATTTCGCAACTTGACCCCTCCTTTATCTTCCTTGCCCTTTCCCCGACAAAATGTATTTATCGCCATCGATTTTCTCCAAGGTTGATCTCCACCGCACGATCTTCAATCGTATGGCGATTGTTTTAGAATTATCTCGGGCACAACTTCTGGTTGCGAAATTTTACCTCGACCATGGATATGTCCAAGATACATGCTCTTTAACTTCTCTGTGATTTTATTGAATTGATCTGTGAAATGATCAATTCCTTCTGCAGCACTTCACAGAGACAGATTCAATCTCACACACTTCAATTAGAGTTCGAATTAGAATATACACATAGAGGATTGAAATCTAAACTTTTGGTTAATGAAACAAAGGTATTAAATGATCAAAATACTTGCAGAGTAGAACTCTGTTCTTCATTCAATTAACCAGTCATAAAGCACACACTCTCTGCTCTATGCTCTATGCACACCACACTCAATCCTCACTTGATATTCTATCTATTACATTCAACTCTTATTATAGTCTCTTGCAAACCAATCAGATCTTATTAGGTTGGATTTGAAGACCTAATAGAAGAAATTCTATCAACAAAGATGTATCCTTGAAGAATTCCTCGCATGGATCAAGGAGAAAAATGGAAAACTGCCACTTATTACAAAATAGAACTAACCCTATATATCTAACAACGAACCCTATCCATCTAGAAGTGATTAAATGGAATGTTGACTCATTAGTCAATGAAATATGAGTTGGATGCTCCTGCATAAACCCTCCATTTTGAGCTTCAATAGCTCAAAATTCTGGTCGTTAATTTTCTCGATCTCAATTCTTGAACTGCTCACCTTTCTCTTTTTAATGCACAAATCAACACTGCAACTCTCCTAGTGAAACCAGGTTTATCATAGATCCAATATCTATCAATTGTTTCAAACCCTCAACAACAAAGGAATCCCCTTGGTGCCAATAATCGAGCTTCGATAACACATGTAAGTTTTAAACATGTGTAGAGAAGTAAAGAATACAAATTCTTTTAATCAAAACAACAATTACACCACAACATTCACACCCAAAATACATAGATTTACCTTGTAAACCCTTAACCAAGAAAACCAACAAAGCTTGTAGCCATGCTTCCTATTTTCTCATTATCATTATGAATAACTCACAATACAATATAGATATTCTGCAAATCCAATACCCCAATCCATTAGACCAGATTAGAAAATAGACCTATTCCCTTAACCGAGATTAAATTACATATTTTTAGAAAATACACAAAAAATTTGGGCTCATTGTGCTCGCATTGAAAATGGCCTACAAGCTTGTTTCTGTGAATGGCCTCCCCCCCCCACCACACACATGTAAAGAATATAACATATTCCCAACATTATCATCCTTAATTCAAGTTAGGTTTTTTATGCCATTATTGTCTTCAAAGTCCTTATCTATCAGGTTATTTTTGTGTTATCACACCCTCCATGGTGCTGGCCTAAAAAAATCATTTCTATAATTTATATGTCATAGTAAAACTTGGTGGTTGGGGAAGGGAAGAGATTCTAGGTAGAATTATAAAGGGGTTTTGGTTTTCCTTGTTTTTGAAGGAGGAACACACAATTATGCCTATAAGAGAAATGATTCCTCTACATAAACTCAAGTGTCTAGATGCCCTAGGGTTTGACACAGTGGCTCTGATACCATATATAATGCATAATTATATTTAAACTACTTAAGTAAGGCATAAATATTTTTTTGTCTCTAATATCATTGCTAGATTCAAGAATACAAAAAATGCTTACATATAATTTAAATTATTGAAACATATTTTAAAATGAAATATATATAT
>LPNX010734331.1:182139-232558 GCA_001517045.1 Pseudotsuga menziesii
GACAAATATCCACCCAACCTACTCCTTAGTCAAACACTGAGAGCCCCCAATCCCACAATTAATAAACTAGGTCAAACCAATCCCCCTACTTCCCTCACAACCAACTAGATTGAATTATATCTCTCCTTCCCCTCATCTCCTCCTCACCACTAGCAAGTAATCCTCGCCACATTCTCAACAATAAACCCCTCTCATTCAACAATCTAATTCACCAAACCCAACCCTCAACCTAGAGGAAGAGAGAATGCCCATGTAAGTCTTCATTTCCCCTTTATAAACCCATTTTATTTATTATTAAATATAAGGTTATTTGCATGAGTGACGCTAACCATTCATGCACTAATTCCTTTCTTAGTTTAATGAATCCCCTAAATTAATCTTAAGTATGCACGTAATCTATATTTCATTTTATTAATATTTAATTGTTTTACACATTTAGTTATAACTATTTTACTAGATGGGGCATTACACATTTTCAACTATCTTTTCCAAACCATTGAATGGTCCATTTTAGAGACTTGTTTCTTTTGCAATAGCTTGAATTTTATTAAAATATTTATAATGCATTTTAGAATGATTTCCATGTTTGTCTTTGTATCTTGCTTGAAACTCCTCGTTGGTGTTTTATATATTATCATGAATGTGTTGCAACTTCTCTAAAACTTTCATAGATTTTGTTGATATATCTATATTTTCCTTGATTATTGTCTTTTAATGACTAAAAGGTAAATTCAAGGAAGCTCATCAAAGGAATCCACAATTAAGTTTCAAAGAGAGGCATGCATTGAGTCTTGTATTAGAATAGTGTTGTGACATATAAGGTAAAATTTCATCCCAAGTTTTCAGATATTTATGGTTATGATATCATAAGGGGGCATAATTTATTAGTCTACAAACTTAGGTTGCTCATTTATTTTATGGAAAGAGGTAACAATCGAACTTAATAGCATGTATATTTTCATATTATAACCCAAAATTTGCTTAAGGATTTGTTATCTGTATCACATATGATATAAGTAAAGAAACCAAGATTTCACCCATATAAGAGAGAAAAAAATGTTTTCTTATTTGTTGCATGGTTATTTATTATTTTTATAATAAATAAAAATTACCATGTTTAATAATCATTAAATAATATTATTACTTCACCTACTCGTGGGAAAACAACTTAGGAATTCTAATTTTTTTAGGCATAAAAGGAACAAGAGCTAGTACAAAATCCCATTTTTTGTACATTGACTTTGATATGGTACATAACAAACAACCACATAGAACTCACTTCACTTCTATTTGCATCTATATATGATATGTATAACTTTACAAATTCTCCATTGTCTTATTCCACATCGTCCAACAACTTTGAAGCAACAAGCTTTGTGCATAAGCTTTAATTATGTTTCTTTCAAATAATAAGGATATCATAAATGTTAACATGTTTGTGGGTCTCATGTATACAAAACACAATCCTATACTATCTTCTCTATTACATGTCTAAATGTCATATACTCATAACTAATTTTTAATTTACTAGGTATCACAAGAATTATGTTGTTTACATAATATATTTGGATGGATTTGGTACATTGGTTGCAGCTTGGGTGGTTGGGAGGAATGATTGTTACCCTCTTTTATAGTACTAATCAACCCTAGTACCATTATCATACACCTAGGATACATTTCATTAGCTTTTATGCTATATCATATGGTCCATAGCTTAGGCTATTTTGATCATTTACTGCATTTGAGGCACTCCACTTTGATCATTCTAACAGTCCAAATGCCCTCATTAATGATGAATCATTCTTGGTGCGATCCCCATCCCTTAAATCATGGAATGTGTTTGACCATAGGCGCTAGTGCATGTATTTGGTGGTTTTTGGCCTTCCTTGGGAATTTGTTGCCTCCTAGAGCCTCTCCCACTCACACATGTGCTCACCCACACCTAGAATGCCTTCATTTATGTTCCAACATGCTCCATCCATGTTCACACTAGCATTCGTGACCGTTTGGGATTATTAGGGAGCTCATTGGTCCACTTAGGGGTGTTTTGAAGTCAAATCATAGTGTGACACATGTATGCATCCAGATGGCCTCCAAAGGCTAATGATTTCTCCCTAATGTAATATAAAACTGGCCCATACATATTTACATGTTGGACAGTCATAATAAATTGTGTTATTGACTACATTTCTATGTGTTAATTTCATCTTTTCTACTGTTTTTCGATATATTTGTGAGTAAACTCAAATTGTGAGATTTCCCTTGGATCCTAGATCTTAGAGTGAATCAATTCCCACATTGTATCAGAGCTCTTTGGAGCTGAAAATCAAATCCACGGTGTTTGATTTGTTGTTTAGGTAAATTTCCAGAAAAAATTGAGTGATTGCATTGCAGGTCAAACACGTGTTTTCTATCACTCAGTGCGCAAGCATAAATGAAGCATAATCATGTATTGCTTACTCATTCAACTATTTTGAATGGAAGGCTGAAATGGTGATCCGGTTGAGGTCGAAAGGCCTATAGAGAGTCACTATGGGGACTGAGGAAGAACCCAACTCTGCTGTGGAGAAATCGAAGTACTTCAATAGGCTTGATGAAGCATTTGGGATGCTTTGTCTCAGCATTTCAAGAGACCTTCTGTTCCATATAGACAATATGACAACACCCAATGAATTTTGTCTCAAGCTCGAGTCATTGTTTGGGAAGACTGATGAGATGAGAGGCCACCAACTCGAAAATGAGTTGATATCACTGAGCCCAACTTACTTTGAGACGATCCAAAACTTCTTCACCAAGTTCAAATCGTTGGTGCTTCAACATCGAAAGCAATGTGGCATTGAAAAGAAATATAAGCAGCTCATATTGTCCATACTTTCGAAGCTAGGGCCAGAGTATTCAGTGTGTGTGTCAACATTCCACTCTATCAAGCTCATAGCTAGAAACTGGTGAATGCCATCACTCGATGACTTCATGGAGTCACTGACCCAAGAGAAAGACAAGCTAGTGAAAATGGGTACCATCAAATCCAGTAAGGATCAAGCCCTTGATACAAGAGTTTTGAATCCAGCCAAAGGCAAGAACAAATCCATAGATTCGAAGTAGAAAGAGAATAAGAAGCAGGAGAATCCCAAATCTTCAGATGGGGTTTCGAATCCTAGCAAGGATAGAGACAAGAAGAAGAAAGAGAAGACCAAATGCACCTACTGTCATAATTTTGGAATCGATAGAGTGTATGCATGAAGAATACCATTGACATAATGGCGTAGCTACTTGAGAAGAACAACATCCCACTTCCAGAAGGCACAAGGAAGAAAGAGGGAGGTTCAAGCTCTGACAACAAAGAGAGGTGCCATACTTTGGTTGTTGGTTCTTCAAGATCTTCTTCCTTCGTCATAGATTCAGGTGCTTCCAGGCACATGGCCTCCATGCAATATTCCTTCTCATCCCTATATCCTTATAGTGGTCCATCCATCCTCATGGATGATGATTCAAAGAAACAATCCAGATTAACTTCAACAATGTGTTGTTTGTTCTTGATCTAAAAACGAACCTACTCTCAGTGTATTAAATGACACACAGTGGTGAAGCCAAGAGAGTAACATTTACTCCAAATTCAGTAGAAATATCATAAATCTCTACAGGGAAAGTTGTGGCAGTGGGTTATGTTGACCATGATTCGAGAATGTACAAATTCTCTCACTTCCTCCCTACTCTCAAGGGAATGCGCTCTTATCACATGCAAATGAGACAAGAAAGTTGTGGCATGATAGATATGTTCACATCAACTAAAATTACCTTTAGTCATTGAGCAAAGAAGGCATGGTGGAAGGGATTCCTTCTATCAAGTTCTCCAATGGCACATGCAAATGATGTGTAGTGGGAAAGCATGTTGAGCGCATGTATGAGAAAGGAAAGGTAAGTAGGGTTGCTAAAGTGATTGATTTGGTTCATTCATATCTCAGGGCCTCTTCCCACACCCTCATATGGGAATTCAAGGTATGTGTTGAATTTCATAGATGATTTCTCAAGTTACTGTTGGGTGTATTTTCTCAAACTAAAGTCTGAAGTTTTTGAGACTCTCAAAGTTTGGAAAGATTTGGTTGAGAATGCATGTGGGAACAAGATCAAGGTCCTTAATACTGAAAATGGAAAGGAGTATGTGAACAATATTTTGCATCATATTTGTGAATAACGTGGCATCCAAATGCAACATTCGACACCCTACACACCACAACAAAATGGTGTTGTAGAGTGCAAGGAGAGGGCTCTCAAGGAGATGGCTACATGCATGATGGAGGAAAATAATTTGAATCCTAAGATATGGGATGAAGCTACTGTGTTGCATATGTCCAAAAAATAGCTCCTCACAAGGCTTTGGATGAGAAAACTCCATATGAGGCTTGGAGTGGTCACAAGCCAAATGTTTCTCATTTCAAGGTTTTTGGATCAAAGGCTTGGGCTAGGATTCCTCCCGAGAAGAGAAAGGCCTTGAAATCTCAAAGAAAGGAGTCCATTTTGGTTGGATATGCTAAATATGCAAAGGGATACAATCTCTTTGATCCTTCACCTCAGAAAAAATTCATGTAAAGGAGTGTGCAGTTCGAAGAAGACCTCATGCAAGAGACCGAACTAGCTCAAGGGGATTGCTCACATCCTCCACTCCATGATGATTTAAGTGATGAATGTATTTCCGATTTTTGTGATTCTGATATTGATGATTATTATTATGGCATACATTCAGATCATGAATCACCCATTCGGCCCATGTGGGCTGAGAAAACCATTGACGCAGTTGGGGATCTTGTTGGTGATCCACTAGACTCTACGAAGACTATATCTCAATTTCACAATGCCTTCTCTACTTGTGAATTGAATCTTGATTATAGGTGGTTCATGATGGTTGGATATGATCCTCATACATATCAGGAGGCATCACTTGACCCAGTATGGAAAAAAACCATGCAAGAAGAGTTCAAATCATTGCAAGGCAATGAGACTTGGGAATTGGTTCCCTTTCCCTCCAAGAGGAAACTAGTGCAATACAAGTGGGTCCATAGGACCAAAGTGAATGCTAATGATTCAGTTATCAAGTATAATGCTAGGTTGGTTTCTAAAGGATTCTCTCAAGTCCAAGGAGTGGACTATACAGAGACATTTTCATCAGTTGCAAAGATGGACCGTTATCAGGCTAGTTTTAGCCATTGGTGCATCTAAGCGCTGGTAGGTTCACCACATGGATGTGAAGAGTGATTTTATTCATGGTGACCTTCATGAGGAGATATATATTCAGAATATTGAAGTTTTCATTCATGATCCTTCACTTGTTTACAGGTTAAAGAAGTCTCTCTATGGCCTCAAGCAAGCCCTTCTGCTATCACTTGGATTTGAACAATGTAAATTTGATCCTAATCTGTATTTGCAGCATGTTGGTGAATAATTGCAGGTCATAGTGATGTATGTTGATGACCATTTGATTACAGGTAGTTGCACTAAATAAATTGGATCGATTAAGTCTTCTTTGCACAACGAATTCTCCATGATTGACCTTGGATTGTTGAGGCAATTTCTTGGACTAGAGATTGAGCAATATGAAGCAGGGATCAATCTAAACCAACAAAATTATGCTGCAGAACTGTTATTGAATTTCAAAATGACTGAATTTAAGGCATCCAAGTGCCCATTCCTCTCAGGAATAAAACTAGGTGATTTTGGTGCATCTCCGTTGGTGGACAACTCTTTGTGTAGACAACTAGTTGGGAGTTTGTTGTATCTTACACACTCTCAAACTGATTTGGTATATGATGTAGGTGTTGTTGCTAGATATATGCAAAAAACTCATGAGATCCATTGGAATGCTGCCAAGATGATCCTGCATTATGTGCAATGAACCAAACACTTCGACGTACACTATTTTGTTGGTTCTTCACTAGAACTAGTTGGATATACTGATTCTGATTGGGTTGGAGATTTCATTGATATAAAGTCCACTTTAGGTTATGTATTCATGATTGTAGATGGTCCCATATGTTGGTAAAGCAAGAAAAAACACACCATATCCCTCTCTTTAGTTGAGGCCGAGTACAGAGGAGGAGTGAATGCAGCTACATAATGTATGTGGTTGCAAGGTATTCTTGGCGAACTTGGGTTTGCATTTGATTCACCCATGGTCATTTGGTGTGACAATCAAAGTGAAATCAATATTTCCTATGATCCAGTACAGAGGTAGAGGACCAAACACATTGAGATACACATGCACTACATCCAGAGCTTGGTGCATGATCAGTTGATAGCCTTGCAGTATTTCCCATCTGCAGAGCAAATTGTTGACATTTTCACCAAGACTTTCACAAAGAAGACATTCACCTATCAGAGATCCCTTTTTGGAGTGGGTGAAACATGGTGATGGCTGATATTCACTTTCATATTTTTCTCCATGTCCATTTTAGAGGGGAGGTTTTGTTCCCATGAGGTTTTCCTCCTTACCTTGGTTATATGGACAAATCATATTTTATTGTATGAGGTGACTTGAGCCTTAATTGCCAAGGCATCAATAATATTTTAGCATATGCTATACTAAGTTAGGCTTAAGGGGGATGGCATGGGGATGGTGTTAGAGCACTAATATACCTTAGTACCATGATCATACACCTAGGATAAATTTCATTAGCTTTTATGCCATATCATATGATCCAAAACTTAGGCTATTTTGATCATTTACTGCAATTGAGGCACTCCACTTTCATCATTCTGACAGTCCATATGCCCTCATTAATCACAGTTCATTCTTGGTGCACTTCCCATCCCTTAAATTATGGAATGTGTTTGACCATAGGCTCTAGTGCATGTATTTGGTGGTTTCTAGCCTTCCTTGGGCATTTACTGCCTCCTAGAACCTATCCCACTCACACATGTGCTCACCAAAACCTAGCATGCCTTCATTTATGTTCCATCACACTCCTGCCATGTTCACACTAGCATTCATGGTCATTTGGGATTGTTAGGGAGCTCATTGGTCCACCTAGGGGGGTTTGAGGCCAAATCACAGTCTGACATATGTATGCATCCAGATGGCCTCCAAAGGCTAACGATTTCTCCCTAATGTAATATAAACCCGATACAAACATATTTACATGTTGGAAAATCATAATAAATTGTGTTATTGACTACATTTCTATGTATTAATTTCATCTTTTCTACTATTTTTCTGCATATTTGTGAGTAAACTTGAATTGTGAGATTTCCCTTGGCTCCTAGATCCTACTGTGAATCAATTCTCACACCCTACCCACCCAGGTTTGATTTTGTTGTCATACTTTATGGTTGAAAATCCTCATTACAACTCTTTTCTAAACTTATTTATAATTCATCAACTTTTCCATTACTTTTTAATCAATAAATCACTACTCTTAGTTCTAGGTTTGAAAGATTTCTATTATCAACTTATAATTTGGGCCACTTTATTGTCAATTTACTTAATAAATAAAAGCTCTAAAGGATGGTCTTAATGATATAACAAGGACTCTCAAGATCTCTATTCCTTTAACTCTATAAAATAAAAAGGGTTATTATTTGTTAACCATCTATTTAAGTATTCAGATGATGTAACCTTTTGTAAAATTACAAAAAAATAAAAATTAAAACTAGCATAGATCCATTTAAACCTAGATATATCAAACATTAAGAGTGATGTGTAGGTGTTAATTTTGTTATCTTAATTTTTTTATAAGTGAAGAATAAATTTACACCTACAGAATTTTAATCAATCTTAATTCTTGATAAATATGAGTTTAAATAGATCTATACTAATATAAAGAAATTAAACAAAAAATAAAAATCCTTTTTAAAATAAAATCAAAACCAAAAAATGTCTTCCATTTATTATGTTTTAAATTCTATAAATAATTTATAACATTGTTGTGTAAGATTAAGTCTAAATGGTTGAGGTCATTTTAATATTCATTATTCAAGAGATGGGGCAATGCACCAACCAACTAAATGTTGGTGGAGGGTTGTGATGCCTCAATATAATTGTAATTTTTCTCAACTCCCTCAATCATTTGAGAAACAAACATTCCAAATATGGCATGCCATATATTGCCAGAGGTGGCACTATGGTACTCCGACTAAGTATAAGCCATGGATCTTGCTAGTAAGTTACAATTCACTCTATCACAAGACATTCCAAAATATGGCATGCCATATCTTGCTAGTAAGTTACAATGAATGTGTATGGGCCATGGATCTTGCTAGTAAGTTACAATGAATATGTATATACGAGCAATGTTAATGGTCAGGTCTGGAATGAATATTTATATACGAGCGATGTTAATGGTCAGGTCTGGAATTTCAAGTGTGGATCAAAGGCTAGACATTTTAGGTTATGGAACTATGATCCTTCATGTTTACTTTTATGTTTGCTCTCTCCTTCGAGTTTAATAAAAGCTCGCAAAGAACCCAAAGATTAACTTTGTCCTCCATGTTTACTTTTATGTTTGCTCTCTCCTTCGAGTTTAATTAAAGCTCGCAAAGAACCCAAAAATTAACTATGTCCTACATGTTTACTTTTATGTTTTCTCTCTCCTTCGAGTAAAGCATCCCATCAAAGCACATAGATTCCATAATGAAAATGCCTTCACAATGTGAACAATTTTTTATTCCGAATAATTGATTGTTTTCTCTATATTATATTGCATAGATTTTATGATGAAAATGCTTTACAATGTGAATAATTTTTTATTCCCCACACTTGATTGTTTTCTATTATTATATGAATATGTATATTATATTTTCATTGAATAACTTCACATGTCATTTTTTTCCTTGGTGATAAGATTCAACTTGGGCAGGAATAAATCGTTGGGACCATCATAGTGAGGAAAAGGTGAGTCTGAATGGAACTTTGTGTGGTTTGTATACAGGTCTTTGCTTTAGTAAAAATGGATGGAACTTTTCTGTGAGACTCGAGGGTGGTCTGATAAGTTTAAGTGATACAAAGACAGATTAATTAACGAAAAGCATAACTAGAAGTAGAGCCTGCCTTGGTGCTTATAGCAAACTTACGCCCGCTACATTGAATTGATTGCAAATCTACAACAAGTCCAAGTCCAGTGGCGTAAACTTGCTACTATACACCTCCACTTTATTTAATAGAAATTTTCAATTTTTCATCCATACTCATCCACTTTATTTAATAGAAATTTTCAATTTTTCATCCATACTCAAGTGAAGTGAACAAGCATCCATATACAAGCATTGCTATAATCTTCAAATCTTAATAGTAACAGATAATGCTTAGGCAACGCTATAATGCTTATGCCAACTAAAGTAGTTTCTCAATCCGGACCAAATAATTGAGCAACTCCGCACATATTGATTGGACTCATGGAAGAAACATCACAGATTTCAATTAGGTGTTACATCGTCTGGAGAAAAAGAAAGTAATGGTGGGACGTTGAGCTCAAGATCTCAATCAGGTGTTACATCGTCAATCAGGTGGGACATTGAGCCCACTTAGTGCTTGGAGATGCTTCTTGTTTCTGGTGTGCTTAACGTGAGCTATTGTACGTGCCATGTGGATGGTTCGTCTGATGGTTGCAGACGAAGAAGAAAAAGGGAAATGTACCCTAATAAAAACAAAACAAAGTAGAAAATGAAAGGTAGAAAAGTGATGGGTGAAGGCCATAAAGAAAAAATGAAGAAATATGATCATTACACATTATAAAATATATTTTTAGTTAAGTAATATTTGTAGTTTATCTTTAGCTTAATGTAACTATTTTATGGGTGACTGAGTGGTGTATCCTTCATCATATATGATAAACGTTGGTTGAAGAAATATGTCAATGAAGAACTCCAGTCAATTTTGAGTAACGTGCTGCTCGCTTTGCAACTTTGCCTGGGACTATGGCAGTTTCTGAAGCTCACACCAGTCGGACTGATGAGTTTGGCTATTGTGAAGTTCACTGGACTGATAAGTTTGAAAAAAGTGAAATTCACTGGACTGATGAGTTTGAAAAAAGTGAAGTTCACTGGACTGATGAGTTTGAAAAAAGTGATGAGGCTGAATATCTTTACTTTGATATGAGCATGGAGGAGTTTCTGAAGCTATGCACATTCATTTCTGTTGTAAAAAAGAATGAGTCAGGTTCATTGAAATCTTCAAGACACAACAATAGTCTCAGTAGTATCTTTATTTCCAATAGGCTGCAAGTTCGTGGGTTGAAGGAGTCTATCCTCTGTTATGTAAAAAATGAGTTTCCACCCGTGTACGAACTAGAATTTCATAATGAGGTTGTAAATTGAGACGCTGTTAAGATTTACAGCCTTTGGGCTTATTTTCAAGCTTTACAATTACTTCCTTATTGTTAATGGCTTCTCAATATCAGTCCAATACTTTGACTTGATGTTTGATTTCTATAAAGTTAAATATATATGTTTGAAGCGCACGGAGTGAAGATGTGTTGTTGATGGAGGCCTCATTAAGGGGTATGTGAATTCTTTCTGGTCTGAAGTGTAAAGATGTTCCACTATCGTCGGCTCTCTTGTTAAATTTTATTTCAAATAATCGTTTTCTGTCTAATGAGAATGTATGTTATAGTGTTTTTTTAAGCTTGTCCAAACAAAACATCTCATATACAATGCTAAGGTCATTTGTTATGTGAAAACATTAATATTAGTGTTTTTATATGTTGGGCCAGGAAAAGTGCACAAGGAAGAATCTGAAGTGCAAGCGCGGCAAAGGAAAAGATAGTGTGTGACGGAGGAAAAACAGGTAAATGATGGAAAGCTGCGACGCAGAAGAAAGAAAGTTGTGACGCAAATCAGCGCGACGAAGGAAAAACCATACCTAAAGACGCAGGTAGAAGAGTAAAGGCTGGACAGGTGCAGGTCAAGAATGACAGTAGGAGCTCGAGTCTACAGAAGACTAAAGGACAGTTTTGCGGCTAATTATGACCTATACAAGAAGACTGAAAGACATTTTTGCGACTAGTTCAGGCCAGCAATTAATGTAATACAGGAATGTTACAGCTAGGTATAGGTCGTCATCAATGTTATAGAAGATATTTTGTAGCTACTTATGACTGTAATAACTGAGTTGTACCCAGTCGACCCTGCACAGTCTTGTAAACACTATAAATAGGAGGAACTCGCTCTATATAAGGGTTCAGTCAGTTAGTATTGGTTGCTACTAAGTTAATATCAGGGAGGAGTCTGATAGTAGAAGGTTGTTGAGCCGCGGATCTGCAGCTGTGTGCGCAGACCGTTTTGTAGGAGTAAATCTGCAACTGTGTGCGCAGACAATAAAGTAGAAGAGTCGATCCAAGCTGTGTGCGGATCAGTAGGAGTAGATAGAAGAGTAAACAGAGAGCATGGGAGCAAGAAGAGTCTGAGCCAATAGACGTATCTTAAACAGTCTGTAAGTTGAAGACTACAAGGCACTATATATATTTCTCATGCCAGATAAAGAGCACCTTGGTGGTTTTTCCTAAATAGGTTTCCACATTATTTCCTGTGTTAATGAATGATTGAATGTTGTGTTGAATGTTTGATTAACTCGTATTATTTATGTTTATTGTTTGAATGAATGTTGCAATACTGATAAGCAATGAATGGATGGATATCTAAGCATTGCCGAGCATTATGTATTATTTCATGTTTAAACACTGTTAAGTCACGACATAAGTCGCATCACAGTCATTTAATTTAAATGATTCAACTGTGTTGCACTATTGCACCAACTGTCAAGTTGTTAAGGGAAAGGTTGTGTTGCACGCTAGTTATGGCACACTATTCCGCCTCTGTCGAGTAGTAAAAGACTCTATCCTTCCATCTCTGTTGAGCACCTTAGCCGCGCGCCAAGGGACTATAATCCCTCGTCGACTACGGAAACATGGTTCTGACAGTTACACATTAAGATATCTCAAGTGATACTGCGCCTGCCTCGTAGGTGTTGTCGACTGAGCTTGCTCCATCGGGCCAATGTCTTTGGGTGTTTTGTTGGTTTTGTGTTGTTGAACCTGGGTCGTGTGAGTGGGAAAGTAGGCCAAGAAATGGTTCTGTTACTAATACTGTAATCATTTGAGTCGAGGGAGATGTTTTGGCATCCGACAAAGAAGGAAATAGAGGAAGGGCTAGAGTCTAAGACGTTGGCATTTGCGCAAGAAGAGAGAGCGAGGTCATAGTTGAGCGTAGAGAACTATTTACACCGGAACATATACTATGATATTCACAAGATCTTCTTTGTAGAGTTTCCTATTGTGCTGCATGAGTGGTTGTTAAGGTTGGCGACTCGACAGACAAATTTCCAAAGAAGAGAAGTGGTTGAGTGGAGTGATCAGCTGGTTCGCGAGATAACCAGTGTAAGTAACCCCATCTCTAGTGTTGTTGATTTTTGGGTCAACAGTATTTTGCAGGGGTATATTACTGAGTTTGTAGTAGAAACTATAACCTCATATAGTGAGGCTGAAAGAAATTTTTTCCAAGGACCGCAAAGAAGGTACTTATTGTCTATAAATACATGGATAAAGATGCTCATCTATGAGAAGGGTATCTTGCAGTTGAGTAGTTGAGCTGCATATCCAGAGAAGGGGATATGTCGCAGATGACCTGTAGAGAAAATGGGTGATGGTGAGCTGAGATGTTCCCAGGAAGTACAGAACCTGAACTAGAGGCTGGATTCCTAAGGAGTGGAAGGAGATTCGGGTCGGGGAAGATAAGAAAGACGATAGGAGGTAGACAGACTCCTAATCTGTTTGAAGAAAGTGAGTACGAAGTTGAGTCATGGCTAAACGAAGCGTCTTGCAAAGACGAGGAAGACTATAGCTCGATTTCTGAAGGAGCAGAAGAACTAGAAGAATCTACAGAGACACCAAGATCAGGTCGCAACTACATCACACCACGAGTATCGTCAGAGGTAAGGTCTAGAGCCTCGTCTCCTGAAAGAGCTATTAATACTAATAGTGCTAGTACTACGACTAGCGCACAAGAGGGTACACCTCCATTAAATTATTCATTAAACAACCCCGACGCAAAATCAATGGTTGGGGAAGATATTAGATTACCCACATTCAATGGGAATGGAGCAGAAGATTTGGAGCAACATTGGTTCCTTTGTGAATCTGTTTGGATGGTTTGCATGGTTCATAATGCAAACATAAAGAAAGCATAGATGGTTACGACTCTATGGGGTCATGCGCTGGACTGGTTCAAGAAGTTTTGCGTAGTACTAGCAGGAACCCCATAGAAGACCCTTGATGAGATCTTACTCGTGATGATTTGTGAGTTCAGAAAACCTAAATCTGAGTCGCAGTGCAACACTAAGATCAAAGAGATAAAAAAGGCGTTGATAGAATCCATATGGGATTTCGATCAGTGGTTTAAACCTTTGATGGCCAAAGTTAGTTTCCAGATGTCGGATGTACAACATAAGGAGTGGTTTATTGTTGCGCTATTACCACACATTCGAGCTTCATTGATGCAACGGAATATTGTGTCGCAAATAGAAGCACTAGAACATGCGATGAAGCTGGAATCCTCTCCAATCGGAGATGGTGGAATAGGAATGATGCAGATTCAGTCACAGTTGGCTAATTTGACCGTACAGCTTCAGGACATCAAGAAGGGGAAAGAATCATGTGAGGACCTATGGTGCACAAGATGTCAAACGGATGGACACGCCAAGGATAATTGTCCGTCGTACATGAACTATATCTCGTCGGGTGCACCAAATCCATTGAGTACCCACGGACTACCTTGGTGCTGCATATGCCAGACTAGAGGGAATCGTGATGAAGAGTGTCTATACTTACAAAAGATCGTAAGTACCCCAGCCAGCCTTTTCTATAAATTTTGTAAATAATTAGGTCATGATGAGAAGGATTGTAGAGCATATCAGCTCTTGAAGGAAAAGACAGTAGACACCTACTTGATGAAGAATGATGGACAGGTTCAGGCTGAACAGGCGCAAGCGCACTACCAGCCTGCGCATTTTCCACAAAACCGGTATCAGCCGCAATATGCACCTTAGAATCAGTATGCTCCACAGAACCAATACGCACCACAGAATCAGCACCCACCACAGCAGCCACACCCTCAGGGAAGGGGGGGTGTAAACTTCATAGGTAGAGGAGGAGGAGGATTTGGTAGAGGAAGAAGGCAGGTTACATGCTATAACTATGGACAATCAGGCCATTATTCCAGAGATTTCCAAGAGCCTACAAAGACATGTTCATATTGCAAAGCGTAGGACCAAAATGTGGAGCAATGTCCTCAGTTGATTGCGAAGTGGCAATCTCGGACTATCGCAGGTCCTAACTCTATGCAGAATCTGAATCCAAATCTAAATCCTAACCTAAATGTTCATATGATTGCTACTGAGCCAAGAGAGCCAAGCGTTGCTATCGTAACACGAGGAGGTGTTGCGACCGAAGCTAATCAAGATATACCGTAGGTGCAACCCGCAGCATAGAAGAAAGTACCATTCAACGTTCAAAAGCAAAAGCAAGTATTTTTGGACGTGCGACCGGAGTTTATGGATCTAGAACAACCGTTGACATCAACCAAAGTCAAAGAGATGCATAAACGCTTCCAACAACTATTCCAGAAGCATATCCTGAAAAAGGTTAGTAAGCTCAAGTCATTTCTATCAAGTTGCTTAGTGCTAATTCAAGATAAAGATGCTATAGCAGAGCTACAAGCACTGATAAATGAAACCCCAGTAGAGTCGCAACCTAGAAGGAAGGTTAACCATGTCAAGAAGAAATTCAAAACCAGGCGTGAGTTAAGAATGACTGTGTAGATAGTGGATTGTTACATGGATTACATCATTCTAGATCTGGGGTCGGACATCAATATTTTGATGCGGCAGACCTCAAAGAGCATGGGCAAGCCACGCTTGGACTAGTCCCTTGTCTAGTTGCGACTTGGAAATAAAGTGAAGGTCCTACCAATTGGTAGTTTGAGTTGAGTACCTGTCAACATTGAGGGGTTGCGCACATTCGCAAACTTTGGAGTCATTAACATTGCCAATGCCATGAACCCATATCTCATGCTTCTAGGGATAGATTGGGCTATAGATAATCATACCATTATAAATTTCAAGAAAATGATTCTATCATTCGAGGATGATGAGATGAGGGTAGTATCGCTCATTGATCCATTAGAGGGACAAATATACGTCGAGCATGTCTATAGTGAGGGATAGAGTGATTATCTTGACCATATCTACAATTTCAGCGCCTTAAAAGATGATTATGTGAACCTGATAGCGGATGGAAACCTAAGCTGGAGGAGTGCTAGTTCATGTACATCATATTCTGGAGAGGCCTTAGAGAACTGGAAAAACAGATTGCATGAAGTATCTATGAGGCGATGCACCAGAGTTACTCGATCAGTGCAATGGGTGGAGAATCAATTGAGGGATTTACCCACATATGAAGGCTTGCCTAATCTTGTGACCTTCCTTAGTGAGTTCAAAGGACTGATAACATAACCACGTCACTTGTCTGCATTGGACTATGTACTAAAGGCTACAACCGCTAGATGGTAGGGTACACATAAGAAATCCATATCAGAATGGCCACATTGTAGAAGATTGTTGGAAGCTAGATTCAGAAAAGAAGTCACTGTCGTGAGTTAGAGGTACACAGGGCTATCAAACCCTATCGAACACATTAATCAGTGTTGCATAGAATTTGCATAATAATCACGACAGGAATGGGTCCATCATTTCATTCATACATTGGAAATGACGCCCAAAAGCTGGTATACATCCATGGAGTTGCGACGAGGAACTCAGGATTGGGAAGGGCTAGCTAAGCAATTCACGCACACTTTTGAATTTGTTTATGAGCAGCTGACGGTTAATGTTGCAATTCAAACCATCAAGGAGAAGATATTCGTTGAAATCCCTGTCGAAGTAACAAGTTCCCATCGGTGCAGTGCGACCATCTAGCAATGGATGGCTTGTTACAATCTCGATGGAGAGCCAGATGATGACCTGACTAACATAAACATACCAGAGTCGGAGGGTATGCTCAAAGTCGAAGGAAGTGGCATTTCAAGCAACTAGTTCCTCAAGCCGCTGAAAATCAAGAAAGTAAACATCGGCTCGCAGGAGAACCCGAAGTTCACCAATATAGGATATTATTGGGACGATGAGACTGTATCAAAGATAACAGACTTGCTGCATGAGTTTCAGGACCTATTCCCTACCAACTTCTCGTAGATGAAGGGAATAGTCGGCGACCTAGGGGAGATGAAAATACCCCTGAAACCGGATGCTAAACCAATCAAACAGCAACCGTATAGGTTGAATCCAAGGTATAAAGATAAGGTAAAATCATAATTGGATCGCATGCTCAACGTAGGAATCATTGAACCTATTGAGGAATCAGAATGAATTATCCCTATAGTGATCCATGATAAGAAAACAACAGGTGAAGTCAAGATCTGTGTCGACCTTAGAAAGTTGAACGATACATGCCTACATGAGCCATTCCCAAAACCATTTAAAGACGAATTACTTGAAAGCGTCGAAGGGCAAGAGATGTATTCATTCACCGATGTCTTCTCTGGCTATCATCAAGTCAGAATCACGAAGGAGGATTGACACAAAATGACCTTCGTCACAGAATGGGGATGCTACCAGTATATGATAATGCCCTTTGGACTCAATAATCCATCTTCTATTTTTTCTAGAATAGTAGTTTATGCTTTTAAAGATTTCATAATAAATTTCTTGAGGTCTAGTTTGATGGTTGGACTGTGTTTGGTCTAGTAAGAGACCATATTGAGAGTCTGCACATGATCCTGGGCCTCTGTCGCTAGTATCAGATCGTGCTTAATTCAAAGAAATGTATTTTTTGCACACTGTTTGGTGTGTTGTTGGGACATGTCGTATGTCACAACTATATTTTGGTCGACCCAGCGAAATTTGCGATTATCCTTGACTTGCCACCACCTACATCAATCATGCAACTCATATCAGTGTTAGGACACACAGGCTACTACATGAAGTTCATCATAGGATATGCAAAGATAACTGCACCCATGGAGAAACTGTTAAGGAAAGACATGAGGTTTCAGTGGACGGAGGATTGTCAGGAAATCTTGGACAAACTAAAGAACAAGATGGCCATTGCGCCAATACTTGTATATCTGGACTAGAAGAAGGAGTTCCATGTTCATGTCGATGCGTTGTCTGTCGCGCTTGGCACAGTCTTGATGCAACCAGGTGAGGCTGTGCTTGACCACCCTATTTCTTTTTCTAGCCAAAAAATGTCAACAACAGAGAAAAATTACACGACGAAGGAGAGAGAAGGCCTCGCCATGGTCTATGCACTACAAAAGTTATGACACTACTTGTTGGGTGGACATTTTAAAATGTACACTGATCATTTGGCTTTAAAATACCTGGTCAATAAGCCAGTGTTGGGGGCAAATATCTATCGATGGCTTCTATTGTTTCAAGAATTTGATTTCGAAGTCATTCTTAAACTTGGTCGACTAAATGTCGGGCTTGACTACATGTTGATGATATAAAGTGGTGAAGAATCAACCAGTATGGAAGATAACTTTCCCGATGCGCAATTTTTTGTGTTCACCATGATTGATGATCTTAATAAAGAATTTAATGCTATCATGAACTTCCTAAGAATAGGCTATGCGCCTGAAGGATTCTCCACTACACAGAAGAAACATTTGGTCATCAAAGCCGCTGATTACATGTTGATTGCAGGACATCTATAAAAGATGGGCCTTGATGAAATATTGTGATGTTGTGTCTTTGACTATGAATGACAGTGGGTAATGAATGAAGCACATGCCGGTGTCGCAGGAGGACACTATACTAGAAAGGAAACTTTGTGCAATATATTGCAAGCAGGATTATGGTGGCCAACCATACATATGGATACTAAGAGCTTATTTTCAAGTTTTACAATTACTTCCTTCTTGTTAATGTCTTCTCAATATCAGTCAAATACTTTGACTTGATGTTTGATTTTTATAAAGTTAAATAGATATGTTTGAAGTGCACGAAGTGAAGATGTGTTGTTGTGTTGTTGATGGAGGCCTCATTAAGGGGTACTTGAATTGTTGCTGGTCTCAAGTGTAAAGATGTTCCACTATTGTCCGCTCTCATGTTAAATTTTATTTCAAATAATCGTTATCTGTATAATGAGAATGTATGTTATAGTGTTTTTTTTAAGCTTGTACAAACAAAACATCTCATATACAATGAAAAGGTCATTTGTTATGTGAAAACATTAATATTAGTGTTTCTATATGTTGGGCTAGGAAAAGTGCACAAGGAAGAATCTGAAGCGCAAGCACGGTAGAGGAAAAGTTTGAACATGTCTGAGGAAAATCAAGTAAAGGACAGAAAGTTGTGACGCAGAGGAAAGAAAGATGCGACGAAGGAAAAAGCGTACCTAAAGATGCAGGTAGAAGAGTAAAGGTTGGACAGGTGCAGGTCAAGAAGGACAGCAGGAGCTCTAGTCGGCGGAAGACTAAAGGATAGTTTTGCGGCTAGTTATGACATGTACAAGAAAACTGAAAGATGTTTTTGCGGCTAGTTCAGGCCCGCAATTAATGTAATAGAGGAATGTTGCAGCTAGGTATGGGTCATCATCAATGTAATAGAAAATATTTTGTAGCTACTTATGACTGTAATAACTGAGGTGTACCCAGTCGACCCTACGCGGTCTTGTAAACACTATAAATAGGAGGAACCCGCTCTATATAAGGGTTCAGTCAGTTAGTATTGCTTGCTACTAAGTTAATATCAAAGAGGAGTCTGATAGTAGAAGGTTGTTGAGCCGCAGATCTACAGCTATGTGCGCAGACCATTTTGTAGGAGTAAATCTGCATCTGTGTGTGCAGACAGTAAAGTATAAGAGTTGATCTAGGCTGTGTGCGGATCAGTAGGAGTAGGTAGAAGAGTAAACAGAGAGAATGAGAGCAAGAAGAGTCTAACCCAAAAGATGTACCTTAAATAGTTTATAAGCTGTAGACTGCAAGGTACTATATATATTTCTCATGCCAGATAAAGAGAACCTTGGTGGTTTTTCCCAAATGGGTTTCCACGTTGTTTCTTGGGTTAATGAATGATTGAATGTTGTGTTGAATCTTTCATTAACTCGCATTATTTGTGGTTATTGTTTGAATGAATGTTGCAATACTGATAAGCAATGAATGAATGGATATCTAAGCATTGTCGAGCATTATGTATTATTTCATGTTTAAACACTGTTCAGTCATGACATAAGTCGCATCACAGTCATTTACTTTAAATGAATCAACTGTGTCGCACTATTGCACCAGATGTCAATTTGTTAAGGGAAAGGTTGTGTCGCACGCTGGTTGTGGCACACTGTTGCGCCTCTATCGAGTAGTAAAATACTCTATCCTTCCATATCTGTCGAGTGCCTTGGCTGCACGCCAAGGGACTATAATCCCTTATCGACTACGGAAAAATGGTTCTTCCAGTTACACATTAAGTTATCTCAGGTGAAACTGCGCCTGAATCGCAGGTGTTGCTGACTGAGCTTTCTCCATCAGGTTGATGTCTTTTGGGTATTTTGTTGGTTTTGTGTTGTTGTTGAACCTGCGTCGCGTGAGTGGGAAAGTAGGCCAAAAAATGGTTCTGTTTCTGGTACTGTAATCATTTGAGTCGAGGCAGATGTTGTGGAATCCGACAAAGAAGGAAATAAAGGAAGGGCTAGAGTCTAAGATGTTGGAATTTACGCAAGAAGAGAGCGCGAGGTCACGGTTGAGCGCAAAAAACTTGTTAGACCGGAACATATACTATGATATTCATGAGATCTTATTTTTATAGTTTCCTATTGTGCTGCATGAGTGGTTGTTAAGGTTGGCGACTCGACAAACAAATTTCCAAAGAAGAGAAATGGTCGAGTGGAGTGATCAGTTAGATCGCGAGATAACCAGTGTAAGTAACCCCATCTCTAGAGTTGTTGATTTTTGGGTTAACAATATTTTGCAGGGGTATATTACTGAGCTTTCAATAGAAACTATAACCTCATATAGTGAGGCTGAAAGAAAATTTTTCCAAGGACCCTGAAGAAGGTACTTATTGTCTATAAATACATGGATAAAGATGCTCGTCTATGAGAAGGGTATCTTGCAATTGAGTAGTTGAGCCGCATATCTAGAGGAGGGGATATGTCACGGATTACCTATAGAGAAAATGGGAGATGGTGAGCTAAGATGTTCCCAGGAAGTACAGAACCTGAACTAGAGGTTGGATTCCTAAGGAGTGGAAGGAGATTTAGGTCAGGGAAAATAAGAAATACGATAGGACATAGACGAAATCCTAGTCTGTTTGAAGAAAGTGAGTACGAAGTTGAGTCGTGGATAGATGAAGGGTCTTGTGAAGACGAGGAAGGATATAGCCCGATTTCTGAAGGAGCGGAAGAATCTACAAAGACACCAAGATCAAGTCACAACTACATCACACCAAGAGTATCGCCAGAGGTAAGTTCTAGAGCCTCGTCTCCATAAAGAGTTGTTAATACTAATAGTGCTAGTACTGTGAATAACACGCAAGAGGGTACACCTCCATTAAATTATTCATTAGACAACCCCGACACAAACTCAATGGCTGGGGAAGATATTAGATTACCCACATTCAATCGAAATGGAGCAGAAGATCCGAAGCAACATTGGTTTTTTTGCAAAGTTGTTTGGATGGTTCTCCTGGTTCATAATGCAAACATAAAGAAAGAGAAAATGGTTACGACTCTGCGAGCTCATGCACTGGACTGGCTCATGAAGTTTTGCATAGTACCAGCAAGAACCCCACAGAAGACCCTTGATGAGATCAGACTCACGATGATTTGTGAGTTCAAAAAACCTAAATCTGAGTCGCAATGCATCACTGAGATCAAGGAGATAAAAAAGGCATCGACAAAATCCATATGGGATTTTGATCAGCGATTTAAAACTTTGATGGCCAAAGTTAGTTTCCAGATGTTGGAAGTACAACATAAGGAGTGGTTTATTGTTGCGCTATTACCACACATTCGAGCTCCATTGATGCAACAGAATATTGTGTCACAAACAGAAGTGTTAGAACAGGCGATGAAGCTGGAATCCTCGTTGATCAGAGATGGTGGCACAGGAATGATGCAGATTCAGTCGCAGTTGGCTAATCTGACCGAGCAACTTCAAGACATCAAGAAGGGTAAAGAAGAATGTGAGGATCTATGGTGCACAAGATGTCAAATGGATGGACACACCAAGGATAATTGTTCATCGTACATGAATTATATCTCATCGAGTGCACCAAATACATCGAGTACCCACAGACTACCTTGGTGCTGCATATGCCAAACTAGAGGGAATCGCGAGGAAGAGTGTCTATACTTATAGAATATCGTAAGTACCTTAACCATCCTTTTCAATAAATTTTGTAAATCAGTAGGCCATGATGAGAAGGATTGCAGAGCATATTAGCTCTTGAAGGAAAATACAATAGACACTTCCTTGATGAAGAACGATGGACAGGTTCAGGCTGAACAGGCGCAAGCGCACTACCATCCTGCACCTTTCCCACAAAACTAATATCAAAACTAGTATCAGTCACAGTATACGCCTTAGAATCAGTATTCGCCACAGAACCAATACACACCATGGAATCAGTACCCACCACAGCAGCCACACCCTCAAGGAAGGGGGGGTGGAAACTTCAGAGGTAGAGGAGGAGGAGGATTTAGCGAAGGAAGAATTCAGGTTACATGCTATAACTGTGGACAATCTAGCCATTATGCCATAGATTTCCAAGAGCCTGCAAAGACATGTTCATATTGCAAAGTGTAGGACCAAAATGTGGAGCAATGTCCTCAGTTGATTGCGAAGTGGCAATCTCAGACTATCGCAGGTCCTAACTCTATGCAGAATATGAATCCAAATCCAAATACTAACCTAAATGTTCATATGATTGCTACTGATCCAAGAGAGTCGGGTGTTGCTATCATAACACGAGGAGGTGTTACGACAAGAGTTGATCAGGATATACCGCAAGAGCAACTGCAGGTGCAACCCGCAGCACAGAAGAAAGTACCATTCGACGTTCAAAAGCAAAATCAAGTATTTTTGGACGTGCGATCGGATTTTGTGGATCCAGAAAAACTGTCGACATTAGTCGAAGTCAAAGAGATGCCTGAACGCTTCCAACAACTATTCCAGAAGCAGATCCCGAAAAAGGTTAATAAGCTCAAGTCATTTATGTCAAGTTGCTTAGCACTAATTCAAGATAAAGATAATATCGCAAAGCTACAAGCACTGATAGATGAAACCCCGGTAGAGTCGCAACCTAGAAGGAAGGTTAACCATGTCAAGAAGAAATTCAAAACCAGGCACGAGTTAAGAATGGATGTGCAGATAGTGGATTGTGACATAGATTAAATCATTCTAGTTCTAGGGTCGAACGTCAATATTCTAATGTGGCAGACCTTAGAGAGCATGGTAAAGCCATGTTCGGACTGGTCCCATGTCTAGTTTCGACTTGCAAATCATGTGAAGTTCCTACCAATTGGTAGGTTGAGTTGAGTACCTATCGACATTGAGGGGTTGTACACATTCACAAAATTTGGAGTCATTAACATTGTCGATGCCATGAGCCCATATACTTTGCTTCTAGCAATAGATTGGGCTATAGATAATTAGACCATTATAAATTTCAAGAAAAGGATTCTATCATTCAAGGATGATGAGGTGAGGGTTGTATTTCTCATTGATCCATTAAAGGGACAAAGATACGTCGAGCATGTCTACAGCGAGGGACAGGGTGATTATCTCGACCATATCTACAATGTCAGCACCTTAAAAGATGATTATGTGAACCTAACAGTGGATGGAAACCTGAGCTAGAGGTGTGCTAGTTCATGTACATCAGATTTGGGAGAGGCCTTAGAGAACTGGAAAAATAGATTGCATGAAGTATCTATGAGGCGATGTGCCAGTGTTAATCGGTCAATGCGATTGGTGGAGAATCAATTGAGTGGTTTACCCACATATGAATGCTTGCCTAATATTGCGACCTTCCTCAGTGAGTTTGAAGGACTGGTACCAGAACCACAGCTATTGTCTGCATTGGACTATGTACTAAAGGCTATGAATGCTAGATGGTGGGGTACACATAAGCAATCCATATCGGAATGGCCACATTGCAGAAGATTGTTGGAAGCTAGATTCAGAGAAGAAGTCACTCTCATGAGTTAGAGGTACACAGGGCTATCAAACCCTGTCGAACACATTGATCAATATCGCATAGCATTTGCAGAATAATCGTGACAGGAATGGGTCCATCATTTCATTCATACATTGGAAATGACGCCCATAAGCTGGTATACACCCATGGAGTTGCGATGAGGAACTCAGTATTGGGAAAGGTTAGCTAAGCAATTCATGCACACTTTTGAATTTGTTGATGAGTAGCTGACAGTTGATGCTACACTTCAAACCATCAAGGAGAAGATATTCATTGAAATCCCTATCGAAGTAACAATTTCCCATCAGTGCAATGTGACCATCTCGCAATGGATGGCTTGTTACAATCTGGATGGAGAACCATATGATGACCCGGCTAACATAAACATACCAGAGTCGGAGGGTATGCTCGAAGTCGAAGGAAGCGGCATTTCAAGTGACTAGTTCCTCAAGCCATTGAAAAACAAGAAAGTAAACATTGGCTCACCGGAGAACCTGAAGTTCGCCAATATAGGAGATTATTGGGACGATGAGATGGTATCAAAGACAACAGACTTGTTGCATGATTTTCAGGACCTATTCCCTACCAACTTCTTGTAGATGAAGGGAATAGTCGGTGACCTAAGGGAGATGAAAATACCCCTAAAACCGGATGCTAAACCAGTCAAGCAGCGACCGTATAGGTTGAATCCAAGGTACAAAGAGAAGGTAAAAGCATAATTGGACCACATGCTCGATGTAGGAATCATTGAACCTATTGATGAATCAGAATGGATTATCCCTATAGTGATCCAGGATAAGAAAACAATAGGTGAAGTTAGGATCTCTGTCGACCTAAGAAAGTTGAACGACGCATGCCTACACGATCCATTCCCAACACCGTTTACAGACGAAGTACTTGAAATCATTGGAGGGCAAGAGATGTATTCATTCACCGAAGGCTTCTCTGGCTATCATCAAGTTAGAATCACAAAGAAGGATCGACACAAAACGACCTTCGTCACAAAATGGGGATGCTACCAGTATACGGTAATGCCCTTTGGACTCAATAATGCACCCGCTATTTTTTCTAGAATAGTAGTTTATGCTTTTAAAGATTTCATACTAAATTTCTTGAGGTCTAATTTGATGATTGAATTGTGTTTGGTCTAGTAAGAGACCATATTGAGAGTCTGCGCATGATGCTGGGCCTCTGTCGCCAGTATCAGATCGTGCTTAATTCAAATAAATGTATCTTTTGTGCACCATTTGGTGTGTTGTTGGGACATGTTGTATGCCGCGACGGTATTTTGGTCAACCCAGCGAAAGTTGTGATTATCCTCGACTTGCCACCACCTACATCATTCATGCAACTCATATCAATGTTAGGACACACGGGCTACTACAGGAATTTCATCAGAGGATATGCAGAGATAACTGCACCCATGGAGAAACTGTTAAAGAAAGATGTGAGGTTTCAGTGGACGGAGGCTTGTCAGGAAAGCTTGGACAAATTAAAGAACAAGATGGCCACTACACCAATACTTGTATTTCCGGACTGGAAGAAGGAGTTCCATGTTCATGTCGACGTGTCATCTCTCACGCTTGGCATAGTCTTGACGCAACTAGGTGAGGGTACGCTTGACCACCCTATTGCTTTTGCTAGCCGAAAATTGTCGACAGCAAAGAAAAATTACACGACGATGGAGAGAGAAGGCCTCGCCATGGTCTATTCAGTACAGAACTCATGACACTACTTGTTGGGTGGACATTTTAAAATGTACATTGATCATTCGGCTTTAAAATACCTGGTCAACAAGCCAGTGTTGGGGGGGGGAGATCTGTCGATGGATTCTACTATTTCAATAATTTGATTTCGAATTCATTCTTAAACCTGGTCGACTAAATGTCGGGCCTGACCACCTGTCAATGATAGAAAGTGGTGAAGAACCAATCAGTCTAGAAGATAACTTTCCCAATGTGCAATTGTTCGTGGTCACCATGATTGATGATCTTAATAAGGATTTTAGCACTAGCATCAACTTCCTAAGCATAAGCTATGTGCCTAAAAGATTCTACACTACACAGAAGAAACATTTGGTCGTCAAAGCTACTGATTATACGTTGATTGTAGGACATCTATAAAAGATGGGACCTGATGAAATATTGTGACGTTGTGTCTTTGACTATGAACAACAGTGGGTAATGAATAAAGCACATTCCGGTGTCGTAGGAGGACACTATACTGGAAAGGAAACTTTGCGCAATATATTGCAAGCAGGATTATGGTGGCCAACCATACAGATGGATACTAAGAGCTTCTGTCGGCGCTGTGATATTTTCCAAAGGACAAGAAAACCATCGCACCGTGACGAGATGTCGCTTTCACCACACATAACCCTATAAGGCTTTGATAAGCGGTTCGTTCACTTCATAAGAGCGAACAGTACGCTAGGAAAGAGGACTAGCGTGCACTACATTATCTTTGCGATAGACTACTTAACTAGATGGGCTGAAGCTGTGCCTGTTAAGGATTGCACCGCTGTGACTACGGTGAAATTTTTATTTGAGAATGTCATGACCAAATTTAGCTGCCCAAAAATTCTCCTAAGCAACCAAGGTACGCATTTTGTTAACAAAATGATTAATGAGTTGAGTACAGATTTTCAAATTCAGCATAGAAATATGACACCCTATCATCCTCAGGCGAATGGAATGCTTGAAGCCTTCAACAAGATTCTGGAGAATGCAGTAACCAAAGTGTGCAACGTGTGCCAAAATTACTGGGATCAAAAAGTATAAGCTTTTCTATGGGTGTACCGCACGACTTGCAAGAAACTAACAGGGAACTCTCCATTCATATTAGTGTATGGGAAATAAATTGTGGTTCCGATGGAGTATATTGTGACGAGCCTAAGAATTGTTGCGCTGATGGAAATGACTGACGGAGATGATGTTGAGCAAAGGTTGTTGCAACTTTTTCAGATGGAGAAGGAACGCTTCATCGCAGGGTTCCATCAAAACATAGAAAAGAAAAGGTAGAAAGCATGGCATGATCACCATATCTGAACTAAGCCTTTCACATTCGGAGGACTTGTTTTGTTGTATAATAGAAAATTCTTGAAGCATCCACGGAAATTGAAGACGCATTGACTAGGGCCATATGTGATCGTGCACATCACTGACGTAGGAACAGTAAAATTGCATAAGCTAGATGACACGCCTGTTGTAGGAATGATCAATGGCAGTCGCCAAAAACCTTACTATCATGGCCACGACATTCCTGGGTAAGGTCACATCACATGTTCAAAACAAAATTAAAGAGAAAAAAGGGGAAGGAAACGGTTTTGTCGCACGTTTGCAATGGAAGCAGACAAATCACAGTAAAGAGTGGGAATGACAACTGGCTTTCATTAAAGGCCGGATACCCGAAAATATATAGGCGGTTATGACAGCAAAACATCATTAATTTGACAAGATATGAGGAGAATGATTGTGTTCTTTATGGTCCCATCAGTCGTCCTCACCATAACTACCATAACTTCCCTGACGGGTACAGATCAAAACTCGAGTATGTGATTTAATGTCGGAATGCATCGAACGAGAAGCCCATGTGATCGACAAGATGTTGATATTCCATCAAATGATCACATGTAGGACAGGTGCATCCCTATAAATATGAGGCTTCATTGTCAAGGTTCAGTTTACTGGCACGGAGTGAAGAAGAGCAAACTAGAGTTTCAGAGTAAGAGAGTCGAGGCTAATGGTCATTGATATTTCTAGCGCCAATGAGAAATCAGAAGTTACCATCGCTTTTTCGTGCATGATTATTGAATATATTACATCGCCAAAAGTAAAATAATAAGAGGAAATACCAGAAACGATGGTGCGAAGAAACCCGTAGACAGTTCCTCCGGCCGGTTCAGCCCCTATTTCAACCTCTGGCTTGGGATCTGTGTCGGGCCCCATTCAAATTCCACTAGTGAATCCACCAGTTGCATTTCCATGACCATTCGTACCACAGACAGAGGTTCTGGAATCATTAAGGCCGAAGATGTCAAAGAAACGCAAGGCCTAGGCCATTATGGATATGCTTGTTGAAGACATGCCCGGGGAGGAGGCACCAAAGTCACCACCATGCAGAGATGTGGGCACCACCATTGAAGAGCAGAACCTATTACCAAAATATGTCTGGACGAGGAGAGAAGAGGTGTCAGAACTAAAGCTTCCAACAAAAGTGCGCTCCTCGTTAGCGACACCCTGGATCCCTGCTGGTGTGCCCCTGTTGATGGATATACTTCCAAATTTGTCCAAGCTACAGTTTGAGGATACTGATATGCACAAGTAGGCAGGCCTGGAGAGGAAAAATTCTATGGTCACACTTCCATCCATGTTTCTGAGCCACAACTGGTCGTCGCAATGGAGTGGGCAAAAGGTATTGAAAGCGCAGACCTACTCAACCTGCTACTTATGCCACACTTTGGTTGGAGCACACAAGTAAGTATATATGTGCGACAACTCCTCATTTATTTTCATGGAGGATATTTATGACTCGATTGACCTACCCTGTTGACATCGATCTCATCTTGTCGATAACGAGTCTGTCAAAGCAAGGAGACAACCCTGCGTTGTATCTACGCGCAAACAGAGATATAACAAAAATGAAGCAAAAATATGTCCTCCAACGCGTAAGTAGGGGATTCCTCATTTCCCATATAGCTAACAACACAGTGAGTTTCGCTGCAAAAATCCTATCTTGCAAACTGTTCCGCAAGATGCAGCCCACTGAGTGCACCGTCGGAATGGTAGAAATCGCAAAGCAGTGCGCAATGGGTGTAATCTTCAATTGGTCACAATACTTGTTGAATGAGATCATAGACGATGCAAAGCAAGCACGGGAGTACGAAAAGGCCAAATTCCACTACTCTTGGTTGCTCATCTTAATTTCTTTCATTTTATGGTCGAACCCACCCAACTACCAGCCGCTAGATGTCCTAATGCTTCGCATTGGTGCAAAGTATCAGAACCTCTGGGAGGATAAGGATGACAGGATCCAACAGAAGGACAATAACATATAGTTCTTTTTGCACGGTGAGGAATTGTGCAACGTAATAAATAAACAACACAGAGTAAGAGCCGCGACTGTGCAGAAATACTCATCCTTCATAATTTTCTGGGATGGTGTCCACAACATGATCTTGGAACGACGATAGGACCATGAAAAACAAGCGTTGCTGACACGGTTCATTATCGCCAATGCAAATGTAGACACGGCCATCTAGGAGTGCTCTGTGGAATGGCGTGTCCTGGTTGACGTACAGATGGACCAAGCAAAAAATTGGGGAAATGGCCAAGGCGAGGGCCAAGGAAATGGCCAAGACGATGACCTAAACAATGATGGGGTGACAAGAAAGGAAACCAGTCGTAAGAGGAAGACGACAATGATGATAAAAGTGGGCACAAAACTGATGACAATGATGGAGAAGATACGTCGAATGATGAGGATGTGTTGAAAAAGCAGTGAGAATAGGAACATGAGCGTGTGCACGCACGCAATAAACAAAAAGCTGACAAAATGACTAATACGGTCAGGTTGGATAAAGAGGACATTGGCTCGCTTGCAGATGATGTCGCAAAAGTAGCAAAGACTAGCCTTCAGGTTCTTAGTACACAGTAGACGCAAGTGGCCAACAAACTCATCGAGAACATCAATAAGCTCACAGAGGCCATTAATGAAGTAAAAAATATTGTCGAGGCTGAGACATATGGAGTTGATCCTAAGGATACATTAGTTGAGCCACTATTGTTGTCTCCCCTCAAGCTTGAATTACAGGAAAAATCACTAGATTAAGGAATGTCGGAGTATGACAATGTTATCCATGCAATAGGGACATTGTCGCTAGACTTATCAAAGCTAGCGTTAGCTGAAGTATATGTTATTTAGCATGCAGTCGTAACAGAGCTCCGAATCCGAGAAAATGCATTGGCATGCCAGGATACAAATAAGACAAGGAAGGAGAAAGAGCGCAAGGTCCTCATTAGGGAAAAGGACCAGGAGATCGAGGCACGTGAACAGATTCATCTTGCAGTAGCGAAAGCCATCAAAAGCACAGTCCCATAGTTCCCCGCCGAAGAAGACCAAGAAGATGAAGATGCAGTAGCAAATGTTGGTCAGCTCTCAATGATTGTGATGGATCTCAGAAGACAGGTCGAGGAGTTGAAAGCGCAGCAGAAGCTAAGAACACCTCCTGAGGTGTTAGCAAAGCACAGATCAAAAGCATCTAAGGCCGTTGGTAAGATAATAAAGGGAGAGAAGCTCTGTATAGAAGCAGTCGATGTCATCTATGCAAAGTGGGGATTTCTTCTGGAAGATGAGACAGTGACAAAGTTTGCAGAGTAAGCGCGCCAGGATGACTTGTAAATTGCAACGGTTAAGGAAGACATGAAGAATTCACTGCTTAAAGAGAATATTTCCAAGTTCACCGAGCTAAAGTAGCTACAGCAAGAAGTCCAAATTATTCACGACCAAGAGCAAAAAATAAATGATGAAGTTACGGAAAAAAAAAATAGAAGGCGAACGGGTTATAGGGCTCCTTCAGCCTGTACAACAAAAGCTCTAGCAGATAACTCAAGAGCTAGAATAAGTACTGCTGAAACATATCAGTTCTGACCGTTTGGAACAACTGGAAAAGTAGGCAGAGGAGGTCACAAAAGAAATTGTTTGGATGCAAGAAATTGTGAAGGAGTTTCAGGACAAGGTTGGTCCTATGGCGCAGTCTGTTCCAGAGACATGAGTTTTGCAAATACTTAAAGTTTTGCTTAGTGGCTCGAGATGAGCCAAATATGAGTGTTAGGGGCTTGTTGGGCCAGGAAAAGTGCACAAGGAAGAATCTGAAGCGCAAGCGCGACAGAGGAAAAGAAGGCATGCAACAGAGGAAAAGCAGGTAAAGGATGGAAAGCAAGCGCAGAGGAGAGAAAGTT
Organism: Pseudotsuga menziesii; assembly: GCA_001517045.1. Classification (NCBI taxonomy): domain Eukaryota; kingdom Viridiplantae; phylum Streptophyta; class Pinopsida; order Pinales; family Pinaceae; genus Pseudotsuga; species Pseudotsuga menziesii. Next base: position 212,329 of record LPNX010734331.1, read on the forward strand.
GCGACGTAGATCAGCGCAATGAAGAAAAAAGTGTACCTAAAGAGGCAAGTAGAAGAGTAAAGGTTGGACAGGTGTAGGATCTCAAGTCGGCAAAATACTAAAGGATAGTTTTGTGACTAGTTGTGACCTATACAGGAAGACTGAAAGACGTTTTCGCGACTAGTTAAGGCCTGCAATTAATGTAATACAGGACTTTTGTAACTAGGTATGGGCTGTCATCAATGTAATAGAAGATATTTTGTGGCTACTTATGACTATAATAATTGATTTGTACTTAGTCGACCCTACACGGTCTTGTAAATGTTATAAATAGGAGGAACCTGCTCTGTATAAGGGTTCAGTCAGTTAGTATTGGTTGCTACTAAGTTAAGATCAGAGAGGAGTCTAATAGTAGAAGGTTGTTGAGCCACAGATCTGCAGATATGTGTGCAGACTGTTTTGTAGGAGTAAATATGCAGCTATGTGCGCAGACAATAAAGTAGAAGATTCAATCGAGGCTCTGTGAAGATCAGTATGAGTAGATAGAAGAGTAAACAGAGAGCATGAGAGCAAGAAGAGTCTGAGCCAAAAGACATATATTAAGTAGTCTGTAAGTCGTAGACTACAAGGTGCTATATATATTTCTCATTCCTGATGAAGAGCACCTTGGTGGTTTTTCCCAGATGGGTTTCCACGTTATTTCCTATGTTAATGAATGATTGAATGTTGTGTTGAATGTTTGATTAACTCACATTATTTATGGTTAATGTTTGAATGAATGTTGCAATACTAATAAGTAGTGAATGAATGGATATCTAAGCATTGTCGAGCATTTTGTATTATTTCATGTTTAAACACTGTTAAGTCATGACATATGTCACATCACAGTCATTTACTTTAAAGGAATCAGTTGCGTCTCACTATGCACCAGCTGTCAAGTTGTTAAGGGAAAGGTTGTGCCGCATGCTGGTTGTGGCACATTATTCCACCTCTATCGAGTAGTAAAAGACTATATCCTTCTATCTCTGTTGAGTGCCTTGGATGCGCGCCAAGGGACTATAATCCCTCGTCGACTATGGAAACCTGATTCTGGCAGTTCCACATTAAGATATCTCGGGTGAGACTGCGCCTGCTTCACAAGTGTTTCCAGCTAAGCTTGCTCTGTCGGGCCGATGTATTTGGGTGTTTTGTTGGTTTTGTGTTGTTGTTGAGCTTGGGTTGCGTAAATGGGAAAGTATGTAACACTATACATAGTAGCCAATAAAAAAGTTATTCTTTTGTTTATTAGTCCTTGCCGAGCATGGGTTATGGGTTATACTTTCCAATCAGGAGTGAAAAAATGGGTTGACTCGTATTAGTTTTAATTTTTTTCTCAGTGGTGTGAAATTTTTGGCAAAGTTTTTCATTGTTGCATAAAAATATGATATTTAATTGACTTTTTAAATATGAAAATGAATTCAAATTTTTTGTAAATATATATAAGGTTAGAGACGTGTTATGACATCTTCAAATAACTATAGAGATGTGTCATTAAGAAGATAAACCTCTTATTGGGGATAAATACATGCAACAAATACCATTGTTACTTAGCCACGTTTTACCCTCATTTGGTGCAATTGCTGGACACCACTCCAACTCATGTTGGTACCCCTTCAAGTAGTACCACATTGACAATGACTACACACAAAATCAGTTCCACATACCCCAAGGTATATCACAAGTCCCCTAGGTCACTTGAAACTAGTATATGATCATCTTGTTGCTATAGTGGCACCGATAAAAACACTCATGAAGATACTCTCATGTGCCTGGGTAGTTAGGCAATACAACTAAGGGCACAATTATTGCTCTTTACTTAGTTCTCTGAGATATTGGACCGTGTACTAGTATTATTGGACCATGCACATATATAAGAGAGATATAGTGCATGGCAATCCCTTGTCTTCGTAACCATTAAAAACTTGAAACCCTTCTCTTTATAACCTATTTGTGAGATTTCTTCCTTTTGTCCAAGCAACAAACAAATTCACTAGGGGAAGCCACACCAAATTCCTAAATCTTTGAATCTAACAAGAATTTGGAAATTCTATTAGTGTAGTAACTTTCAAGCACTAGCATACAAAATTTTTAAGGGTACAAAAAACCTTATTTTTGGCCTACCTCTCATAACTCTCATAACCTTTTTGGGAGCTCGCAAAAACCCTTATTTGTGACCTACCTTAACAGACCCCCTACCTTGTATTGGTCATTTTGATATATATATACCCCATAACATTATTCGGGTATACCCAACCCCTCTTTTGTAGGCCAACATGGAGAATACTAATGAAAACCCACCCTAACCCAATCCAAACCCACCCACTCATCTTGATCTTCAAACCCTCATCTCTATCACTGTACAAACCATCTAGTAGTTGATCAACCAGGAACATAAGTACTCCAACCACAAAAGTATGCTATTTGTTGTTGCTCGACATTGTAGATATATTCCACCCTTCGACACCCCCATTCATGAAGTTGTGGCCACTGAATACCATAGCTCTCATATGTTATCGAAATACCAGTCTCCCTCATTTGAAGATAAAACTCCATGGCACCTTTTTCCGAAGATTGTCATGTGAGAATTTAATGGTTTCGACCCCTCAGGTTGGGTGGCTCAAATGGAACATTATTTTTCACTCCATATCATTAAAGATGATCTCCAAAAGTTGAAAAATGGGGTCTTATACTTAGATTCTAAATGATGGAAGTGGTGGCAATGGCACTATAAATTTTATCTTTGTTATGTCCCTTGGATCCAATCTGTGAAGATCCTTCATGAGAAATTTCATTGTGATACTCAATATTTAGTCTAATTGACTAACTACTCCAAACATGCATTTTTCTGGACTACATGACAACATTTGAGTAGTTTTCCATCTGCACTGAAGACCTCTATGTTTCTTTTTTTTTCTAGGAGGAATTTCATGCACGTGTCATCATCCAACGACTCTCCACTTGGTTCAAATCTTGTGATAGAGCTGGTGAAGTTGAACTGACCCTCAATTCGCAAAGCAAGCACCCTTCATTTCCCCCTCACACCATATCTCCCATGGATCCTCCTCTAAGAAACATCACGATCCCACCTTTCTACATCTATAAGCTCACCCTGGAGGACATGTTTGAACATCAATTCCTCATCCTTTTCTATAATTGTGATGAAAAATATGTCAAAGAACATAAATTCAAAAAACAATAAATATTTTCATCGAGGCCATTCATTCTGAGGTCCCAAAATCCAACACAATGGAAGCTTTTCCTAAACTAGAGGGCGACAACTAAATGTTACCTCTCGAACATGCTCTTGATATGCCAGTTTCTAAGGAGTGACCACGAATTTCACTTTATGTTTTATTCAGGTTTTCAACTCTCGAGACACTAAAATTGATTGGCTACATAAATCACAAGAAATTCATCATGTTAATTAACAATGGTAGCACCCATAATTTCATCCATAAACATGTGGTAGAAGACACTCATTGCTATATCCACCCTCCAATTTCCAAATCCTAATATCCAATGGGGGTATAATGAAATGTGGTCGCTAATGTGAGAGTGTCAAACTCCAACTGCGAGACTACCATTTTAAAAATCATATCTTTTCTATTGAAATGGATGGGTGTGATATCATTTTCTAGGTTGAATGGATTAAGAACTTAGGTCCTGTCATAATGGAATTCCAAAAAAAATATCTCCACTTTACTTATGTCGGTCACACGCATCACCTCCATGCAATTACCCTAGGTTCTCCTAAAATTATATCTTTCCACCACATGGATAAACTATTGAAGAAGGGAAACTCAATTGTTATTACTTAGTTGCATGCCATACAAGTTCTAAACACACATCCCTGAAATATTCACCCCCACTTGCAATAGGTTCTCTCTCAGTACCAACAAGTTTTTGACATGACCAAGGGTTTACCTCCATCCTATGGGGAACATGGTCATGCCATTTATTTAATTCCAAGTAGTGAACCCCCCAATTTTCATCCTTGCCACCACCCTTTTTCCCATAAGAATGGAATTAAAAAGATAATTCAGGAATTGTTTTCAACCGATGTTATTCGTCCTAGAATAAGCCCTTATTCTTCATATATGGTTATGGTCCTAAAACTGGAAGGTGATTGGCGCACGTGTCCTAATTTTTTTGCTCTCAAAAAAATCACCATCAAAGACAAATTACCTATTCCAATCATTTATTATCTTTTCGACAAGCTGCATGGAACCAAATTCTTCACCAAACTCGTGCTTTTTTCAAGCTACCATCAAATCCATGCCTGCGACTTCCATTTCTGAAATAAAGATAGTTAGTGCCAGAGTAACGAAAATTCCTAGGGTCTCTCCTTAGAGCATTTTCTCTGGGATGAGCGAACAAGCACTTGGTCTAATGATGAGGCTGGTCATTCCTGCATCGATGCACTTTGAACTCATACACTTAGAATTTGTTACATGAATACACTTAGAATTTGTTACATGAATACACTTAGGATAAATGTCATCTAGGGTTTCAATTAGAGTCCTTGAACTTACCAAAATATTTTCAAACCCCATGGAAGTGGTAGTAATTCCGAAGTTGACACTGAGGTTGTTGTTTCCAAAAAGGAGGTTATAATTGAAGAGCTTCTGGATTGAAGCAAAAATATTTGTTATATCTTGATTTATAGAAATTGGGATAAGTCTTGGAGAATAAATCCAGGATTTGCAAGTATTCAATGTTTGTTGGGGAAAACTAAGGGGTCTCAGCATAGAAGTGTTTTAGCGGGTTCTAAGACTCCAACATGCAACTTACAATACAACAATGGTTACCAAATATGGAAGAATAGGAAGGAGAACTAGAAAACAAGTGTTGCTTGATTGATCTCTCCCGCGTGTCTCCATGCATGGACATTCTCTACTGGGAAAAGTATTGTCAAACGATGTCAGGATAGTGTTAGTGTGGATATGAGGCATGATTTTTGGAATGGATCTCTTGTGAGTCTAGCATTTTTATGCTTTAACCGTAGTCATCGCATTGCAACCTTAGGATCACCTCAAAAAGCCAAATAAGACATTTGATATGATGATTGGTCAAGAGGAAAATACAATAAAAAAAATTAGGCTAAATTGTTTTGAAGACTCTGCTAAGGGTAGTACAATTATGCTAAGCAATTTCTATAGTCCATGTTGCTCTTGACATGGACTAAAAATATGGTCAAAAAACAAATAATTAAATATTTTTACAATTATTTTCAAGAATATTTTAAATACAAACTCCAAAATAAATCACCTAAAGGAAGACATTCTTAAGATAATTACCTAGGCTAGCAAAGATTGGAGAAATAAAAGACCAAAATATTACCTAAAATAACAAAAGACTGGAGAAATAAAAGTTCAAATGAAAGGACTAAAATTAAAATGATATAAAATAAAATGTAAGTTTAAAGATGATTAAATAATGATTAAGATAGTCTATTTTAATTTTATCAAATGTTAGTTTCCAATTATCATTAAGATGCAAATTATATTCTCTATTCAAAGTAGAAGTCCTTAGTTTTATTTCAATGGTTTTATGAACTAATCTCGTGGAAGGGTTGTCAACCTTGGCGAGAAACTTTGTGTTTTCTAGCCAAATATGTTGTCTAGGAATTACATAGTGTTGTGAAAAATAGATCTATGAGACCTATTCTTGTTGATATTAACTATGTGTTCCTTTATCCTAGTGTGGATGGAACAACCCATTTGTGCTATGTAAGACAACTTGCAATAGCAAGGGATCTCATAGATACACTGGTTCTGGAGGTGTTCATGGGGGTGTTTGGCTAATTTAGGGAGATTCCCTACATTATTTGGGGGGATAAATACCATATTAATCTCCTTATTCCTCAATATTATGGAAATCATGTCAATGATCGCTTTAATGTAGGGAACATAGAAATGAGAGTGAAGGTTAGAAGGAGGGTTATCAAAAGGGTGAGGGAAAGAGGCCTTTGAAAACCTTACATATTTGACATATGTTATACCCATTGTTTTTGAAGGTGTTGTAGAGGTGGATTTTCTTAATCAATAGGTGATCCCTATCAAAAAAATTAGTGGCTTAAGTAATGAGGGTCTTAAGGACACCTACCTTTTGGGAAAGGTGATGATGAGAGTTTTCATTGAGGTAACAACTAGTGTGAGTATTCTTCCTATAAAACATATTAGAAATTTATTCGGGTTTGTTGTGACAAGTACGTAGAGGAACACAAGGCTCCTACTATTATCCAATTCCATGGTAAGTTTAATGTGTTCAAATTAGGAGTTGAAGTGATCGCAAGTTTCTAAATTCCTCATCCCCATGGGATCATTCAAAGAAGGTATTGTCTACAAGTCTAAGCCATGTATTATATAACAGGATAAGAGTTGAGAGATATGGATTCAAAAATCTCCATGAATAAGTTTACAATTACAATGGATAACGGGGAACCCATTGCAAATCCTTCTTCTTACTCCTTGCATTCCATCTATTTTTCTTAATCAAATTTTATAGGTAATCATGGTATTAGCGAAGTTTTATTGTTATGTTTGGTTGTTCTTATCAATTTTGAGATCTATGTGACCCATTACAATGGAATTCAACAATAGATATTATATTTTGAAGGCATCCTATCAATCTAGTGAGCAACATTGGAAAAAAATGCAGTGGTTTCCAAAACCATTTCTGCACCAACAACTGTTGTTGAGCTAGAGAAATCCATTTATCTCTTTCTGTTTCACTTAATTTATTTAAATTATCAACTACCAAAGGTTTGAAAAAATGACCTAAGTGGTAACGATAGAAGAAGTTATGCTTCAACACACACACAATTTACTAAAACAACACAATGCTCACTAAACATAAAATACATCATCGTTTACCTTCTACTAGCTGGCGAGTTTCAAACCAACAACCACAGTTATACATGGAATCAAAAGAACTTGTGCTTCACAAAATTTACTAAGACAATGTTAAACTCACTCAAGCACAAGTTGCTTTCACTAATAAACTTCTATTAACAACTCTTTACATTGCATCCAAACGAGAATAATATTAAATGTTGTTAAAAAATAATAAGAAAACATTTTCTTTCCCAAAAAAAGTCCATTTGATGCCCTAATATATGTCCATAGTAAATGAATTGGTGCAAAGGTGATAAAGAAATGAAATGAAAAGGTGCATGATGTTGAATGTATAGGCATTGTTACTTCCAACAACACAACCTCTTACATTGGGATCCATTAAACTTGTACACAATTGATTATTATCTCCAAAGAGTTGTCATACAAAGTCATAAGTATTTCACACTTCGAATGGTTTTACAGCTTTCTACGAACTCAAAAATCCTAAAACATATCACATCAAAAGAAATTTGAATTATTTAGTTTTTTGGTAATTTTATTGAAATGGGTATGTGTTTTGAAACATCTATATGTTTTGAGTGGACACTTAACTCATCATCAAAGATCCACGCCAAACTTTGGGGCATTTCAAAATACATACGCTCTTAAATTCCACAATTTTTTATCATAATTATGGCTAACTATGGAAACCTTCATACTCATTTATTTTATTTATTTAACTAAATGAAAAATAAATAAATAAAACCACCAACTATGAATAATCCTTATAATGAATATTCTTAAAAATGGGTGGAACCATTACATGTTGGAATCCAAGTGGCATGCATTAGAGTCTACATGTTTGAATTGTGGGTAAAGTTTGATCAAATTCATATGTGACTTGTCCTTGCTATATTCTAGATAAGTAATAAATAAAAGTGACTCTTTCCATGGTTTAGGTGTCATTATTGAGCACTTGTTGAGGCCATTAACCAAGGTTCTATCTCCATAAGCATGACTTGTTTTCCCAAGGAATAACCTTGTGGAAATCCCTTCAAGTACTTTCCCATGATTTATGGATGATAAATAGGGTGAACCATTAACCTTGATTATGAATCCTAACCCCAAGGGGATCAAGAGAGTCGAACATGTGACATCCCCATATTCAGGGAGAGAGATTTTACGTATGACCCATGACCACCTGAACTAACCCTCAAGGCTATCTATAAGTACGGCTTAGTTTTTTTTTGACATTTGCAAGATCCATGATCCATCCAAAATTATTATAATGGAAAATTTGGGCATGCAATATAGATCCTTCAATAGTGACAAATGGCAGATATTATGTAAATAGACTTAATGAGAGTTGTCATTTAGATTTTCTATGGGTTCCTACATTTTATGCTCTATTTATTACAAAGTTGGTTGTATGAATTTTGAATTGCAATTTGTCTTGGAGTTTTTAAAAAAAAATCCATAATCCTGTTGGGTGCATGGCTTCTTGGAGAGCTTAAATAAGTTATTTTAATTTCCAATCTAATCTTGTACATTCGGGATGGTTAAAAAACTTGAAATACCTCAATCTACCCACAACGAGATTCATGGATCCCATTCCATGGCAACTCAAAAATATGTCTAACTTGACAAAACTCGACATAACTTCCTTAGTTTCTATACTGACAAGTATCGACCTTTCATGGCTTGAAAATATCACAGCCTTGAAAATTATTCCTCTCTATGAGGTCAGTCTCTCAACATTATCAGCATCATGGAAGTAACAGTAAGATGTGGGACTTGATTCTAAGGAGTTGTCCTTAGTGGTAACTCAAATGCTTGGCATTGCAAGATATGATGTGATAATTTTGTATTGTATGATTGAAATCTAGTAGTGGAGGAATATGAAAATGGAGGAGGTGTGGCCACATAATAAAGTCAAAACCATTCCACTGCGTAGCCTATTAGAGGAAATTTGGGGTCTAAAATGGACCTCATAAAAAAAAGAGTCAACCAATAGAATATAAAGAAAAGAGTAAACCATAATGGTTGACTTGGTATATTTGTCATAAAAAAATATTTTTCTTCTTCATTTTTTCAACATATCTCTCTGTGGTTTTACTCAAATTTTGAGAGGGAGCACTTGTTGGATGTAGAATTCAATTTTGCATCCAACGATTATCCACACTACATGCTTAGTCACACATTTTTTTTTTAAATTCTCATTTTTCATGGGGTATGGTTCATTAAAAGTATGCAATGTGGGTACTTGTTGGATGCATCCAATCAGTGATAGTGCTTGAAATTTGAGCAAAACCACGGGGAGATATGTTAAAAAAACAAAAAACAAAAATAGTTTTTTTTTCTCTTCTTCCAAAATTCACAAATATTGTTTTATCATGTTAACTATTATTTTATTATTTTCCTTAGGAGGTCGAATTTAGGCCCCAAATTTCCTCTAATAGGATAGGGATGCAGTTGAAGTTTATGACACTGACAATTCCCATTGAATCTATCGCCATCAACTTTATACCAACAACAGAGGATCCATCTCCTTCCCAAAAATGTTCAGCCTATCAACACAACACTCATATGCTACCCCCCAACGTGGACATGAGTTGGACACCCATAACCATTTAGTTTCCTGCCCATACATTAGTGATAGACTAACCCACTTGCCCCTATAGACGATGTGGGTTGTTGACACGTTACTCATTTTGATGTCCCATAATATTGAAAGAACGAGCAATATTCCTTGATCAATTAAGGAAACCACATTGCATATCTTCTCCTCCCACAACCTTGTAGGCCTTACCACAAGAGGGGATATGGTCTCCATCAAAAGATAATATTGGACAAGCTGACATGTTTTACATCTCATCATCCAACTCTTCTACGATTGATGACCAATTATCATCATCAACAAGAATTATCTCTGGTACATCACTAATAAATACCTTGGTGTCCTCCCTGGACTCATTATCCATTATCAGGAAAAATAATGACGCCCTTGGGGATGTACAGTATGGTCGAAATGACACCTTTGCAACAAGTTGTTGTCTCTACCAATCGCACATCAAACCCCATCACATTTGGACCCATTATTCCAAATGACTTCTTGAATTTCCTGTTTCACTCAAACAAAAACATATTGGAATATATAACTACTCGTGAGATGCAGTGGGATGATATGCATCATCGTTCTTACTTATTTCCCTAGGACACATCCATCACCAATACGGTTGATCAATACTCGAATGAACCAAGGATTTTATCCCTCCTGACCATGTCGATTGTTTCAATAATCATATTCCTACCCCCGATGCTTTTAAAGAAGGAAACATGGACAACATATCACCAACCATTAACATGGACATTTCCATCACTCCTGGAATTATATAAAGCATCCCACTTTGCACCTCTTGTTTGTTGAAATATTGTAACTTCGAAGAATATTCTATATGTATTTTTTGTAGTCCCCGATGGTCCTACCGAGAGAATCACTTATATTTCTGTATACCCCGATGTTTCTAATCGGGAGAACTAATAAGAGTCATGAGGAAGTCCCCTCCAATTGTAAGTCGGGTCATTAGTACCCCAGTTGTGGTTACTCGAGCCTACAAGATTAAATTAGGATTAATTGAGCCTACATAACTGAATTAATTATTAAGTTAATGAAAGAATATAAATAGAGGTGTGGCACTCCTCATTTGGAACACACACACTCACTTGTGTAGCACATGAGAGAGAGAGAGAGAGAGAAAGAGCTATGGCTGGAGAAGAAGGAGGATCAGTCTTTTGGGTTTTACCTTTTACCTTTTTGGGGCATCTATATTGAGGAAGCTTTTGCTGAGTTTTTCCCTTTAGGGTTTTCCCAGGATAAATCTTTGTTTTTTTTGTGTGGTTGTGCTTGTCTATCTTTAAGTGATATTTTGGCTTATGGTTATGCTATTATGATGCTAAATGTTTTAAGATCTGATATAACCATTAAAATATAGCATGGTATCAGAGCCACCCTGAAAGAAGAAATTGTACAACTATAGAAGCTACGGCTTCTTAATTTTTGGGTCTCTCTCCACAATCCATCAGCAAAAGAAGGTTAGGCTGACTCTCCATTGAAGGGTGCATCTTTCTGTCGAAGCATTATTTGATTCCGAGCATTTTCAGTTTTTTGCTACGGGAAATTAGGGCTTTTTACAGAAGAGGAATTTTTGAGTGAGCCCGACATAGGATTACTCTCCTCATCAAAATCGAAGTTTAGAGACCTGGGTCGAGATTTTTGGTTGGGTGAAATTCCGAGAAAGTCAAACCCTAGTTTGACCCCGGGCCTAAAAAACCCTAAAATACTGAAACTGATAGTTTTGGTAGATTCACTATATCTCGATGTTGGAGAAGTATCATGTGCCAAAAATTTCACAAGTCAAATATAAGTTCTCTATGTACACTGTGTCCAAGTTTCAAACTCAGATTCACTATATTTTAGGAAATATGATTCCTCCAAGTTAGGGTTCCAGCCTCTCCCAGGATTCATCCATAAACAGGACACCTGGGGAAAATTGTTATATCTCAAGCTATGAAGTTCCAAATGAAATTTCAAAATATGTTGCATATGGATCTACCAGAACAAGTGTACAAATTAAGGTTTGTTCTTTGCCTCAGAAAGAATATACTATGACATGACATACTCTATTGACCAGACCCACTAGAAGTATATATCAAGCTCAAAACCACCTGCACGGAATGAAGAGGGAAGATGATACTCCACTTCAGGGGGAGTGACTACAGATGATCTCTGAGTTTGACATGGTACGACATGATGGAAAACTTCCCGATGGATCAAGACTTTATCAAGAGTAAAATAGGTTCCAACCTTCAAGGTTGAATATAGAATACTAGGATATGTTGATGACCTGACAAGACGAACTCATGGAAGATGCTATGATGAAAGAATACTAGAATGATGTTTGGGATATAGTACTCAAACCAGAAAGCAAGAATGTGGTATCTTCCAAATGGATTTGCAAGATAAAATATGATGGCTATAGGTTTCTCTGAGAAAGAGGGAAGTAATTCTAAAGAGACACTTGCTCTAGGAAGAAAGGTACACTTCCTTCAAAACTATCATGGTAATTGCTTCCATGATGAAGTGGGATATACACCAGATGGATGTAAAGAAAAGCCTTCCTTAATGGTATTATTGAGGAATATTTTTACATCTAATAGTCACAAGGATATGAATTTGAAGACAGACGGACTCACGTATGCAAGTTGAAGAAGGCCCTGTATGGCCTGAAACAAGCTTCTAGAGCTTAGTATGGAAGGATAGATAGTTTCCTGATGAGCTTGGGCTTTACCAAGATTAAAGCTGACCCTAACCTTTACTTCAAGGTTATAGAATATGAACCTATCATACTATTACTATATGTGGATGATTTATTTCTAATAGGGAATGAGAAATAGATTATGGAAAGCAAGAAGAAACTCGCCGAAGAATTTGAGATGAAATACCTTGGGTTAATGCATTATTTCCTAGGTCTGGAAGTATGGCAAAGTTTAGAAGGAATATTTCTCAACTAGGGAAAGTATGCTGTAGAGATATTGAAAAGATTCGATATGTTGGAAAGCAAATCCATGGCCAGACCCATGGATTCCAACCTGAAGTTGTTAGCTGATGACTCGTCAGAGTTAGTGGATGTGACTCAATACAGACAGATTATTGGGTCGTTGATGTATCTAACAAATACCAGACTAGACATTTGTTTTGTTGTGAACACCTTGAGTCAGTATCTAGTTCAACCTAGATGGGTTCACCTGATAGCTGCAAAGCATGTGATGAGATATCTGAAAGGGACTATAGACGTTGATCTATACTATGATGGAAACCATGATTACAGATTGTATGGATATACAGATGCTATTTGGGTTGGAAGTGTCTCAAACAAAAGAATCACATCATGTGGATGCTTTTGTCTAGGGTCTGCTATGATTTCATGGTTTAGAAAGAAACAATCCAGTATTGCTCTTAGCACGGCGGAAGCAGAATACATGGCAGCTTTCTTTGATAGTTATAAAGCCATATGGCTTCGGAAGCTGATGTCGGGTTTCTTTAACTTGGAGATGGATACTATAATTATTCTATGTGATAACCAGAGTAGTATAAAGATGATAGAGAACCCTGTGTTCCATTGAAGCACATAGAAATCCAGTATTTCTACATACGAGATAAGATGCAAATGATGATGTTTCAGTATTCCCATACTGAATATATAGATGGTGTTTCAGTATTTACATACTCTAGATGCAAATGATGGTTCAGATGATGATGTTACAAGATGATGATTCAACACCGATGTGTTAATGAAGACTCTATCTCGGGTAAAGTTCAAAGATTTCGAGACAAGCTTGGTGTTGTTCAGAAAGACCTTCCTTGAAAGGGGGAGCAGTGATGTTGCAGTGGGATTGTATCATCCCTGGGAATTTTCCCTAAAGTGATCCGGTGACCTCAGTCCTCAAGAATGAAGAGGGATTGTATCATCCCGGGAAATTTGTCCATAATGGATCCGGTGACTTCGGTCCTCGAGAATGTGGTGGGATTGTATCATCCCTGAAATTCGGTTCAGAACGGATCTGGTGGCTTCGGTCCTTGAGAATGTGGTAGGATTGTATCATCCATGAACTTTGGTTCAAAATGGATCCAGTGACTTCAGTACTCCAGAATGTGGTAGGATTGTATCATCCTTGAACTTCGGTTCAGAATAGATCCGACGACTTCAGTACTCAAGAATGTGGTAGGATTGTATCATCCTTGAACTTCGATTCAGAATGGATCTGGTGACTTTGGTACTCAAGAATGTGGTAGGATTGTATCATCCTTGAACTTTGGTTCATAACGGATCCAGTGAATTCGGTACTCGAGAATGTGGTAGGATTGCATCATCCTTGGACTTAGTCCTAAAGTGATAGGGATTGATTATCCCGTAATCAATCCAGTGACTTCGGTTGTCGAGAATGTGGTAGGATTGCATCATCCTTGGATGTAGTCCTAAAGTGATAGGGACTGATTATCCCGTAACCAATCCGGTGACTTCAGTTGTCGAGAATGTGGTGGGATTGCATCATCCCTGGACTTTAATTCCAAAAGTGATCCAAATACTTTTTGTCTTTGTACTGTGGATTGCAGGTTGTTGTTGATGATGATGATGTTCCTGATCAAAAGATCAGAGTGTGATGATGATGATGTTCTTGATCAAAAGATCAGAGTGTGATGATGATGATGTTCTTGATCGAAAGATCAGAGTGCGATGATGATGATGTTCCTGATCAAAATATCAGAGTGTGATGATGATGATGTTACTGATCGAAAGATCAGAGTGTGATGATGATGATGTTCCTGATCAAAATATCATAGTGTGATGATGATGATGTTACTGATTGAAAGATCAGAGTGTGATGATGATGTTTCTAATCGAAAGATCGGAGTATGATGATGATGATGTTGTTGATTGTAAGATCAAAGTGCTTTTGATGATGTTGCTGATCAAAAGATAATGTTGTTGATCGAAAAGATGATGTTGCTGATCAAAATATCAAAGTACTGTTGATGATGTTTCTAATGATGATGTTGTTGATAGAAAGATCAAAGTACTATTGATGATGTTGTTGATCGAAAGTTCAAAGTGTTGTTGAAGATGTTGTTGATCGAAAGGTCAAAGTAGTGATGATGATGCTATCGTTCAAAGTGTTGCTGCTATTGAAGATTGAAGATGAAGACTATATGATGTTGAAAAGCTTACAATGATTTATAGATGTGTCACCCTGATGATGTTGATGATGTCCTCTCTCTCTCCTACTATTTTTGTTGTTGATGTTGTTGTAGAATACCCTTCTCGTTAAGGGGGAGTGTTGAAATATTGTAACTTCGAAGAATATTCTATATGTATTTTTTGTGGTCCTCGATGGTCCTAGCGGGAGAATCACTTGTATTTCTTTATACCCCGATGTTTCTAATTGGGAGAACTAATAAGAGTCATGAGGAAGTCCCCTCCAATTGTAAGTCGGGTCATTAGTACCCCAGTTGTGGTTACTCGGGCCTACAAGATTAAATTAAGATTACTCGAGTCTTCATAACTGAATTAATTATTAAGTGAATGAAAGAATATAAATAGAGGTGTGGCGCTCCTCATTTGGAACACACACACTCACTTGTGTAGCGCATGAGAGAGAGAGAGGAAGAGCTATGGCTAGAGAAGAAGGAGGATTAGTCTTTTGGGTTTTACCTTTTACCTCTTTGGGGCATCTATATTGAGGAAGATTTTGTTGGGTTTTTCCCTTTAGGGTTTTCCCAGGATAAATCTTTGTGTTATTTTTGTGTGGTTGTGCTTTTCTATATTTCAGTGATATTTTGGCTTATGGTTATGCTGTTATGATGCTAAATGTTTTAAGATCTGATATAACCATTAAAATTTAACATTGTTCTCAATAAGAGGTTAGTGATTACAAAGCACTATTCCAAGAGTTTGGGGATATTTTTGTTTGGTTGTATGCAGAGATGTTAGATCTCAATATTGTCGTTGTCGAACAACATATCAACACATGGCTTAATGCTTTTCCATTCTAATAAAAACAATGACTTATTCATCCTCCAAATATCCCACTGTCAAAGTAGAAATCAATAAATTACATCAAGTAGGGTTCATTTACCTTATTGCTTACGTGTCATCGATATCAAACCCAATCCCTATTAACAATAATTAGGGCACAATTTTTGTATGTACAAATTTTATAGATATGAAATAGGCATGTGTTAAAGAAAACATTCCAATGCCTTTCCTCAACCATGTAGTCGATACTTGTGCTGGACAGGAATCCCTATCTTTTATGGATGGATTATCTGGATATTTAGATACAAATATACTTATATGATCAATACAAGATAGGGTTTACCACACCATGGGGCACTTTCTCCTATCATGTCATGACATTTGGACTTATAAACATTGGCACCACATTCCAACACACTATGTCCTATGTGTTTTTTGACCATTTCTTTAGGTACAATTGTCCATTTTTTGCACAGTTTGAACCATTGAACATTTTATCATGTACATTATTACATTGTGGTATTTGTTTCATGTGTATGGGATTTTGGTTGGACAACTTCAATTTCCCACTCATCAAACCACTTCTACCTTTTTAAGTATATCTCATCTCTGTATCACCTTGGAAATAGGGATTATATCACCTTTGAATACTTTACATATATCCAATTATTCTGCAAATATCCTTAACGTTCTCTTTTCCTAGAAATTCACATCACACCCTCTGTTATATGATGCCTTTTTCTAGCCATATCATTCTACCATCAATGGGTTTTCTTGCCATCACAACCCCTTGTATCAAAGCATCCACTTCATTTTACCCTGAAGTGATCTGGGAGGATCTAAAAGGTCAAATTTTAAAACTCAACAAATATCAACAAGAATGGAATGGTTTCTAAGAACTCATTGAGTCAATTCCAATGATATGAACAACATCCCAAACAGAGCCTGGATGAGGGAGATAGGTTGTTTTGAAGTTTCAGACAAATAGGGAATTTCACTATAGAAATGGGAAAAAAGGGGTGCCACGTGGAACCACTGCTAGGGTGACATGTGTCATCTATACAATATAGATGATGATGTGGAAAAACTAAGTAGTGACACATTTCACTCGAATTTGGAATTTTCATGATGGCAAATGGAACAATCAGGATTTGACACATGGTGGTAAATACATGTGACGTGGCATTTTGTACAATCACGTGGCAGGTGACAGGGAAAAAAATGGACCAATGAATCCTTGACATGTTTCATCTGATGATTTGTCAAATTTTTGCTTAAGAACCATTTGGGTGGATTAGCAGCATAGTCACGTTTGACCTCCCACTTGCATTCATCACACGTTACCATTATCCCATGGGGAAGCTATTAAAACTGAGGCCTTTATATTTAAAGTGATCTAGTTGTTTTGAAACAAAAAAATGAGGTCAAGAATCCCGCGGGTTTGAACCTGGGTATCCCACCATCTCTATTCCCATTCACCAATGAATATGCCATACTACAACGCATGGAACACCAACAGACCAACAACCCTCATGGCATGGGGAGCGGGCCACACAATTTGTGTTAGGATATTTAGACACTTAGGAGTTAGTTAAGATCAACTTGTGTAATATATCCATTAGGTAAAAGTGTGTTTCTTTAGTATGCATTAGTATGCATTTGTAAATATTCTAATCCGACGATCACGATATGTTCTAGACATAGAGTGATCCGACGGTTCAACTTCTCTTAGATCATACCTACCATTGATCCATGGCTTAACACCTGATTGGTCTATGATCTCTATTTAAAGAGCATAGAGGGTCCTTGGATAACTAATCGATTATGAGAAGCTCATGTAACTTTCTTTCTTTTGCATAATAAATTGCTCCAAGTAGCTATTTGGCTAGGGCCGTGGATTGTTTCCCTCTTGAGGGTTTTAACCATGTGACAAACATCGGTGTGTTGATATGTGATCTATTTGTGTGAAACATAAACACCTTAACACAGAACATGAGCACCATGACACAAACCCAGAATACAATGATAGGAATGTTACAAAAACTAAGGTTTGTACCAAACCTTAGTTTTTGTAACATTCCTATCATTGTATTCTGGTTCTGTGTCATGGTGCTCATGTTCTGTGTTAAGGTGTTTATGTTTTTCATTCTGGTACTCATTTTGTCATCCATGTTTTTTTGTTTTGCGCTCAGGATGTCAAGTTTGTCGTCGAGCCTTCTTTCTACCAAAACAAGATCATTTTTTAGTAATGTATTGTTATTTTGCATCTTTTCCTTCAAGCCTTCTTGGTTAGCGACAATGGACTTTATGTCCTCCATTTTTTCGATCTTCTCTTTCAGTCCCTCCATGGTCTTGGACCTTGTATACGGAGGTGTGTATTTCAACACTATTTTGGCTTTGGAGGTGAAATGAATAATAATATATTAATTAATTAATTAATTAATATTTTTATTATATATATATATATATTTATATTTATATTTATAAACGATATATATATATATATATTTCTACCAAAACAAGATCATTTTTTAGTAATGTATTGTTATTTTGCATCTTTTCCTTCAAGCCTTCTTGGTTAGCGA
The DNA here is from genome assembly GCA_001517045.1 of Pseudotsuga menziesii. Lineage (NCBI taxonomy): Eukaryota > Viridiplantae > Streptophyta > Pinopsida > Pinales > Pinaceae > Pseudotsuga > Pseudotsuga menziesii. Next base: position 230,362 of record LPNX010734331.1, read on the forward strand.
CAATGGACTTTATGTCCTCCATTTTTTCGATCTTCTCTTTCAGTCCCTCCATGGTCTTGGACCTTGTATACGGAGGTGTGTATTTCAACACTATTTTGGCTTTGGAGGTGAAATGAATAATAATATATTAATTAATTAATTAATTAATATTTTTATTATATATATATATATATTTATATTTATATTTATAAACGATATATATATATATATATTTCTACCAAAACGATCTTGTTTTGGTAGAAAGAAGGCTCAATGACAAACTTGACATCCTGAGCGCAAAACAAGAAAACATGGATGACAAAATGAGTACCATAATGCAAAACATAAACACCTTAACACAGAACATGAGCACCATGACACAGAACCAGAATACAATGATAGGAATGTTCCAAAAACTAAGGTTTGTACCAAACCTTAGTTTTTGGAACATTCCTATCATTGTATTCTGGTTCTGTGTCATGGTGCTCATGTTATGTGTTAAGGTGTTTATGTTTTGCATTATGGTACTCATAATGCAAAACATTGGTGTATTTTGCATTATGGTACTCATTTTGTCATCCATGTTTTTTTTTTTTGCGCTCAGGATGTCAAGTTTGTCGTTGAGCCTTCTTTCTACCAAAACAAGATCATTTTTTAGTAATGTATTGTTATTTTGCATCTTTTCCTTCAAGCCTTCTTGGTTAGCGACAATGGACTTTATGTCCTTCTCCATTTTTTCGATCTTCTCTTTCAGTCCCTCCATGGTCTTGGACCTTGTATACAGAGGTGTGTATTTCGGCGCTATTTTGGCTTTGGAGGTGAAATGAATAATAATATATTAATTATTATTATTATTATTATTATTATTATATATATATAATAATGGAGCAACTGAATCCGGTTGTCCGTTAGTCGAATCCGACTCTCATTGTAATAATGAATATGAATAGTAAATAATATATTAGATGATGGGTAAAATGTACAATAAGCTCGCCTTTTATAGGCTTGAGCGTGAAGGGTTACACCCTTTCATATAATTAACTAATCTATTTTAATAATTTATTTTATATTCATTACATTGCCACTCCCTTTAAGGAAGCTTTGTCCTCAAAGCTTAGATTATGGTTGTCGTCTTTTCATTTTTGTTTTGTGTTGAAACAACGTCATTACTTCCCTTATGTCTTTTTTTTTAGAACTTGTATTAGGTATGTGCTTGTTCTTTACACTATAGTTTGTCAATTTCCTTTTATTTGTTACTTGAATTTGTACTCCATTATGTTTATTATTGTTGTCATATTTTCCATGGACATGAATATGAAGAACATTTTTGTGACTGACCATATCAAACTTTGTTTTAGAAATCGCTTGTCCCACGATACTTAGGATGTCATCACGTAATGTTTTCCTTTTATTATCTTTATGATTTATCTCAAGAAGTGGCATCTCTTGAGGCTTCTCACACTCAAAGTCACCAGGTAGTGTTACATTTAGGTTTATCAAGGGTGGTAAAACAGTTAAGGTAGAAGATGAATCTACGATATTTGATTTGTCTGACTTGGATTCCTTGGCATACTGTAGGATACATATATTTTCATTGTATGGATCGTCTTTATTATCAACGATACTGGCTTGAATCCCATTATGATCTTGGTCGAGCTCATCTTTATCAACGATATTATTGGTATTTTGGTCATTCCTAAGATAATTTGTCTCCTTGTCTTGTTTATTGTCTTGATCAACTTGGTTTCTCTCATTTTTGTTGACATACTGGTCCAACATATTTGATTTGCTAATATGGTTTGTACCAAACCTTAGTTTTGTAACATTCCTATCATTGTATTCTGGTTCTGTGTCATGGTGCTCATGTTCTGTGTTAAGGTGTTTATGTTTTGCATTATGGTACTCATTTTGTCATCCATGTTTTTTTGTTTTGCGCTCAGGATGTCAAGTTTGTCGTCGATCCTTCTTTCTACCAAAACAAGATCGTTTTTTAGTAATGTATTGTTATTTTGGCATCTTTTCCTTCAAGCCTTCTTGGTTAGTGACAATGGAATTTATGTCCTTCTCCATTTTTTCAATCTTCTCTTTCAGTCCCTCCATGGTCTTGGACCTTGTATACTGAGGTGTGTATTTCGGCGCTATTTTGGCTTTGGAGGTGAAATGAATAATAATATATTAATTATTATTATTATTATTATTATTATTATTATATATATAT
>LPNX010734331.1:233462-299226 GCA_001517045.1 Pseudotsuga menziesii
TTTAAAACTAAATATTATAAAATAATAATAATATATTATTATTATATATATAATATTTTATTTTTATTAAAGTTTTTTTGTATTTGTTTTGCAAGATTTTAAGGTTCGTGGAGTTTTGTACTATGCGCACGAAGCATGAAGGATCGGAGGGAGGCACGCGAAGGAGAGAAACACAGAGGGAAATGGCAGCAGGTGAGGGTGCAGCGATGTGGTGGTTGTGGGGACACACAACAATGAGCGTTGGCCTTGGAGGGAGATCGACGTGGCTGTAGGTGAGGTGGGTCGCAGGCTATTTGTGAGGGAGTCGTAGGTTTTTTCCATAGAAAAGGAGTGTGCGTATGCGAGTGGAGTGAGTGAAGGGTAGGTGGGAGGGCAGGAGGCTACACGTGAAGATTTACAGCAGCTAGGCGCGGGGGTAGAGATGCAGATGGAGAGGGAGAAGCGAAGGGTACTGAAATGGAGTGCCGAGAAGGGGTGGGTTAGGTCGTAGGACGTGCGTGGTGCAGCAGCAATGGAGGTCGAAGGTTGAGAGGCGTGGAGGAGAAATGGCAAGGCAGGGCATGTGTGTGATGGAGCGAAATGGAACAGAGCGTGAGGAATGGATGAGAACAACAGTGAAAGGAGGAATGGCATGCAAGAGAAGAGTGAGGAGTGGAGAAGAGTGATGACACTGATCAGGAGGGCGTTTTTTTTTTTTTTTTTAATGTAAGTGTTTCATGAGAGATAAAATGAAGGTGAGGGAATGGAGGAGTAAGCAGCAGAAATAAAATGAGGAAATGATGAGCCGATTCCAAGCTCAGAGGGAGAAGCCAAATCCGAGCTTGGTGCTGAGGAGTCGAATCCGAGCTCTGATACCAAATGGAGCAACCGAATCCGGTTGTCCGTTAGTCGAATCCAACTATCATTGTAATAATGAATATGAATAGTAAATAATATATTAGATGATGGATAAAATGTACAATAAGCTCGCTTTTTATAGGCTTGAGCGTGAAGGGTTACACCCTTTCATATAATTAACTAATCTATTTTAATAATTTATTTTATATTCATTACATACCTACCATTGATTCGTGGCTTAACACCCGTTGGTCTATGATCTCTATTTAAAGAGCATAGAGGGTCCTTGGCTAGTTGATCGATTATGAGAAGCTCATGTAACTTTCTTTCTTTTGCATAATAAATTGCTCCAAGTAGCTATTTGGCTGGGGCTGTGGACTGTTTCCCTCTCGAGGGTTTTAACCATGTGACAAACATTGGTGTGTTGATATGTGATCTATTTGTGTGAAGTAGTTGCTGAAGGTGTTTGGTCTTTTGGGAGTACCCTGTGTACCTGAACATGGTATCAGATCTTTTATGAAGAGTCGCTTTCGGTTTTGATCAAGATCTGGAACTGGTGTTGCCAAAACTTTGAAAGGGTTTCTGGTTCTAGATTTTTTGTGCATTTATGGCCTGTGGGAGCTATTCCATTCTGTCTGAAGTGCCATTTTCATTTGGAAACAGTTTTTGTTTCATCGAAAACCATTTTTGTTTGTTCCAGAAACACTCATTTCGACAAATCTGAAGGTATAAAGTTACAATGACGGATTTGTTTTATTTTTTTTTAAATCTCTCATATTTTATCAGTCTTATTATCAGATCTTTTTTGTTTTATTCTCAGACTGTTGACTTCCCTGGCTGCGTATGCTCTTTACCGTGCACCTTGCGCGATTGAGGCAAATCAGAAACAGTGAGGGAAAGTTTTTTTTCTTGTCTTCTCGGCTACATATGCTCTTTGCCGTGCACCTTGTGCGATCACGGCAAATTAGAAACAACGAGAAAACTTTAAAACGTAGACTTTCTGGGTAAGCTAACCAAGATCTAACCCCATTGTGTGGAAAAATCTTTTTTTTGTTTTTGTTTTTCACTTTTTGTGTGATTTGCAGGAAAAGAAGGCAAGCATGGAGAACGAGAGAGAAGAGTAAAAAAAAAATCCCTTTCTCTTTCCATACTTTTACGTACCTTTTAAACTTAGCTCACTTGGTCCAAAGTTGCTTTGCTCCTTCATAAGTCTTGAGTTCAAGTCTTATCAAACTACTTTTTAGTGCATGCAATTTCTATTTTCAAGTTACTTTATTGTAAAAGTGCATCTCACATAAATAAAATAAAATAAAAGTGAGTCACTTAAGTCTTTTAATTTATTGCCACACTATTTAAAAGTCATATTATTGTAAAAGTGAACATCACTTATTCTACAAAAGTGATTCACTTCAAAGCAACTTTATTGTAAAAGTGATTGTCAAAGGTTGATCTTGGGAAGATGGGGCTTCTTTTTTTTAGTTGGTCAAGTTAATATCTACCACGTCACTATTGGGGACATCTTCAACATTTTCTTTGATCAAGCATATCTTCATCATCTAGGATTAGTTTTCAGTGCCATTTTTTTTTAAATTGCATATTTTTTCGATATCTTTGCATCCAGACAGTTAGTTTCTGTTCTTTCAGCCATTATTTTATAGTATGGCCACTCCTTGTGATATTATACTTACAAGTTCTAACTATTTCTCATGGAAATCTCGTATGGAAGATGTTCTACGAAGCAGGGGACTTTTCAGGATAACCTCAGGGAAAGAAATAGAACCCACTGATGATGATAAGAAAATTAAATGGGCAAATAGATGTGATGAAGCTCGTGGATTGATTGGGATGTCAATCTCTATTGATTTGCGTTTCCACATATTTGAAATTGATGAATCTGATAAAGCTTGGGAAAATTTGGAATCTGTGTTTGGTAAACACAATGAAATTCGAGGTCATCAACTTGAGAATGAGTTGATTTCCTTGAATCCAAATGATTTTTCATGCATTCAAGACTATTTATCTAAGTATAAAACTATTAGACTATTATGTGTAGAATGAAAGATTAAGAAAGAAGACAAACAATGTATTTATCATATTCTTTCCAAACTTGGACCTGCATATTCTGTTTTTGTATCTACATTCTACTCCATGAAAGAATCCTTGACTGCAGCTAGCTATCAAGAGCCTAGCCTTGAATCCTTTTGTGATTCCTTAATTAGAGAGCAATATAAGCTCATTCATCTTGGAATAATTAACAATGCAGATACATCTGGGAAAGCCTTATTGTCCCAACAGAAAGAAAAGTCCAAGCCTCCCAAGAAACAAAATTTTCGCAATAATAAGCCAAACAGCAAGGGTCCCAAACCCTCTCAGTCAGCTCCTTGTTTAAAAAATTGATGGCCTCCTGTTTTTGCTTGTTCAGCACTTTATTTCTAGTTCAAATTTCCATGAGATCAAGTAATATTCAACTTTATCTAGTTGTGTTTTGTGCTTGAATATGCCTTTTCAAGGGCAACATTACAAGGTGCTCTAACAGGTGAATTTTTGATATTTTTCATTGTTTTATTTATTATTTTGTTGGGTTTTAATTTATAAAATGAAACTTTAGTTTTTACTTAAAGATTGGTCAATTGACAAGCCTTTATTTTTCACGCAGTGGTCCTTTTTGGTTGTTTGATCCAACGCTTGTTTCGGCACTTAAAGAGTATATGTTGACTGAAGCAGAAATTTAGGGGATTTTGTTGCCAGAGATAATGTCTCGTTTGGTTTCAAATCGTTTCCAGGATGCATGTGAAGTTACCCGGTGCTGTTTCGTAGCTGTCATTTGCTCAAGAAATCGTTGCCCTCAATCTTCAGTAATGTATGGATTCCAGGAAATCCGAATCCAATCTTTTGGTTTATGTTATGCATTATTGATTGGGATAGGTGTAGATCTGTTGGAATGGGGTCGATCCTTTCTCAATGGTCGACTCATTTTGTGGTTCAAGTATAAATATGACTTTGAAACCCTAAGGGCAGACAGAGAGAGAAGACACTGTAAAACTCTGACTTTTTATTAATTGATCAACAGTTGCATTTAATTTTCTAAAGCTTTAGTTTCAGATTCATAGGTGTTGAAGGCAGGGCCCACCTTCAACTCTAGTTATCTATGTGTAGCGTTGTTTTTTTACTGCTGTAAGTAAAGTCGCACTATATATTTTGATACTGTCTTTTATGGATGTATGCCAATAGTTTTGACAGCTCGTGATTTGGGAATGAAATAAATGCTTACATTAAGTTAGTTGATGTCATTGAAATGTTTGTGATAAGCTTGATTGCATTACTCAATACCTTGAGATAAAATAGTTACTTACAGCTTTGTCTATAGGTTCGATTTAGTAGAATAGAGATTTGAAGAGTAGTGAGAGTGGAGAGATATGTTGGATTTAGATTTCCAGATTCCTTTTATTTCCAGAATTGATACTGATTATTGAATGGTTAAATTTCTTGTCCAGAATTCTTTTAGGTCACAGAGTTTACAAGGTTGTGGAGTGTTTCAAAAATTTGTAGCATTTTAAAGAATTTAAAGAACTTGCAACATTTACCGAATTTACAGAGGTTTTAAAAGTATATAGAATTTACAGAGGTTTTAGAAGCTTATAGAGTTTATAGGGTTTTCAGGATAGCATTTCAAACTGGTTATATAGAGGATTGGAGTTATGCCTTGCTTATTTCAAAATATTGAATGAGATTAGAGAAAATTAGTACAGCTCATTAATATTTAGCAGTATTTGTTTTCCTGTTGTTCAAAGATGAATCTCGTAGGATAGACAAATGAGAGTGAAATGTGGTTTTGTCTGAATATTTCCAATGTATTTTTGTGAGCATAGAATGCAAGTGGAGTTGTATCTATTGATAGCAAAAGGCAAGTTTATTTCTAATAATTATTTGTGAATGATAGAGTTTGTATGAATTAGGGTTAAGAAGAGCCATTGTGCTTAATATAAGATTATTTATGGATGATGAGTGCAGTCTTAGAGGCTGTGTTAAAAAGGTGTAAGACCATTAGGATTGATCAAAAAGTATTCATTGTGTAGGCAGGTTTGAAAGTAGGGTTTGCTTTAATGAACTATTTACTTGCTTGGTTGATCATTCTAAAGAATAGATCAATAATTAGCATAGTTTTAGATTGTTGTATATTTTATTGGATTTAACAAATTTGTGGACTGTAAAACAGTGCTCAGCAAGCTGATTCCCTTTCCTTAGGTTAGACTTAACAATTTTTGGTATTGATTATTCAATAGAGTAGTTAGTTCCATAGACTACACTCTGTTTCTTTGTCTATGAGCAAATCAAAATTACCCTAGGCATGAGCTTGAAACCATTTTGCCCTGCACACATGGTGTAGTGACTCAAAGTTTACATGTCCTGGTTGATAATTAAATTGAAGGTAAATTAAGTAGCAATAATTTTACCCAACATTTTGGCGTCGTTGCCGGGGAGTTGCTCCAAGGTAAGCTAGTATCTTGCTCATTTTTTTCACAGCATTTTTAGGTGTGACTAGTTGTTGCAGATTGGAGGAGAAGGGGCGGTAAGACGAGAGGTAAGAACCTGCGCATCTGTTATAACAGGTTCCTTCAAACCCACCTGTAGCATAGGTGTGTGATTGTTTCGTTTTGTTACTTAGAGTCAATTTTGACAAAATCTAGCGATAGCAGAAGTAGATACGTAAATCGATTTAGACATTTTTGATCAGTTTTGTTTTCTATTGATTTGTTCATTGTTTCCTTTTGGTATGATTAGCCTTTGCAGATTGGAGGAGGAGGGGCGGTAAGACAAGAGTTAAGAACCTACGCATCTGTTATAACAGGTTCCTTCAAACCCATCTGTAGCGTAGGTATTTTGATTTATTTGATCGGAAGTCTTGTTATTTACAGTAATTTTTTTGATGAGACCCAGAGATAGTAAGGGTAGATACATTAAAATTCATTTCGATCTTTTTGGAAATAAAACCCCACCCCTCACTAACCATAGGGATAGGAATACCGGCAAAGAGATAGAAAGCAACAACACCCAAAAATCTGTGGAATTAGGGACCAGGCCAAAGGGAACTGAGGTTACACTCAGTGAACAGTTACACTCAGTGGAGATTCCACAGACCCTACAAGCTTCATCAACAAAGGAAGATTCCAATTTGGTTGACACAGTGAACATAGAAAGAGTGAATTCCCTTTTCGGACATACTCAGAATTTGGTGGTTTCTCAAGAGGAATCTACCACAAATTCACCTTTTCAACATCAGCCTAGGCCAGAACGTTGGGATTTCATCCCATCCCCAAGAAGAGATAGGTTAGGTGTCAATTGGTTTAGGAATCCTCTTGTTATGAGAAATCAGGAAACCGGACACCATATGGAAGGGGAGGGAGAACACGAAGGACGAACTGAAATAACTTTTAGCTTCCCCATTTTGGATCTTGCACGTGATGTCAGTATGAAAAATATCCTAGCATCTTCATTACCTACCTTTTACGAGAAAAGTACTGAAGATCCGGATACCTTTCTATTTGAGTTTGACATCCTGTGTAGGAGTTATAATTATCTACATGATGCACAAAAGTTAAAACTGTTTCCAGCCACCCTTAAAGATTCTGCACTTAGATGGTTTATGGGTCTGGGAGAATCCACCATTCGAAGTTGGGATGAGATGAAGAGTGCTTTCCTTAAAAAATACCGAGACTATTGTGGACCTAGAGACTCTCAAAACGATATCTTTAAAATGCAACAGCATGAAGAAGAGAGTCTTGAGTATTTTTTGGAACGCTTTAGCTTTGTATTACAGAAGTCTAAGTATAATGCTCTACAAGAAGATGCGGTCAGAATTCTTTTTCTAAAAGGGATTCTGGAGGATTATGTGGAAATCCTCAACCTCATGGCATCAGGTGATGTGTCTCATAAATCCTTTGAGGAAATTACTGAATTATGTAGAAAATATTCTAGAAGTAGAGCCAAGGCTGGAAGAAGCACGAGGGAAGGTCCTTCCCGCATTTCTAAGACAGCAGGAATTGGTGGAGTCATAAGAACTGAATTGGGGAACTTGTTGGAAAACTTCAAAACTGATATTTTAGGCACCTTGAGTTCCCAATTTGATGCATTGAAAACAAAAAAACGGCAAGAAGAAGAGGACATAGGAGCACTACACATATTTTGTCCTAAATGCAGAAAAAGACACCCTTTGAAGGAGTGTCCCCTTAATATTATTTCAATCTGTGCTCTTTGTTCTGATAAACACCCCACTGACAATTGCCCTTCATTACCAGAATTGCAAGCTCTTTACAAGCTTAATAGTGAACCTATGGATCCATCATATGCATCAAAAAGGCCCTGGCAGCCTAGACCCCAAAACATGTACCAAGAGCCTGTTTTTCCAAATCCTACATATTACTATCCCATGCAGCAATCTCAGCAGCCATGGAGTCCATAAATGTGGCAGAATTGGCCTTCTCATCCTACTCAAACCTAACCATGGCAACAAGGCTGGCGAGGACAGTCCTATGGAGGACCACAGGGACAGTCCTATGGAGGAACATAGCCAACAGCTCCATTGCATACTCCTCCTAGTTACTATCCAATTCCCCCAAATATGCAACAGTTATTTCCTGGTTTTACACCACCTGCACTTCCCCCTATACCCCCAGTTCCACAACAGTATCAAAATCCAAACCCTCCTCGACCCACGTTGTTGCCAGCTCAACCTATCCCAAACCCTAATAACAGACCATCCCAGCCTCTTCATAATGCTGAAATACAAATGGCCCCAACTTATGTGATCCATTCAGCTCCTATACAGGAAATACAATTAAGGTCTGGGAAAACATTAAATAAAACCCCTCTAGCAGTGATTATTCAAGAAGAGTCTGGAGAATAAATTTCTGAAAAAGAAATTCATGAGGAAGAAGAAGTGCAGGTTGCCTTAGAAAACACTCAAGTGCTTGGAACTTGAAGTTCCCAATCATTTGCTCAGCCAAAATTGAATAAAAACCCCCCGTATCCAGAGAGGTTATTAATAGAGAAACCTGTGGTTCGTTCGCAATTTGATTTGGAGAACGAGTTAAAAAATGTTTGTATCAGAATTCCGTTACTCCAGGCCATTAGAGACATTCCTATCTATTCAAAGATGGTAAGGGAATTATGTTTGAAGAAACCTGGTCGAAAACAAAAAGATCCACCCACAATACACGTTATAGGCCAGCTGTCTGACTATATTTCATACCATCCCTTACTTCCGAAATTTGCAAATCCTGGGAACCCAGTTGTGACCATTTGTATTAATGAAATTTCAATAGGAAACACTCTAGTTGACCTAGGGGCTGCGATTAATGTCATGTCTATGACCACCATGCAGAAACTTCAATTGTACAATCTCCTCAGACCTACTCCTACCATTTTGGAGTTGGCTGATAGGAGCACAATTAAACCTGTAGGGGCATTGGATGACATTACTGTCACTGTAGCTTCTTGGGAGTATCCAGTGGATTTCCTAGTACTCCAAACCAAACACCCAATGGGGGAACATCCTGTTATACTAGGAAGACCCTGGTTAGCAACTGCCAATGCCTTTATAGGATGTATAGAGGGTATTTTAACTATATCAAATGGTACTTCTCTACAGAACCTTATCATTTATCCACCAGCGCAGCCGTATCATAAAACATGTTATGGTTAGAGAGTCCTTACAGAGATGAGGATGTGGAACAACCCTTAGTATCCATCAGTCAAACTAGGGGGCTGGAAGACCAGACTGAAGATGATATCTTAGATCAATTTATCTCAGCCACTACTAGTATTGATTTTCCCCAATCCTTCTCTGATTTAGATCATGTTTTCACAGAAGATATTCAAGAACGGTACCACCCTTCAACCATCTCATCATCAGTAGTTTTATTTATAGATAAGAAAGTTGGAGCCTCAACCATACCAATGGAGATTAGTCCTGGAAGGTCTTTATTTATTAATGCAAATATGTCTCAAGACCAACAAAACCAGTTAGTTAAGTTACTCAAAGCACAGTCTGGGGCATTTTCTTGGATTTATACAGATATGAAAGGCATTCACCCTAACACATGTATCCATCACATTTACACTCAGGAAAAAATTAGACCGGTAAGGCAACCACAGAGGAGAATGAACCCTGCTCTTAAAGATATTGTGAAGGATGAGTTACAAAAATTGCTTGATGCAGATTTTATCTATCCCATTTCTAATAGTAAATGGGTATCTCCATTGGTGATTGTCCCAAATAAGGGAGGTAAGTGGAGAATATGTGTAGATTTCCAGGAATTAAACAAAGCAACTCTCAAAGACTACTTCCCTCTTCCCTTCATAGATCAGTTCTTGGACACTTTGTCGAGAAAATAGTATTTTTCTTTTCTTGATGGATACAGTGGGTATAACCAAATTAGGATAGCCCCAGAGGACCAAGAAAAAACTACTTTCACTTGCCCGTGGGGAACATATGCTTACAGTGTGTTACCATTTTGGTTGTGTAACGCCCCTGCCACCTTCCAAAGGGCAGTGTTAGGAATTCTGGCTAACTTAGTCCATGATTGTGTGGAAATATATATGGATGATTTCACAGTGTATGGTAATGATTTCAAAGAAGCCTTAGATAACCTAGAGAAAGTCTTAATTAGCTGCCAAGAAACAAATCTTGCTTTAAGTCATGAAAAGTGTAAAATGATGTTAACTGAGGGCATTGTTTTAGGGCACCACATCTCATTAGAAGGTATCAAGGTAGATCCAGCAAAGATTGAAATCATTACCGGTTTATCTCCACCAACTACACAAAAGGAAGTTAGAAGTTTTCTGGGACATGCGGGTTACTACAGTAGGTTTATTGCCAATTTTACCAAGATAGAAGCTCCACTTTTTAAGTTATTAGCCAAAGACATTGGTTTTTGTTGGGATCAACACTGTCAGGCAGTCTTTGACACTTTAAAAACAGAATTGTCTTCAACACCAGTTCTGCGGGGGCCAAACTGGTCTTTGCCCTTTCATATACAAACTGATGCTTCGGACACTGCCCTAGGGGGAGTGCTCGGACAAAAAGAAAATCAATCTGATTATGCTATTTATTTCATCAGTAAAAATTTAACACCAGCAGAACTAAATTATACAGTGACTGAAAAAGAATTTCTAGCAGTAGTTCATGCCATTAATAAATTTCGGCATTATATTACTGGCTATGATGTTTTTGTTCACACTGATCACTCTGCTATTAAATTTTTGATGAATAAACCTATAACTAGTGGCAGAATTACTAGATGGCTTCTTTTGCTACAGGAGTTTAACATTACTATAATTGATAAACCAGGGAAGGAAAATCTGGTTGCAGATTTCCTCTCAAGATTGACTCATACTGATGATAATGTTCCTGTAGATGATACCTTTCCTGATGAACATTTATTTGTTGTTTCTATTAAAACACCATGGTTTGCAGATATAGCCAATTATTTGGTCACAGGAAAAATACCTGCTCATCTGTCATCATATGAAAAACGAAGGATCATACAGCAAAGTGCCAACTATTCATGGGTAGGTAATGACCTCTTTCGAATTGGTCCAGATTTCATTATCAGGAGATGTGTAAGGGAGGATGAGATGTATGATATCCTTCAATCCTGTCATGATGGACCCTGTGGAGGGCATTTTTCAGACAAGCAAACAGCATACAAGGTGTTACATCAAGGGTATTACTGGCCCACACTTTTCAAAGATGCTGAAAAATATGTATAGGGTTGTGACAGTTGCCAACGAATGGGAAGACCCACTGCTGTTGATGAAATGCCTTTACAAGCCCAAGTACAGATTGAACCCTTTGAAAAATGGGGATTGGACTTTGTTGGACCAATCTCACCAATGTCACGAAAGAAGAGATATATATTAGTCTGTACTGACTATGTGACTAAGTGGGTGGAGGCAAAAGCTCTATTAAGGGCCATCGAGAAATCAGTCATAGAGTTTATTTATGAAGAAATTTTCACTCGCTTTGGGATTCCTCACGAAATCGTAACTAACAATGGAGCACAGTTTGTCTCTAAATCAATGAAAGCACTGACAGAGCAATATGGGATTACACACTATAAATCCTCTCCTTACCACCCCCAAGCAAATGGTCAGGTGGAGTCAACAAACAAAGTGTTAGAATCCATTTTAACCAAGACTGTGCAGATGCATCATAAGGACTGGGCAGACAGGCTTCCAGAGGCATTGTGGGCTTATAGAACTACGTGGAGAAACACCACAGGGCATACTCTATATACGCTTGTAATTTACAGGAAACAGGTTTTGCTCCCTATAGAATTTCAGGTGAAGACTTTTCGTACTGCTGCACAATTGAGCCTGAATTTAGATGAAGCCCGGGAGCAGAGGTTGATGCAATTGAATGAGCTTGATGAAATTAGACAAGATGTTGTTCAACGAACTGCTTTAATACAGAATCAGAGGACTAAATGGCAAGACAAGTTTTTGAAGAAGAAAACTTTTGAAGAAGGCGATTGGGCCCTGTTGTTTGACTCACGGTTTAAACACTTCAAAGGTAAACGTACCACTAGGTGGATGGGACCATATGAAATTGTGACTGTTTTTTATAATGGTTCTGTCAAGATAAGGACAATAGATGAAGAACAAGCTACATTTGTGGTGAATGGACACCGGTTGAAGGTATATCATAAACCTCTTTCTAAGCAAGAATTCATTCGTAATATGAGTCAGCAATCTGAACTAAAGCTGGTAGGTGAAGAAATGACTTCTTCATCCCCTACTTTCTTGCAGTGACATCCAATGAAATTGTTTCTTTGTATATATGTACAGGAGTTTTTTTTCAATAGTTTCTTTTGAATGATGCAAGTACTCTCTTTGGGTAGGTTCAGGGTATTTTTTTAACAAAAAGGGAAGTCTTTCTGTTACCATTCCTACTTCAGACCATTGATTCCTTTTACAAAGAATTTTCAAGGACTGTGTTAATTTGAATTAATTTTTGAGAAACGCTTTGAATATTTTTGGTTTCACTGGGTAACTGGAATGCTTGTGTCAAGTAAATGAAAGTGTGTTCTGCTCAGTTTTTTTTTTTTTTCAGACTTGTCCTCTTTATTCATACAAGTACCTATCTACTTAGCACTGCCTCCATTAGTGATTTAAGCTTCAAAAGGGGTTTTTACTTATGAACTCATGGGATACTAGTGCCATTTGACTTGGTTTCACACTGGATTTAATGAGGATATTATTATTTTTTTCAAGTAGTAACAGCTATGGACTTTGAGTTATTATCCAGTCAGGCACCATTATAGGGAATGGTCTCCAGGACTGAGCAGTCTGTTGATTATTATCTATAGGCTTTCATTATATTAAATACATATATATATACATTTTTTGTCCAGCCACTTCATGTCTTTCACTTTATACAGTTATAGGGGTTAGTTGTTCATTTGGACAAATCTTTACAGGCATGTTTCAAGAACACTCTTCCAATTTTAATACCATCCCACTCCTAGAGGGTTTTCAGAGCTGCTCCCCCACTCATCTATGCATAAGAAAATCATAAACTTTATCTTTAAGATGAATTTGGGACAAGGGCCTCTGATAAAAAAAGGGTGTAAGAGGTTAACCCGCTGGGATACTGAATAGGTCCGCCGACAGCGTGTACCGACCTATGGTATAAACAGGCAAACCCATTAGGGTACTGAATAGGCCTGTTGGAAATGGGGCATTCTGTTTGGGGAAGAAGCTTCTTAGATATTACAGTTACCCCATCGGAGTACTGAACAGGCTCGCTGGCAGTGGGTTTTGACTCTGATATCTCTTTTTAAAGCCTCATCTATACTTGTCTGTGTGAACAATGTACCTGTGTAAATGTTAAAAAGAGGTCATGTGTGGGTTAAATGAAAATCTAAGGGAACTGTTTGTAATAGCCAGTTGATAATCATCTTTAGATGCTCTAAGTTTTTGTTACCTGATCCTTACTAGAAGAAAAGGTTTATGCCTCTAGAGTGTACTGGCATTTACTGATTCAATGAACATAGCTGTGAACCTCATTATTTGTTTTTTTTATTTTCACTGCTCAAACCATCTCGTGTGAAGCCGAGTCAAGTTGGCCAGTACACCATTGGCCTCATTTAGTACCCTTCTTGTCTTTTGTTTTTAAGGCACACATTCTAGTGGAAAAAGTTCTATATGAATAAAGAGGAAGAAGTTTGTGCTCATGGTTGAAGTTTTGAATACAGGAGTGAGATTGATAGTCTATGGATTGTATTTAATTCTGTTTTTGTATTGATAATAAAGAGTGGTTTTATGACTTAGATTTGTTTCTGTGTGGCCAGATGAAGAAGCAACCATGGAATAAGGTAATTGTGCCATGAGCTTGTTGGGTAAAACAATTTTTCAAGCAGTTTTAATTGCCTTTTCAGCTCATACAAGTGGTATATTTTGGAGAAAGTTATTTGCTTTAATATCATTACTATGTTGGTAATCATTTTCACCCTTTCCGGCTTGAAAATACTTTTGTGTCCCAGACTGGCTGAGGTGTCGGATCAGGTGCCGGATGAGGTGCTGGAATGAAATTAGGAAACTGATAAATTAAGTGGTGAAGGTAATGAATGCTGGGATAATTTTTTAACTGTTATAAACCAAGTTTTTTGCCTTTAATTTAAGTTTGATGAATTGTGGGATCTACCATAATAACATTATAATCCATATATTCGATACACCACCTTTCCTTTATAAATAATTTAATGACATTGGCCTTTGGAAACATTTCACTTTATAGATTATTAATTTGCCATTTTTAATGCAATTTATGTCATTAATATACTCCAATTGAAGTTCTTGAACGCCATGGTTAAGATTGACATTAGATGTCTTAAGGGTATGAGTTTATTGAAACATGTCCATATCATTATAATACAAGGCAATGTGGGCAGTACGTGCCTTAGTATGCCATGATTTTCTCTGCACATCTGCCTTTGCCATTGCCACCCTTTGCCATTATGTTTTTTTTTAATGGGCTATTTCCGGTTTTTATCTCCGCCAGAGGGAGAAAAATTGATGAAGTCTCTTAATTACGTTCGAATAAACTGCGTGCTCATCGTGTTAATTTTCTCTCTCATCTTCTTCCTGGTCTCCATAATGCTCAATTGACATGAACCCACTGAGTATGGACAGTTATTGGCCACGCCTGATTTTTCATCCTGCAATGAGTTGTTTATCAGAGCCGGGTGGCATCCCTTCTTGACCAATTTACAAGGGCATGACGATGTCGTCTCCCTGCAATTCGCCTTAGGGTTTGATGGGCACACAGCTAAGGTCGGATCACTGGTATTTCAAGTTACAGAGGAATCAATTGCACAGGCTACCAGACTTCCATGCACAGGGGATCGCTGGTTTAAAAATTTCCGGCTATCGTGCAAAGACTACGACTATGTCTTTAAACCTGAATTCTTGGCTGTGAAAGGTGAAAAAGGCTTCTCAAAACTTTGGGTCAGGGAAGAATTTCTCAATTCTTTAGTGATCATCACCAAGCTCATTACGTGTGAGGGTCGATTCTCTACCTTCAAAGCCTGTCACTTTCAATTGCTTGCTCACTTTGAATTCGGTAAGCTCCTTAATTTTCCATTTTATTTCTGGAAAATTTTGGGTAAGATGGCCTCACAGGTTAGGAAAAACGTAGAGAACCCTACTCATAGCCTGTATCATCATGGGCTTATCAAGATGATTGTTTTAGCTGAGTTGAAGAAAAAGAATCAAGTATGGGAACAATTTATATATGAATTGTCTAATTCCCATCTCAAATCAACTCTGGGTAATGATCCAAGTAGGCCCCTTATCCCTGATCTTGTTGACAAAGCATCCTCTGTCAATGCTTCTAAACATCAAACCAGTCATCTTCAGGAATAGGAATTCAAGAGTTGTAAGAAGGCAGGACCATCCCATATCAAGAAGCCTCGGGGGTCAAAGGGGCAGCATGTAAACTCTCAGTCTTGGGGGGGAAAGGTCAGTCTGATGGTAGAAATTTTCCTGCTTCATCAACCCGTAGGTTTACCCGTAGTATGGTTGTTCAAGAGAAGAAGAGGGAGTCCAAAGGTAAGACACCTGTACATGTTCAGTTGTCCTCATCCACTTCTTCATCTGCCCACGATAATTCTGATTCACATGGCTCCCATCATCATTCCTCCATACCGAGTCCTATCAATGAGTCTTCATTGCCAGCATCACCTTTAAAATCTGGTCTGAAATCTGCCAAATCTCACCGGTCAGATGTTTAAGCTCAGGGAGTTGAATGCTTTCGACAAAGAAATTTTAAGTTGACCAAACAATTACAGTAATATGTTAGACTGGACCGATTTATCAAACAAGAAAATGCAGTTTTGAAAGCTAAGGTAGCATCTTTGCAAACCTTAGTTGATGACATTACTGGGTCCATTCGTAGTCTCAGGAAGCAGTTAAAGAAAAAGGACAAACAGCTTGAAAAATTGATCAGTGTACAACATAAAACAGCTCCATCTCCTCCTCAAGTACAAGTCTTGTTTAACACTTCAGCTTCGGTTTCTGGAATTTAACCCAAAGTTTGGTCCTCTATTTTGAGTTTCAATTTTGTATGCCTGGGGCAAAACTTTCTTGCATTGGAACATGCAAGGTCTTCAGTCTGGGGGAGATGATGGCCTCCTGTTTTTGCTTGTTCAGCACCTTATTTCTAGTTCAAAGTTCCATGAGATCAAGTAATATTCAACTTTATCTAGTTGTGTTTTGTGCTTGAATATGCCTTTTCAAGGGCAAAATTACAAGGTGCTCTAACAGCTGAATTTTTGATATTTTTCATTGTTTTATTTATTATTTTATTGGGTTTTAATTTATAAAATGAAACTTTAGTTTTTACTTAAAGATTGGTCAATTGACAAGCCTTTATTTTTCACGCAGTGGTCCTTTTTGGTTGTTCGATCCAATGCTTGTCCCGGCACTTAAAGAGTATATGTTGACTGAAGCAGAAATTTGAGGGATTTTGTTGCCAGAGATAATGTCTCGTTTGGTTTCAAATCGTTTCCAGGATGAATGTGAAGTTACCTGGTGTTGTTTTGTAGCTGTCATTTGCTCAAGAAATCGTTGCCCTCAATCTTCAGTAATGTATGGATTCCAGGAAATCTGAATCCAATCTTTTGGTTTATGTTATGCATTATTGATCGAGATAGGTGTAGATCTATTGGGATGGGGTCGATCCTTTCTCAATGGTCGACTCATTTTGTGGTTCAAGTATAAATATGAATTTGAAACCCTAAGGGCAGACAGAGAGAGAAGACACTGTAAAACTTTGACTTTTTATTAATTGATCAACAATTGCATTTACTTTTCTAAAGCTTTAGTTTCAGATTCATAGGTGTTGAAGGCAGAGCCCACCTTCAACTCTGGTTATCTATGTGTACGTTGTTTTTTTACTGCTGTAAGTAAAGTTGCACTATATATTTTGATATTGTCTTTTATGGATGTATGCCAATAGTTTTGACAGCTCGTGATTTGGGAATGAAATACATGCTTACATTAAGTTAGTTGATGTCATTGAAATGTTTGTGATAAGCTTGATTGCATTACTCAATACCTTTAGATAAAATAGTTACTTCCAGCTTTGTCTGTAGTTTTGATTTAGTAGAATAGAGATTTGAAGAGTAGTGAGAGTGGAGAGATATGTTGGATTTAGATTTCCAGATTCCTTTTATTTCTAGAATTGATACTGATTATTGAATGGTTAAATTTCTTGTCCAGAATTCTTTTAGCTCACAAAATTTACAAGGTTGTGGAATGTTTCAAAGATTTGTAGCGTTTTAAAGAATTTAAAGAACTTGTAGCATTTACCGAATTTACAGAGGTTTTAAAAGTATATAGAATTTACTGTTGGGCTATGGGGCAGACCCGGGTTTTATACCTTTAACTTCGCACCAACAAAAGAACCACAGTGTTGGCCCTTTCGGCAACAACCTGCAAACAGGCTGCAGTCTCACCCGAAACAGCTATGGGGTGCCGCAGAACCAGATTTCTGCAAGCAGAAGAGGGATATTACTGTACCTTTAGCTTTTAAACAGATTATAAATATAAATCACAGAGCTTAACATTCACTTATTTAGCTTCGCAGTTAGATAAACAAACAGTTCCTTGCGCAACCCTTTACTGGGAATTCATAGCGAATTTATTATCTAGCAGAGATCTTTACTTATCAGATATATAGATATTAATGAATGAAAGAACACAACAGAAACATCACACAGAACCACGACACAAGATATAATGTGGTTCACCCCCAGTGTAGGGGTTACATCCACAGAACTGTGTTTTATTCAACTTTCTACAAAAACCACAGTTCTGATCTGTGCACTCAGCTGCAGATCCCTTCAATTCCTCAAAGCCGTGCACACAGCTGGAGGCCTCTGCGCACACAGCTGCAGATTTCTTTAATCACCCAAAACCCTCTGCGCACACAGCTGCAGAGGTCATCCACGCACACAGCTTGGACTTAACATTTCCTTACAAAATAGCCTTAGCTTCGCATCAATTACTCTTACACAAAAAATCCTAACCTCACTTATTTACAAGAGTGCCTATTTATACAGCACATTATTACAAAACCATGGGCTTAAACCATGGACACCCCGAACCCTAAACCCTGGACTTAAACCATGGGTTTATTACAAACAGAGGACTTTGACTCAGTCCCGAAACCCCTAAGACTATTTTGAGCCGTAGCTCCGCTTACAAGTTCCCAAAAACCCGCGGAGTTGCCCACCTTAAGGACCGTTAGGGTGCGCGCCCCAACAGGCCCCTAAAACTCACCAGTGTCCCATCCTGGGACACTCTGCTGGTTTCCTGGCGGACGAAGCTTCTTTGCGAGGACGGTGAACTGAGTATTTAGACTGTGCATGATGTTTTCAGCTGCTTTCTCCTTTTCCACCAACTCCTGCAGTATTGCGGATGATACTTCGTTGGCCTTTTCCTGTGCGAATGCATCATATTCCTTCAGAATTTTGAACTGGCTATCCACAGCAGTACTTAATTCCAAAGCCTCACTGACAAGTGGTTGTATATAATTTTCCAACTCTGTTACTTTCACCCTGCATGATTCAATTTCCTGCTGGAGTTCCTTGCTGCGCTTTACTTTGAGCATTTTCTCCATCGGTGGCAGAGTCTTAATTTCCGTTTTTACGGCATCCAACTCTACCTGTCGCTGCTTGATGGTTTCTTCCAGCTGTCCTATTTCTGGATGTTCCTGCAGAGTGGTCCAGGCCTCGACACTATCTCCGAGCAGCTTTGCTGCGCTACCCACAATATCTGAAATTTTCGCTATGGATGCCTGAATGTCTGCGCGGCGCTGTTCTTTGACCTCAGGTGGAGTTTCCGGAGGGATGCGCAGTTGAAGCTCCACGATCTGAGCCTCATGTGCTGCTTTGAGCTTCTCAATTTCACTACGAGACTGATGTGCGTAGTCTCTCAGCCTAACTAATCTTTGTTCTGGCTCTTCCACCAGCTGCACGTTGAAGTCAGGAAGACTTCGACATGCGTCATCCAAAACTCGGACTAGTGTAATCCGCTTTCTTTTGGTGTCCCTCTTTCTTTGCTCTGCTACCTCTAGCTACGCTACGAAGCCCTGCTGCTAACTTATGGAATCTTCTAACTGCATCTGCGAATATTGGTCTCATGCCTAAATTTCTTTCATAATTGCTAACTGACATAGGTGTAGCTCTGTCATGGGCAGCTTAGTGTAATCTATTCCAACCTTCATGCTCATCTCCGCATGAGACACTGCGTCAGTTAATATGATGGCTGCACTTGACACTTGTCCTTTGTTATCTATGGTCGGCCATTGCCTTAGTTCTGGCTGCGCACTGACTGGGGTGTTGTTAGCTGTAGTGCCAGTCACTGACTTCGCTGCTAAGTCCTTAAGCTCCGAGATGTGCTTGGCTACACCGGTGATGGCATCCAGCTGCGCAGCGGCAAACTCTGACCATTGTTTAGTGAGGACTTCGGTGGATTTTGAAAAAGCCTCATCAAGCTCCTCACTTGTCAAACCGGGCGCTTCATCGATATTCTTAGCCTTTGATGCCTTCGCTTTCTTTCGCGACTGCGGTTTGTTTACTTCCTCTGCTTCCGGTGTCTTGCGCTTATGCTGCCTATTAGGGTCTAAGGTAGTTTTGATCGAGTCTTCTTCTTCTTCTTCTTCATCTTCATTTCCACCATCTCCTCCCTGGTTGCTTTCAGTCTGCTGCGACTCAGTCTGTTCGTCACTGTCTTCAGGGGGGTCTTGCTATTGTGTGTGACTGGGGCCTGCGCCCATATCGGTGACAGGAGGGACAAGAATCTTAGGTTTTGTTCCTGTGTCTTTTAACCATTCTGTCGGCCACTGCTGTACTACTGTGAGAATGTCATCTTTAGTCACTACATATGGAAACTTAAACCATTTATGCTTCTTATCTGGGCAAGCCTGGATAAAAATATGGTGCATATCGGCCCTGAAATTGACCGCTCCATCATACTGAGAGAACAAATCATTACTGAGCTGTGGGGTGTTTATAATCTCATATGAGATACTCATCATATAAAAAGAAAATACATAGTTTGTCATCTGCTGGTGGGTTTTATCCTGTGAAACCCACAGGGATGCATACCTGGCAGCGCCAGGCATGTGCGCCGGTACAGCAGCAAACTGTGCTTCAGTAGGTTCTTGCCATCCTACCAATGCAATGAGGACAATCAACCATGAGTAGTGGAAGGGCCTACCTTTCTCCTGCGCTTCGTGAGCGTCTTCAAGGAATTCCTTCGCAAGATAGGACGCCTAATTGTAGCTGTATCCTTCGGCACAGTTGATAGCAATTCTGATGACCGGGGTGGGCACTTCAGTTGGTCTGCATTTCCACATAATTTTGCATGCTAAGAGCTCATCTGCGAAGCGAATGTTCTGCTCTTGAATCGCGAAAGTGTGATACCCATGTTTCCCCTTCGTCAGGCCAAAGCACTCCTTCATGCTTTGTGCGAGCTTCGTATCTTCCTGATTTGAGGGAAAATCTGTCCCCGGATCAGGCCCTGCCATTGGTAAGCCTGTGATCTTATGAATGAGCTCACCATTAATAAGAATTTTCTTGTTGTCGATCCATAGGTAGTCATCATGTACTAACGCCAGCAGTTATTTGACCACGATGGTGACCTGTGTGCTGTGACCAAAATGGGGAACATTGAGCATCTTTAGCAAACCAGCTAGATCCAAGCCAGCAGCCCACTATTTTACTTCCAATAAGGTCTCCCTAATCTCTTGATATTTAACAAAGTGTAAGTATTGGGCTGGTGCAAACTGGGGAAACTTCCCACGGTCATTCGTGTCATGGTCGGCATACTTAAGCCGGTCTATTTTCCCTGTCATCGTTTCGACTAGCTGCACACCCAGGGGCAGCGAAGGGGTGCATACAGTGAACTTAGCGCTTCGCCGAGGTGGTTTAACTCCTGGTCGAATAGGCTGAAGATATGGTGGCCGCTGCGGGGCAATGTCCTCATCCCCTTCAAGTGGGATCTCTGCTGAGCCAGGCGGATTCATCCCAGGATCCTCCGATGTTTTCCCTGATTGCTTATGTATGTCTTCGTTCCGCTTAGAACGAACTTCAGGCTTAAACTGTTTCCTGGCAGATCATGTCTGCATTGGCGGGGTCGGTGCTGGTAGAGTCTCTTCATGGGATGCAGGCTCTGGTGGGGGGGCGGAAATGTTTTGCAGACCCGTCTGTTCAAATTCTCTCAATAAGTCCTGGAGTTCACAATCAGCTGACATGGGTTCAATTGTGAAACTCAAGGAAATGCAGAATGCGATTTCCCCGTGCCCAGGTGTCTTCATATATAATCCATCGACCAAATCTGCCATAAATGTACATTGAAGGCGCCAAATCTGACAGAGGTCTTGTTGCCACAGTGCTAGATTTCGGCGGATATCATTAGGACAAGCAATTAAGGCGAGTAAAGTACCAGTGCCGCCAAATCGACAGTGTTCCAATGGTCGACTTTTGGGCTGCAGCGCCTCCAGGTATGCAGCTGCGTCACAAAAAGGACCATCGACACCATATTGACCTTCGACATATCCTGACAAATTCTGTGACCAAGCTGTGAGCTTCGATCCCGCAGGTTGGTACTTGGTGATTTCTTTGTCACCAGACCTATTAGCATGCCGAGGCCCGACCTCCGTATACCAGTTCTCTGCTACAGGTTCCCGGATATGTATAAGATTATGTTCCCATCGAGGTACATGTTTCCATGCTTTGTAATAGTGCTCCAAGTGTTCCTGCAGTCCACCCTGCCCAGCGAACCTGCTGCGCACCTCCTGGAGCTGATCCACAAAGCTTAGGCGAAGAGATTTCTGAAAAGCTTCCCAACTAGGAATGTACTCCTTATGGTTATTCCTCCATCTTCCTGCAGTGGCACGGAATGCTGAATCCAGAGTCTCCCGTGTCTGTGAATCTGGTATCTATTCTGAGAATGTCACGCTAAACTCTTCTGGGTCTGTCGAACCATAAAAAATGGGTAGGGCTCTTGTAAGCCATCTGAAAGACTTGATAATTCTAGCACATCTGTGTCCATGGAGCTCATACAATCGGTTCTGCCAGTTCTCTAAACCATCATCTGAGTCCGTCATACAGGAGCTGTCACACTGCCAATCAATAATACCTTCAGCACTGGGGTCAATATAATCTTCTTCCTTCGCTGTGATGTTATAGATGTGCTCCAGAACAGCCTGATCTTCGTTTCTGAGTGTTTCTATGTATCTTGCTCCTTGTGAGGGATCTAATGGGACTATGACTCTCAAATCTTTCCCTTCGAAATTCATCTGTCTCTTCTTAAGGTTAATAACTGCAGCATTTTCCATTTCCCACTCAATACCTAACAAGGCTAGATAGGGATTGTTGTCGTCAATGATCTCAATAACTTCAAATTCTGCTACAGTACAAACGCCGTCAATATCTCCTGGGACATTAGGAAATCGTCCTAGGGGCACAATCTTCTGCTGATTGGCTAATCTCAACTGTATAGGGGACCAATCAAGGGTAGGTTTGCCCATTTGTTCCCAGGTTTGCTTGGTTAGGACATTGACTTCTGACCCTAAGTCCAAGATCACATCAGTCATCTCATACTCTCCTATCTGAGCGTTCAACCTCATTTTCCTACCAGTTCTTCTGACTCTATGAACAGCTTTTGCCTGACCAGAACCTTGCTGAGGTTCGCAGGAAGCAATAACTTTCTGTAACTCACTTAAATCATTCTGATTTCTTAAAAGTTTTAGACAACTCTGTAAAAAGGAGGACAGTGTACTTACTTTATCCGTCGAAGCTTCTTGCAGTTGCGACTGCTGCTGATGTGGCTGCACAGGTGCTACTGCTGGGCTAGAATCCACAAAATCTTTCTTGGCTTCCATGAATGTCTCCTTTTCTCTTTCAATATCGAAGGCAGGGACTTTCACAGGGGCCTTACAAACCCAAGCCTCGTCGGGTTGTTTCTCGGCAGGCTGTATATGCGTCGTAGCTCCACTTCGGGTAACAACATTAATGGCAGGGGCAGGTCTTTGCTCGATGGAAATCATCTGAAGATTCTGAGTAGGGGCACTGTTTCTTTCCTAAATCTTAGCTATCAACTGCGGGCACTGCTCGATCACATGATCTGCTGCTCGGCAATACCGACATGTCATAGTTGGGTTCTGACAATCACGAGCCAGATGTCCGGCCTGGTTGCAGTTATGCCAGCCATGCCACCATGACCACGGCCTCCAAAACCACCTCTACCTGATGCACCACCACGGTAGCCATAGCCATCATTACTCGGTCCCTCATTTTGTACCTGATAGGCATCATAGGTGCGTTCTCTCATGAGGTCATAACTGCAACACTCATCTTCATTATGTCCTACGGACTTACAGAATTTGCAGTAAGGGTTCTTGGGGACTTGCACATACCTCTGTAGTAGATATCAATTCTCAGGTCGATGCTGGCTAGTTGTCCAACAGATCTCACAATATAGAATAGTAGGGTTGAACGGGTTTGGCGCACCAGT
This sequence comes from Pseudotsuga menziesii, assembly GCA_001517045.1. NCBI lineage: Eukaryota > Viridiplantae > Streptophyta > Pinopsida > Pinales > Pinaceae > Pseudotsuga > Pseudotsuga menziesii. The sequence goes on from LPNX010734331.1 coordinate 256,386, forward strand.
ATTCACGTAATTTCTTACCACAGGACATTGTTCCTTGTCGTGACCTTCTGTCCGACATTGTGTGCACCAGACCTCTTCGCGACCGATTTTTCCTTTCTTCATATTGCGAAGCTCCAGAGCCATCACTGCCAACTGCGCTTGGATTTGAGCGATACCAGAGTTATCTTCGACAGGAGTGGTTTCAAGCTTCATCGCGATTTCCAGAGCCTCCTGCTGGTCAGCAACCTTCTGTTGCATGAGTGGAGTTCTGATATGCGGTAGCAATGCTGCAATAAACCATTCCTTGTGCTGCGTAAGTCCAATGGGGAAACTAACTTGGTCTAGAAGAACTTTGAATTTTTTATCAAAGTCCCACACTGATTCTCCATGCCTCTGCTGAATCTCTTTCAATTCAGCGATACACTGCGACTCGAATTTCGACTTCTTAAATTCCTTTATCATTGCTGCTTTTATATCAGCCAATGCATGGTTCTGAGTGATGGAAAACTTCATGAACCAGGTCAGAGCACGGTCTCTGAAAGAAGTAACCAGCTGTGCTCTTTTTGTATCTTGATCCATAATGGACTTAGCAGTCCACATTGCTTCACATAAAAACCAGAACTGTTCTGGATCATCTGATCCAGTTCCTTTGAAAACAGGGAGCTTAATGTCGTCATGCATATGGGCCATCGCAAGTCTACGGGGGGAGGGAGGGGTACTAGAAGTAGGTGGGGGGGAACTTACTGGGGTAGACTGACCTGCGATAGGAATACTCGGGCTAGGGTGACTTTCAGACTGCGACGGGTTCTCAGGGATAATAGGTCTTCGCTGCGGGGTTACCGGAGGGTTTCCAACAAAAGGGGTTTCTTCGGGTTCTGAATCTGCGGGATTTACAGGGGGATACTCGGTATGCTGACCCTAGGAATGGGACCCAAAATCTCTCTTGTACCTTTTTCCACTTCGCAGCAAACCACTTTGCTCGTCGAAGGTATTTTCACTTACAACCATAGGTTAGTAATACTAAATCTAACAGTTTGATTCAATTAGCAATATACCTTTTTCAGCCAATAGCATTTTAATTCGCAAACTAAATGAATTCAAAAACTTACCCCTTGGTCCTTTGAAAAACTGACGCTCGGCTTCACTAAAGGAGGTACTCGTGTCGATGGCGAACTCCGTCACAAATGCTTCAAGGGTTCACGTTGTCCAGAAATCAACAGTGTGGGATATCTCGTTGTTCACCCTTTTTAGTATATTAATTCTCGTGGGGGTCCAAGCAGGAAACTGACTTTCTTGGAAGTTCGTCCTTCTCTCTGTTAACTTGGATAACCACTGGTGCAACTCTATGTGGATACTACCAAAGAAAATTTCATAAACATCACAAAAAACATACCTTTGTAAAATGTTGTTTGCACTACAACGTGGATCTTTGTTCTCTTGCTCAGCGAATTTTAGATAAGTCTCATCAAGCCAATCACCGATTTCCTTCACATAGGGTCTCCAAAACATAGCCCTCGAGGTACAACGTAAAACCCTCTTGAGCAGATACTGAGTTCAACCGGCAATGGAACCAATTTGTTGGGCTATGGGGCAGACCCGAGTTTTATACCTTTAACTTCGCACCAACAAAAGACCCACAGTGTTGGCCCTTTCGGCAACAACCTGCGAACAGGCTGCAGTCTCACCCGAAACAGCTATGGGGTGCCGCAGAACCAGATTTCTGCAAGCAGAAGAGGGATATTACTGTACCTTTAGCTTTTAAACAGATTATAAATATAAATCACAAAGCTTAACATTCACTTATTTAGCTTCACAGTTAGATAAACAAGCAGTGCCTTGCGCAACCCTTTACTGGGAATTCACAGCAAAGTTATTATCTAGCAGAGATCTTTACTTATCAGATATATAGATATTAATGAATGAAAGAACACAACAGAAACATCACACAGAACCACGACATAAGATATAACGTGGTTCACCCCCAATGTAGGGGTTACGTCCACAGAACTGTGTTTTATTCAACTTTCTACAAAAACCACAGTTCTTATCTGCGCACTCAGCTGCAGATCCCTTCAATTCCTCAAAGCCGCGCACATAGCTGAAGGCCTCTACGCACACAGCTGCAGATTTCCTTAATCACCCAAAACCCTCTGCGCACACGGCTGCAGAGTTCGTCCACGCACACAGCTGGGACTTAACCTTTCCTTACAAAATAGCCTTAGCTTCGCATCAGTTCCTCTTACACAAAAAAGCCTAACCTCACTTATTTACAAGAGTGCCTATTTATACAGCACATTATTACAAAACCATGGGCTTAAACCATGGACACCCCGAACCCTAAACCATGGACTTAAACCATGGGTTTATTACAAACAGAGGACTTTGACTCAGCCTCGACACCCCTAAGACTATTTTGAGCCGTAGCTCCGCTTACAAGCTCCCAAAAACCCGCGGAGTTACCCACCTTAAGGACCGTTAGGGTGCGCACCCCAACATTTACAGAGGTTTTAGAAGCTTATAGATTTTATAGGGTTTTTAGGATAGGATTTCAAACTGGTTATATAGAGGATTGGAGTTATGCCTTGCTTATTTCAAAATCTTGAATGAGATTAGAGAAAGGTAGTACAGCTCATTAATATTTAGCAGTATTTTTTTTCCTGTTGTTCAAAGATAAATCTCGTAGGATAGACAAATGAGAGTGAAATGTGGTTTTGTCTGAATATTTCCAATGTATTTTTGTGAGCATAGAATGCAAGTGGAGTTGTATCTGTTGATAGCAAAAGGCAAGTTTATTTCTAAGAATTATTTGTGAATGATAGCGTTTGTATGAATTAGGGTTAAGAAGAGCCATTGTGCTTAGTATAAAATTCTTTATGGATGATGAGTGCAGTCTTAGAGGCTGTGTTAAAAAGGTGTAAGACCATTAGGATTGATAAAAAAGTATTCATTGTGTAGGTAGGTCTGAAAGTAGGGTTTCCTTTAATGAACTATTTACTTGCTTGGTTGATCATTCTAAAGAATAGATCAATAATTAGCATAGTTTTAGATTGTTGTTGATTTTATTGGATTTGACAAATTTGTGGACTGTAAAACAGTGCTCAGCAAGCTGATTCCCTTTCCTTAGGTTAGACTTAACAATTTTTGGTATTGATTATTCAATAGAGTAGTTAGTTCCATAGACTACACTCTGTTTCTTTGTCTGTGAGCAAATCAAAATTACCCTAGGCATGAGCTTGAAACCATTTTTCCCTGCACACAAGGTGTAGTGACTCAAAGTTTACGTGTCCTGGTTGATAATTAAATTGAAGGTAAATTAAGTAGCAATAATTTTACCCAACAAAAATGACAAAGGATCCAAGCCTAAAGGAAAGAAGACTGAGCATCATTGCAATTTTTTTGGGAAATATAATCATGATGAATCTAAGTGTTTTAAGAAGATGGCAGCCTTGGAAGCAGTAATAAAGAAGCACCACATCAGCATAGATTCGTCTTCAGAATCTAACTCTCATGGACATGCACTTTGTGCTTCTGGTTACTCTTCTACTTCAATTGAATGGCTCGTTGATTCTGGAGCATCTTATCATATGGCTAAGGATAAAGCCATGTTTTCTACTATGCATGAATGTAACACCAAACAAATATTTACTGGTGATGATAGATCTCTAAGTGTTGCAGGATCTGGAACAGTTCCAGTAGAAAATGGTCATCTCAGTGATGTACTACGTGTTCCAAAAATTTCCTGCAATTTGTTATCAGACTATCAAATTACTCATTCGGGTGAAGGTAAAACTGTGATGTTTACACCTCACCAAGTTGTAATCAAGGATTTTAAAAATCCTCAAAATGTCCTTGCTACTGGAACTGTTGATGATATTACCAAGTTGTACAAATTTAACAACTTTGGGTCATCACCTTTTCCTTCAGTTTTTGTTGCTCATAGTGATAACTTGAGCAAACTTTGGCATGAGCGATTTGGTCACTTAAATTATTGCTCATTGCAACAACTATGTAAAGACAATATGGTGACTGGTCTTCCGCTTGTATCTTGCAAGGATGGTGTTTGTTTCGATTGTGTACTTGGAAAACATCATCGGGACAGTTTTGACAAATGTGCCTCTTGGCACGCCTCGGTTCCCTTGGAGCTTGTGCATAGTGACTTGTGTGGCCCTCTTCCATCTGCTTCCTTTTCTGGTTTCAAATATTTCTTAACCTTCATTGATGACTACTCCAGACGCACTTGGGTTTACTTCCTAAAACTTAAGAGCGAAGTATTTAACATGTTCTTGGCCTACAAGGCCCTTGTTGAAAAACAATCTGGTCATCAAATTATTAAGTTACGATCTGACAATGGAGGAGAATATGTTAACAACAAGTTCACTACTTTTTTCACTAAACAAGGGATCCAACAACAACACACTGTTCCATATACACCACAACAAAATGGTGTAGCTGAACAAAAGAACCGCACTTTGAAAGAAATGGATAATTGTATGATCCAATCTAAGGGACTAAGTCTTCAATATTGGGATGAGGCCATAAATTGTGCAAATTACATAGTTAATTGCACACCCACTAAATTTTTATAGGGTATAACACCGGAAGAAGCATGGAGTAAAATTAAGCCAGATGTAAGTCACTTTCGTGTGTTTGGTTGTGAAGCATGGGCTCACATTTCGGATGAAAAACGGAAAGCATTGCAGCCTAAAAGTGAAAAGTGCATATTTAATGGATATTCCTGAAGATGTAAAAGTTTATAGACTTCTTCAGCCACATTCTCATGATATAATCATTAGAAGATATGTTAAATTTGATGAAAATATCTTGGCCTGTGAACCTAACTTGGAGGGTGTGCCGTCTTTGGCCTGCGAGCCTGATTAGGCGATTGTGCCTTCTTCTTCTTCTTCTTCCAGCTTCCTTGAAAGGTTTCCAACTCCAGAATCTGATGATGACAGTGAGGATGAAAATCCACCTCCGCCTGCTCATGTTCCTCCAATTGTACCAGCAACAATACTTCCTTGATGGGTTCGTTCAACATGTGAAGCGGCTGGTGATCTTGTAGGTGATCCTAGAGATCAACGTTGAACACGTTCTCAGTTTCAGCGAGCCTCTTCTCTTTTGGCTCAAGTTTCTGAGAATCATGATCCAAAAAAATTTGCAGAAGCTTCAGGAAATCCATATTGGGATGCAACAATGGATGAAGAATATCATTCCTTAATGGTGAATGATACTTGGGATCTTATTCCTCTTCCAAAAGGAAGAAAATTTGTCAGATGTAAATGGGTCTACAAAACTAAGTATGCATCAGATGGAAGTGTTGAAAGACTTAAGGCAAGGTTAGTTGCCAAAGGTTTTTCCCAAGTTGAAGGGATTGACTACAATGAAACCTTTGCCCCTGTAGCAAAAATGAACTCCATCTGCCTTGTTCTTTCCCTTGCAACCTTACATAACTGGGAATTCCATCAAATGGATGTTAATTCTGCCTTCTTACATGGTGATTTACATGAGAAAATTTACATGGAACAACCTCCTAGATATGTTCAGAATAACTCTAGCCTTGTTTGTCTCCTTAAGAAATCCTTATATGGCCTTAAGCAAGCTCCTAGAGCTTGGTATGCCAAAATGGATAGCCTTCTCCTTGACACTGGTTTTTCTAGATGCCATTCTGACCCCAATGTATATACCAAGAAAGTAGGAAACCATCTCATCATACTTGTTCTTTATGTTGATGATCTTATCCTTATTGGTAGTGACCCTAAACTTATAACCCATGTGAAATCCAGTCTTAAGAAATTTTTTGAAATGTCAGACTTAGGACATTTGCATTATTTTCTTGGTCTCCAAGTTTTGCAAACCAAAGAAGGAATCTTTCTTTCCTGGTATAAGTATGCTTGTGACCTTCTTCGTCGCTTCCACATGGAAGATTGTAAACCAACCCCTTCTCCCTTTCAGTCTGGAGTCAAACTTTCTGCCACTTGTACTTCCCCTGAAGTAGATGCCACCTTGTATCGTCAGCTTTTTGGTAGTCTTTTATACTTGACTCATTCTCGTCCTGACCTTTCCTTTGCCATTGGTCGTGTTGCTCGTTATATGCAAACTCCTCATGAAAGTCACTGGAAAGCAGTAAAAAGAATACTTCAATATATTCGAGGTACAATTCAATTTGGGATTCATTACAATACAGGGGGGAAACCTTTGTTGGTTGGTTTCACTGATTCAGATTGGGCCGGCGATCCTGATGATCAAAAGTCTACTGCAAGTTATGTTTTCAGTCTGGGATCTAGACCTGTCACTTGGGCTTGTAAGAAACAATAAACTCTTGCTCTTTCTTCAGTAGAAGCAGACTATTGAGCCGCAATTAATGCCAGTTAGGAAGCTTTATGGCTTTGACAGATCCTTTCAGAGTTCATATTCGAGCAGCAGCAGCCTACTCCACTTTGGTGCGACAATCAAAGTGCCATCAAGCTTACCAAAGATCCAGTTCTACATCAGCGTAGCAAACACATTGAGCTACACATGCACTTCATCAGAAATCTTGTTCATGATAGTGTTATTGAAGTTCTCTATTGCCCTACAGATGATCAAGTTACAGACATCTTCACCAAGTCTCTTACAAAAGCAAATTTTTCTAAACTTCGATCTATGTTAGGAGTTCAGGAATGTGTCCTTAAGGGTGGATAGGCTCTAATGCCTCCTTCCTTCTCCTAATAGTGTCGCTTTTGTAAATCCTTCAATCCTATCCCAAGTTGTTCTTAAGGGGGGATGTTAGGATATTTAGACACTTGGGAGTTAGTTAAGATCAACTTGTGTAATATATCTGTTAGGTAAAAGTGTGTTTCTTTAGTATGCATTAGTATGCATTTGTAAATATTCTAATCTGATGGTCACGATATGTTCTAGACATAGAGTGATCCGAATGTTCAACTTCTCTTTCATCATACCTACCATTGATTCGTGTCTTAACACCCGATTGGTCTATGATCTCTATTTAAAGAGCATAGAGGGTCCTTCGCTAGTCGATCGATTATGAGAAGCTCATGTAACTTTCTTTCTTTTTCATAATAAATTGCTCCAAGTAGCTATTTGGATAGGGCCATGGACTATTTCCCTCTTGAGGGTTTTAACCACGTGACAAACATCGGTGTGTTGATTTGTGATCTATTTGTGTGAAGCGATTGCTGAAGGTGTTCGGTATTTTGGGAGTACCCTGTGTACCCGAAAAATTTGCACATGTTTAAAATAGACTTTGGTTATGAAGTGGGTTTTGCGTTGTGTTATGGTTTGTAACCAATACCAATGACCAAATGTATGACCTATACTATATGTGGGTTGGCTAGTTGTTTAAAACATTGAATATTGCTTTAATATATACCAACGACCAGGTACATGCCCAAAACTTTGTGTTACAGCTGATTTTACCACACATGGTGGATCACACATTTATGGCCTTCCCTGTCCCTCTACAGACTCTTTGGACCCCATGGACCATTTTTTTACCTTTGATGTTTCCAACATCATCCCTAAAAACATGCATTATTTTCCATGCGCGACTTTTAGGGCCTATCCTCACATATATACGTGGATATGACCCTTAAACCCGCTTACATTGGGATGTCTGCAAAAGGCTAAATAGTTTAGGAGTTTTCCTTGATGTGGAGCCGAGTTACTTGTCTCTTGGCCTTCCATATGCCTTGAGATCACTCGGATTCAACCTTCCATTACCCTATTGAAGCACTATTTAAGGAACCCTTTGGATACAATGAAAGGAGAGGAATTGAAGAGCAAGAAAACTATAGTCCGTTATTGTCGGAGCTTATACTTGAGTTTGCATCCCTTTGTACCTTGGACAACTTTGTATTTTTCCCAAGATTGCCTTTGCTTGTGAGCTTGATATCGAGAGATGGAGGATTGAAGTGGTGGAGGCCCAGGTGGAGGACTCAGTTTCTCCTGTTCGCAGATGTGCCGACAGAGGTTGTCACTCTTGTAATCTATGATTTATATTAATAGAAATACCTTTTCCTATCCAATAATGTGTATTTAAATGAATATTGAATTCATGGATGCTTTTAAATGCTTATATGTTATTGATTATATATGCTAGAGTATGTCTAACGCAATTATATAGCATGCTTGTCTTGTTTGCTGATTGTTGAGGGAGCAAATTTCTAACACAAGTGAGATTGGAAAAGCTCAATGGGGATCTACATCAACCATCCAGAATAAGGTATGTTTCAAGATCCTTTAGGGTTAGATGTTTATTTCTCTTGCATATTGGGAAGGGATTGATTTCTGTGGTTACTCTGTCTGTTGTGGTACCCCAAGCCATAGGAAGTTTTCTCCGTAACAGAATTAGCGACCATGCTGGGGAGTTCCTAGTCATTTCCTTTGGGGGTTTAATCGGCATTCAATGTTATTGAATTGCTCTGATTTCTCTGTTTCTGAGTCGGGTCTGGGGACATGTTTTCCTAGTAGTGTCTGATAGGAGTAAATTTTGTCTCAGCTTGTTTGTTTACCTTCTTTTTTATCTCTTTTTCCTCCTATGCGTGAGTTTTGTCTTCACAGTCGTGTGTACACACGGTTTTTCTTGGAATAGTTGCGTATATACGCGGATTTTCTGCACACAGTCGCGTATGCCCTGAGTTTTGCCTTTTTGGGGAAGATTAAGTATTGTTGGGTGATTTTGGATGATTGTTGAGTCTTCTTGGATGCTTCTGGAGTCTGTAGACACCTCTGTTTCTAACCAAAGATGCTTTTTAGTTTAAATTTTTGAAAATGTTCTTGTCATTTCATTTGATATTTTTTGTTTTGGGATTAGTGCATTAGGTCTCTTTTACCTTAGTTCTTTGCTTGGGTGTTGTCTGGTAGTGCTTGCAAAGTCTGAGGGTTGTAGAGTCATACTTTTGCTTTTTATCTCATTTTAATTCAAAAAATACAAAAACATTTGCTTTTTGCATCATTATGCATTGGTGCATTTTGCATTTTGCATGGTACTTGCATTAGGTTTGCTTGGAGAATATTAGTCAGACTTTCATATAGGAATGATTGCATATTCATTTGAAGGAAAATTTTGCACTTCACGTAGTAGCATACCCTGTTTTTCATTTGACACGGTGCATTTGCATTGATTGTTAGGTGTGCATTTTACTTCTTGTTGCATCATAAGATCATTATTTGCACGACCATTTTCCTTTTTTATTAATAAGCCAATTAAAATCAACGCATAATAAAATGAATTACACTCTTTTCTTTTATAGGGTGCACCAACAAGATTAGGTTTTAGGGTCTTGGAATAGTTCATTGTGAATAAATTCTCCAAGACCACTAAACAAAACATTTATGTGTCTGTCCAGGTGAGAGTGTGAAATTCTTTTATATAATTAGTGTTTCTCAGGATCCTCCTCTTACAAGGGAGTTAAGCATGAGGTAGTGTGAGCGGTTATTGATTGGGATGACCCCTAGTCATAAGTGAGTAGCACTAGAGATATTTCCAGGATTGGATTTGTATCTGGGGGCTCTTTCAAGAGTTTTGGGCTTTGCTACCCTGCCCATACGGTAAATCCCACCTGCGATTGTCCACCTGAGCATTGATTATATTGAGGTTACCTTAGTTGCCTTACCTAGGTTATCGAGGGGGTACTTCGCAGAGGTTATTTTGCAGGTGTCCTGTCCAGGTAGGGGTCAGACGGCATAGTCGCTATATGCGTTGAATCTGAGGGCCCCTATAATTGGTTACGAACCTTCTCTTGTTGCGTATGGGAGTCTCAAGCCTCTCCTAGGTGAGACATACCTGCTTCATTCAGGAGCTGACATATCCTACCCTTGTTTGCTTGCGATTTGGCTTTACATTTTGTAGGTGTATGCTATGTGCATGCTAGTTTGCCTAGGGTTTGCGTAATTAGATCGAGTCTTTTTCATTTTTGAGTCATTATGGATTCGAGCGTGGCACTTCATCAATCTCATCGTTTATCAGGACTTCCACCTTCCATGTCTCATCCTCCTTTGGGAGAGAGTAACAGACAGTCCGGGTGGACTACTTCTCGCGATGATTCACACACGATGGGAGATCACGAGGATGAGATTCCTGAGATGTCTTCTCCACCTCATGAGGTTGGGGATGTAGATTCTACCCCCGTATATGATCCTTCACCAAAAATACCTCCACATTCTGGTTATGATCCCTCATTCACAGGTCGTCGGTATTGGTTTTCATGTGATGAGACTCATCATGAACCCACAAGCACTATTCATGTTCGTTATGGCATGTCTGAAATCCATGCACCTGATCCGGCACATCATATCAAGTAAAAAGTTGAACCTAGAACTACTCCTGGGGGCACTCCTATTCATTTCCATGCGAAGAGATTTGAGAGTACTAGTCACATTGCACCTTCCATCCCAGTGGTGGAAGCTACCTGACATGTCCTTCCTAGACCTAGTGTTAGTACTCATATGCGAATACTAGAATTGAGATGAGTGACCATAGGGAACACCACTTACATCCCTTCACATGTCCCTTTGTCCTCGAACCCTACTCCTTCGAATGCATTTTTGACAACCCTTCCTCCCCCTCATTCACGTGGTCCTTCGGGTTGGAATATCGCTACTAGCCATGTTCATACTGCGACTACTCACATGGTAGTATCTCAGAGTCAAGTACCTCTCATTATGTCAGGAGGTCATATTCCTATTTCTGGATCATCTAATGGTCCATCGCAAGGAGTTCCCCATATCCCTAACTATGGAGCTTCTCATGGGAGATCCCATGGGACACCTTATGGAGCTTCTCATGGACAATCTTATGGACCGCAGTATGGACAAAAATATCAACCCTATGTGTACAGGTATCAACAACCTGCTTACTCTTCCAATTATGGCTTTGTAGCACCGCATAGTCAAGGTACACCACATCATAATGCTTCCATGCAGCCCTATATGGGTCAAATGGGAGGAGGGTATTATGGCCAAGGCCATGGTACTTATAGTAATCAGCCTTACATGAACCAGAACTATCAGGGAGCGTGGCATAAACTGGCTCAACCTAGGCTCCCTTTCCTCGCAACCTTGAACTTACCTGACTTATTGAGACTTATGAACGATCTGGTATCTCATGACCCGGCTTGGCCGACCGTCCCTAACAAGCTTCCTTCGGACATTCCCAAGTTCGAGAGCAAAGCTGGAGAAGATCCTAGTGAGCATATCACAAACATACATTTTTACACACATGCAAATAAATAAAATCGATCATCATAAAAGTTTTTCATTAAACATCCAAAATGTGATGTCATAATACAAAATTGGGGCTTCTGAGCCACCAAAATATAATACACGGTAGTACAAAAAGAATTACTCTTAGGCCTCTAAGCCTGAGGAGGAGGAGGGGGGTTCTGATCATGGTAGCACACCATGGCTCTAGCTAGCCATCGAAATAATTGAACCTATGCCCATGGTACACCAACCACCTGGCACTGCATGGCCTCAGGAAAGTCCTCGACTTGTGCCATGGGTACCCTGTGTGTCAAGCATACAAAGTTTATGTGGATTCTTTGGAGCATCTACTTCGCATCCACACCCATGATGTCGTCTCCTCTTCCCCTCTGTCTATGACGAGGGAAACCATCAAGTCGTTGTGGTCCAACATTTGCATACACATGACAGATTGTCACTATGTGTCGTCACACCAAAACATGTCTTTTGAGTCAATATATCAAAAAACACAAAAAAAATATTAATAATTCGAAAAACTTAAAAAGAGGGTTTGGGATTTGTTACCTTTGTCGCCATATGTTGCTCCTGGTGGTAGGGGCATGTTCGGATCTCCCTGAAAATCTATCCCTGTATAGGGGTAGTCATCAATGGCAATGATTTGTTACCACCACCATGGAAAGAAGTTCGATGGGTAGGGGTTAGCCACCCTACCTCCCCCTAGTCTGCGCATAACATTTGCCCAATGGCGTTCAGCCGTATCTTGAACTCCATGTGGAGGAATGTCCACTCTAGGGCTTAGCCTCAGTACATGCTCAAAGAAGAACGTGCTCAGTATGCTGCCGAAACTGAAGTTTCTCACCTTTCCCATCTTGCAGTCACTGAGATGTTGCTTCATGTTACTCAACAGCGTAGTGCTCCAGTCGTACACTATGGGTCTCATACACTCCACCGCATAGAACATCAATGGTTGTGAGGCCTGGTGGAATGAAGCTAGTTCGACTATCCTTTCAAGTGCCAATAGTATGGCCTTCACTCCCAGCACCTGGATCGATTTTTTCGGGATTTGAATCCCAACCTTTTCTGTGTCGAGAAAGCAGTACATCGCAATGTACTCATCAATAGTCAAGCCACCTCCTAACCTACGAGATCAAATATTTACCACCTCTCCTCGTCGGGATAATCCAGTGATAAAGTATATGTCCTTAATCTCTATACTGAGCAACATCCTGTCAATATGAAAAGACTCAAAGTCTTGATCCCAGTAATCCACTAGCATATGCAGGAGTCTTGGTTTGGCCCTCAGGCTGCCAAGACACCAAAACTTATACAAATCGCATCCACGTAGAGCTTGTTGAGCCATTAAGTCACCTTGTACAACCTCTTCTACATCACCATGTTCCCTCTCCCTCCATTCTAGAACCATCCTGCACAGAAAACATGATTTTTGGTTATTATTTTCCTTAGAAATCCTCATTCGCAGCCGCATACGCGATTGTTTGCAAAAAAGCCGCGTATGTACGCAGTTTTGGGTGGTTTTTTTGAGTATGGCCGGCCCTATACACGGAAAAAACCCCGATATCCGCGTGCGCTGAAACACATACTTTATATTGGCCTAGAAAATCAAATTGACCATGGAAACTTAAAAAATTTGCATGAAATAGGAAGAGGAGGACATGAGGAGTTACCTAGAACAAACGGTGTCGAGTTTCGCCGGACGATGCTCCCGGAATTCGCGTTGGAAGTTTTGAGCTCAAATGGGTAAAAATTTCAAATGATATGGAAGTTTTGAATTTTTTACTATTTATAGAATTTTTTTGAAAATTTTGAAATTTTTTACCCACTTTCTATAGTTTTGGACCGTTTCTTACCATTTTGGACCGTTTTGGACTAATTTGATGATGTAGGAGTCCGTTTTGAGCACAGTTTGACTGTGGTTTTGACCCGTTCGTGTGGATTTCAGGTATTATGGCTAAACTGGCATATAGGTTAGGTTTCACATCCATTTACACTTTGCATGACTTTATGACCGTTTCATTATAACCTTAGGTACGAACCCATTCTATCTTGTCACGGAACCTTCTTGTTGCTATTAGAAGTGACATGATGTGAATGGCAGAGCTTGACCATACATGGGTGCCCTAGTTAGCTCATTTTTTACATTTGGTGCCCATACCGACATTTTTCCTTTAGGGTGTAGGAGTCCTTTGTATAGTATTGCCATGACTTTGCGCAAGAGCCTCATACTCCTCTTGATCTTTTTGCCGGCCTTTTCCCCAGGACTCCCTTATGTCAAGTTGTAATTGCATTATCATGAGTTTTGCTTGCCTTATTGAGCCTTATGCCGACTTTCCTAACTTTGATTATCAGCCATATAGCCCGAGCTTGTCTCACCTTTATGCTCTTGTTGGAAGGAAGTTGAACCTAAGTCGGCCATTCCTCAGTTCTCTTGACTTTGCATGTCGGTCATTCCCGGTACTGATACTGGTTTGTGCACATTATGATCGAGTCCTTCCACATTATAGAGCTTTGCTAAGTACCTCATGTTGGATGATGGGGGATACCTTAATGCCCTCCTTCCAATGGATTTCATCCCATCGAATTCAGATCATTTATTCTGGGATAGGATTCTAGAGTCATTTTGAGTGCCTTGAGACTTGCAGTCATTAGTGGCAGGTTCTCTCGCCATTGACAGTTTTGGGAATACATCAATGTAACCTGATCGATGGATTCTTTCAAGTGTTTGACCTCAACACATTTATTCACACTTGTTATTTTACACTCTAGTACCATGGTTCCCATTTTCATTATGGGTGGGTGATCTCGCATATGTTAACGGTATACATCAATGACCGGTAATCAGACGATGGACTACTATGTTCAACCTCGACACCTTTATTCACATAGTAGGACATGGACTCGTAGCAGATTGTGTAGAATACCTTCCAGATTGGTGGCATTTCATATATGCTACCTCCTTGATCGTGCCGGTGTTCATGAGATTTCAGCTCTCGTGACTTGATTCCATTGTATGTCACATATCTTTAGCCATTTTGGAGATCTTGATCCATTGTATATCTTCAGCTTTCATGGAGATCATGATCCTTTGTATATCTTCATCATGGAGATTCTGATTTATCTATATTGTACATGGTGATGACCACGCATGTCATATTTTGTATCATGCATATTCATGGCCATTGTACTCTTATGTATCCGGGACTGCTGTACGTACTTGCAGTCATGTGCAGAGTTTAATTATTGTATTATACTATTGGATGGCTAGTTCTTCCACCTAGTTCTTCATCACTCCACTTCTGGGATGGACTTGTAATGTATTTCGGCCATCATATCACCCCTCTGACCTCACACATTAGGGGGCATTTGTTACACCTGATTTTACCACACATGGTGGATCACACATTTATGGCCTTCCCTATCCCTCTGCAGACTCTTTGGACCCCATGGACCATTTTAGTACCTTTGATGTTTCTAGGATCATCCCTAAAAACATGCATTATTTTCCATACGCGACTTTTAAACCTATTCTTGCGTATATACGTGGATATGACCCTTAAACCCACGTACATCGGGATGTGTGCAAAAGGCCAAATAGTTTTAGAGTTTTCCTTGATGTGGAGTCAAGTCACTTGTCTCTTGGCCTTCCATATGTCTTGAGATCACTCATATTCGACCCTCCATTACCCCATTGAAGCACTATATAAGGAACCCTTTGGATACATTGAAAGGAGAGGAATTGAAGAGCAAGTAAACTATAGTCCATTATTGTCGGAGCTTATACTTGAGTCTACATCCCTTTGTCCCTTGGAGCACTTTGTGTTCTTCCCAAGCTTTCCTTTGCTTGTGAGCTTGCTATTGAGAGATGGAGGATTGAAGTGGTGGAGGACTCAGTTTCTCCGATTCATAGATGTGCCTACAGAGGTTGTCATTCTTGTAATCTCTGATTTATATTAAAAGAAATATCTTTTCCTGTCTAATAATGTGTATTTAAATGAATATTGAATTCATGGATGATTTTAAATGCTTATATTTTATTGTTTATATATGCTATAGTAGGTCTAACACAATTATATAGCATGCTTGTCTTGTTTGTTGATTGTTGAGGGAGCAAATTGCTAACACAAACGAGATTGGAAAATCTCAACGGGGATCTACATCAACCATCCAGAATAAGGTATGTTTCAAGATCCTTTAGTGTTATATGTTTATTTCTCTTGCATATAGGGAAGGGATTGATTTTTGCGGTTACTCTATCTGTTGTGGTACCCCAATCCATAGGAAATTTTCTTCGTAACACTTTGATTAAGGTGAATTAAAAGGGGTGCAACCACATAATAAACGAGGCTCATGTGAAACATGCCTAAGGGTTCATTTAAGTACTATTTAAACCCATCCATTTATAATTTTGAACATTTATTTTATGGAGAGAGAGGCCACTCTTTGGGTGGAGGACACATTCTTTTGTAGTCCATTCTTTCGTGTGGAGAAACATTTTAGAGTTATGCTTGTGAGAGAGCTTGGAGACCTTGTCCTCCGTATAGTCATTATTGGTATAAAGAGAGGAGGAAGGTGTTGTTGTAGCTTATGTAAAGAGAAGGTGGGATTATTTATACATATTTTTCATCATAGTCATATTGTGTAGCTGCTAGTGCAACCCATTCAAGGATTCAAGCCACTGTTTCTCTCCATTTTCAGCCACCAAGGTATTGATGTATTGTAGCCATGTATTTTTCCATCATTATTTCTGAGATTATAAATTGAACTCTCCATTTGAGAAGCGGGTTCGGAGACGTAGTTCCTTTTGGGAATGAACTCTGTTATCATACAGTGTCTACTTTCATGTGTGTTCTTTATATTCCATGCATATGTTGCTTCTTATGTGCTTTTGAGCTTCGTTCATATTATTTTATGCAATTCAATTAATAATTCATAGAACAAAAACATCTCGAATCATGATGAATGGGGAATATATTCACCATGTCACCAAGGATTCCACGCCCCTCCTCCTTGATGCATTTTCTTATCCATCCCTTCAGATTCCCTAGAATATTATGGTTATGACTCATGAATGGGCTCTCATCCCCAACTTAATCAATATGCCATTTGCATTCATCTCCATCTCATGAAATCCCAAGAGTGACCCACCATGAGGCCATCCTAGTTGACTGAAACACCATTGGTACCTGACCATCCCCATACGACTACTCTACATGGTATTTATTCATTGGGAATATGTCTTTATGGTTTATAACAATTACCATTATGCTTTTAATTAGTTGTAAAAAAAAGTTACCTGACATAAGAAAAAAATGGGTACACTTTTAATTCTCATTAGTTATTCTTTGGGCATCAACATTCCTGTCACCCTTGATCGATGTAGTTACCTTGTTTCACTTACTTCTCACCAACCAACGCCTTCACCAATATCTATGTCACCTTGTTATATGATCCATTATTCCCCTCCCAGATTGACATTACCATCAAATTCCCAACCTACAATATGTTTAGTTCATCGGCCCTTCTTGACCTAATTCACCCTACATCACTGATTGAATATTATTGCCTATAAACTTACCCATTCATACTCCGATCAAGGGAAGTCATAATCTGAATGCTTACCGACTTGTCTTGTCTTATGTCTTCCATCATCCCCATTAGTTACAATATGTTCTTGATCCTCATCAACAAGATCCAGATCACGTCATATGCCTTAGCTCTCAATGACTTCAACATCACCTACTCTAAGAGTTATGGTAGTACTAATTGTACCTTGGTTACCCCTCCATAAAATAGGGTTAATTTTTTACTAAGAAATAAGAGTCACCATTGCTCCCTACCTCGCCAGTATTCCCTATGCTTGACATCAAATCCTTTCTTTTTGGTAGGCAGATTGGATGCACATCGTGCGGAAGCGACAAGGGTCAAAGAATACTGTGCAAGAAGAATATGTCGACAAGCGGTCAGCTTGGTCACAATTTCATACTTTTAGTCCAAGTTAGTCAGGAACTAGTTATATGTGGACCCTTTTTGTAAAGGCGCAAACCTATAATTAGAGTTAGAAAGATAGAAGAAATCAGAAAGAATCTTATCTTTTGTCTGTCTTGCGACTTGTTTTCTGGGTTTTGGTCTAAGGTTGTCGACCAAGGAATGTATTTTGGTGATGTATGTTGACCTACGAAGTAATATAACACATATGTTGCAGGAAATTCTATGCTCTCTTGTTTAT
Organism: Pseudotsuga menziesii; assembly: GCA_001517045.1. Lineage (NCBI taxonomy): Eukaryota > Viridiplantae > Streptophyta > Pinopsida > Pinales > Pinaceae > Pseudotsuga > Pseudotsuga menziesii. The sequence continues at coordinate 273,811 of LPNX010734331.1, forward strand.
GTTGCGATTTATGGTCTTGTGGTTGTTGTTTCTATTATTTGAATGATGCGATATGAATGGTTGATTGTTGCAATCTAATTCCCCAATGTTTTTCTTATATGAATGATTAGAAGTCTTTGCATAATGAATAAGTCCTTACTAGTCAATCTCTTTTCTGAATAATAGAATGGTGCGAATGATGATTAGCAGTTTCTGATGTGAATGATGATAAGTAGTTTATATTAAAGTGAAAACCCCTTTTTTGGATTTCTGGTTAGTACTGCGACAGAGAAAGAATAGTTTCACGAGTCCTCTTCTTTACTATGGAAACTTGATTCCTGCAGCCCTCCCTCAAGCATCTCGGGTGAGACTGCACCTGCTTCGCAGGTGTTGCTGGATAGGGTAAAAGTTATCGGGGTCAATATTTATGGAGAGTAAGTGAAAAGGAGTCGACAATGATTGAACCCCTGTCGACAAAGTTGTGCCAACAAATGGTTCAGTTGTTGGGACCTTAGTGCGAGAATGATGAGGATAGGTTGTGGCATCCGACGAAGCCAGAGATCTTGGACTTGTTCGATCAAAAGTCCTGAGAATTCATAGTACAAGAAAACTAGAGTTCCAGACTGATAGTCAAAGAGTGGTTTGGAAGACACCTATACTATGATATCCACGAATACTTCTTTTCTAAATTCCTGATAATCCTATACGAGTGGTTGACACAACTGACCTTCCAGAAAAGGAACTTCCAGGGAGGTGAACCTACTTGTTGGACCCCTGAACTAATTCAACAACTAAAGTGGGTCAACAATAAGGAATCAAGGGATGTCAAAGTGTGGATCAAAAACATTTGGAAGGATATATTACTGAGTTTGTTTTTGACACAATCAAATCCTATAGTGATGTTGAGAGGGAATTCTTCTAAAGACCGAGAGGTAGGTTTTTATTGTCTATGCCATTGTATATTAAAATACTTATTTGTGAAAAGGGTATATCGAAGATGAACTCCGACGAGTAGAGCTATGGTGCGTGGAGGTTATAGGTATTGCGGAGATAAGGGTTGGATGGAATGATTCAGGGTAGATGGATTGGAGTTACGATGAAACTGTGATGGAAGTTGAGGAAGAGTGTGGTCTTCTATGAAGTACGGTGAGGTTCTACAAAGATAAGGGTAGAGGAATTAGGAGATTCCTGGTGTGAATGGAACAAGAAAATACAATAGAAGATCACAAGGGACTAAGTGAACCTACAACAATGAAGGAGACAACCAAGATACGCCCGAGACCGAGGAAGGACCAACCCAAAGCAACAATGTACCTACACCTCCGTGCACTACGCCACATTCAGGAAGAAACACCAGATCATCATAAGACCTCCCAATGTGTCATCACCAAAACAATAGTAGAGGATCATCAAATACTAGAAGAAGACCCATAATGGTGGGTGACGATGTAAAATTCCCTTTGTTCCATGGGAACAAGACCGAAGATCCTGAGCAATATTGGTTTCTATGCGAAGCGCTATGGACTGTGAAGCAAGTCCAAGATGAAGACATTAAGAAGGGACAACTTGCGACAACTTTCCGAGTTCGCACATTAGATTGGTATATAAATTTTAGACAAGTACCAACATGACATTAGAAAAATACTCTAGTATAGATTAGGACCACGTTGATTGAGGAATTTCATAAACCCAAATCTAAGTCGCAGTACATCACCGAATATAAGGAAATCAAGCAATATCTGAATGAGACGGTCTAGGATTTTGATCAGCGCTTCAAGATGATTACTTGCAGTCTGGTGCTCCCGATCCATTAAGTCAAGGAAGTTTACCATGGTGTCGGATCTGTCAAACTCGGGGACATCGACACGAGGAATGTGTATATCTCCAAAAGGTAGTATCAAAATTTGCAATTTTTTTTTGTAATTTTTGTTACTCCGTTGGTCATGAAGAGAAGGATTGTAGAGGATATGACTTACTCCAAGAGAGGACAATGGATACATACTACATGAAGGGAGAATAACATTGATCAGTGGAGAGGCCACCACTGCAACAACCACCATAGTTTTCAAAAACACAACCGTAGTTTGATCTGTAGCATCCCCACTACAATGATATGCAGTATGCTCCACAACGGCCTCAGTATACTCGACTGTAGTATACTCAACTGCAGTCGAATCAACCGCAGAAGTAACAGTTTAATAAACTGCAGTACCAGCCACAAAGAGGATTCCGCAAAGGATTCTGAGGAATTCGGAATGGAGGTTTCAGTCGAGGAGGAGGATGAGGTCGAGGACCTATGAAATGTTATAATTATAGAGTATTGGGGCATTATCATCGATATTTCCCAAACCTTCAGTTGCAATGTACCTACTGTACCACTGCAAATCATACTATGGAATATTTTCCACAACTGATCGCAAAATGACAAGTGAAGAATGTTCCACCGCCGTAGAACCAAAACCAAAATGTGAATCAGAATGTAAACCATGATACAAAACAGCCTCAAAACCATAATCAAGGGCCGATTGTCAGAAAAATTTCATTAGAGCCAAGAACACAGCTTGCATATGTTGGGGTCATAACTCAAGGAGGCGCGAAAATGGGAGATGATGGTCCAATCCTGCAGATTCGATTGGAAGCTCGAAAGAAGGTGCGGTTCAATATTGACACTGAGAGACATGTTCTTTTATGCAAGAGACATCATAAAAAGATATACGAGTAAGTTTCTTATCTATGAAATGCCATCTGCTTTCGATTCGACACTTGTAGGATCATCTCAGAAAGATGAAATGTTGCAAAGCTTTTTAAAAAGTTGTTTGTCGTTAATGAAATATCTTAATTCACTAGCCAAGATCGCAAGTCTCTTATATCAACCGGAGAAGGTCCGATAGGATTACACTGTGAAATCTTTGCAAAAACTAAATTTGGAAGAGAAATGAGAATGAATGTCCAGATCAATGACTATGATGTGCACTCGGTCATATTGGATCTAGGATCGAATTTCAACATATTGACGAAAAATATGTGGGAAAGGATGGGGAAACAAAAGTTGGTATGGTCCTTTGTGCAACTGTGACTAGAAAATTAGGCTAGATTATCACGAATTAGTCGAGTACCGCACTTACTCGTTGAAGTAGAAGGGATGAATACTTACACATATTTCAATGTCATTGAAATAGTTGATGATGGTAGCTCATATCCTGCACTATTGGCGATTGTATCGACTAATGACAATTTGGCAATGATCAACTTCAAGAAGAGAGTGATGACTTTTGAGAATCGTGACATGTGGATCATCGCCCCATTGGATTCAAGTGAAGGTAGAAGATACGTCGAACCTATAAAGGAGCAAGTCGTAGGAGGATGGGACCACGCATACAATATTTCATAAGACTACATCCATCCCACTACAGATGGGGAGTTGGGCTGGCAAATTTCTAGATCCGCATCATCATATTCTGATGATGCACTAGAAAATTGGCAGAATCAACTACATGAAGTATCAACCTGGAAGTGTGGGAGAGTCACTCAGTTACTACGGTGGGTCACAACAGAGGTTATTGAGCTACCAACATATGAAGGGCTACCCAATTTTATTGAGTTTATTGATAAGTTTGAAGATAAGGTATCAAATCCTCAGTGACTGTTGGCATTAGAGGAAGCGTTGAAGGCCATTCCAGCAAGATGCTAGGCAACGGATAAGAAATCGAATTGTGGTTGGACGATCTGTCGCAGACTAATGGAAGTTCAATTTGGTGAAATAGAGCACTATCCAGGATAGAAGTATGATGGAAGGAATGATCCAAATTATCATTTGATCACATGTCAGACCGCATGGGTGTCAATGCCAAAGGACAAATGGGTGCATGCTTTTGTCCACACACTAGACGATATGTCGCAACAATGGTACATATCAGTGGAACTCCGAAGGGAGATTACAACATGGGAAGGCTTGACAGTCTGCTTCGGCCACACCTTCAGCTTTGCGGATGCTAATCTAATGATTCATAGTGCACTTCAACACATTTGATATGTCGTCTTGGAAATAATTCCAGTCGCATTTCCCGAAGAATCGCATGAGATGTCAGTGATGCAGTTAATGACAGAGTGTTACAATGTGACAAAAGAACCTGGTGATGGTGATGATCTAAGGAATATTAATATCACTAAATCCAAAGGAAGTGGGGATATCGGAGCACTGGAGATGTTGACACACAAATTCCAACAACCTCTAAAGATTAAGAAGGTCAATATTGGGATGACGGAGGACCCAAAGTTTGCCAATGTAGGGGATTATTAGGACGAAGCTACTATGTCAAAGATTATTGATCTATTGCAAGAGTTCTAGGATTTATTTTCGACTAAATTTTCTGAAATGAAAGGGATTTTAGAAGACTTGGGACAAATTAAAATCCCACTAAATCAATATGCGATGTTGGTAAAGCAACCCCCGTATCGATTAAATCCGTGATACAAGGAACAAGTAAAGGCTGAAATTGACAGGATGTTGGGTGTTAGCATCATCGAACTCATGGAAGAGTAAAAAAGGATCAGTCTAATGGTTGTTCAAGATAAGAAGACAAGAGAAATCTGGATTTGTGTCGATCTCCGGAAGCTAAACGACGCATGTCTTCATGATTTGTTCCCAACGCCATTTACTTACGAAGTCATGGAAGGAGTTGGTAGCCAAGAGGTCTATTCATTCACAGTTGGATTTTCAGGTTATCATCAGATAAAGATTGTGAAGGAATATCAACACAGGAAATTTTTGTGACGGAATGGGGATGTTTCAAGTACACAATAAAGTTGTTTGGCCTAAAAAATGCACCTGCGATCTTCTCAAGAATGGTCGTCACTGCATTTTAATATTTCATTCAGAATTTTTTTCTGGTATATATGGATGGTTGGACTGTCTATGGGCTGGTGAAAGACCACATTTCCAACCTGCTACTGATGTTAGAGAGATGTCAACAACATCAGATCGCACTAAATATAAGGAAGTGTATGTTTTGCGCACCATTTGGAATTTTGTTGGGACACATCATTTCTAAAGAAGGAATGTTGGTCGATCCTTATAAGTTCCCAATCATTGCTAATTTTCCTCCACCAACAATGGTGAAACAAATCAGGGTGACATTGGGACATACAGGTTAATACAGAAAGTTCATCAGAGGATACACAATGATCACAACACCGATGGAGAAGTTGTTGAAGAAACATGTGAAATTCGAATGGAGTCATGAGTATCAGGAGAGTCTCGACACTCTTAAAAATAACATGGTTACAATGTCGATATTGGTATTTCTAGACTGGACGAAGGAATTTCACGTCCATGTCGATGCATCATTTGTCGCATTAGGAGCAGTCTTAACACAACCAAGTGAAGGAGCGAGTGACCACTCGATTGATTTCGCAAGTCAGAAGTTGGCATCTGCGGAACAGAACTACACCTTAACGGAGCGCAAAGGATTGGCGATGGTATATGCGCTGCAGAAATTTTGTCATTATATGTTGGGAGGACACTTCAAGATGTTTACTAATCATTTTGCACTAAAATACCTAGTCAACAATCCTTTGTTGGGAGGGGAGATCTATCGATGGTCGCTACTCTTCCAAGGGTTTGATTTTGAGATTATTGTGAAACTAGATCGATTGAATGCCAGACCTGATCACTTGTCAAGGATTGAGATAGGTGAAGAACCAACCAACATCGAGGATGGCTTACTTGGTGTGCAATTATTTAAATTCGAAATGGTGGATGACCATTATGAACAAATTATTTAGTTTCTATCGACAGGGAAAGCGTCGAAGGATTTCACCATTAGTCAGAAGAAGTAATTGGTTGTTCAAGCTACATATTTCCAGCTAATTGCTGGACATCTCTACAAGATGGGGATAGATGAGATTTTGCATCGATATATTCTACTGCATGAGCGGGAAAGGATATTGGCTGAAGCACATGAAGAAATTGCAAGAGGACACTATGGAGGCCGCACAACTTCCAGGAAGATACTCTGAGTTGTACTCTAGTGGCCAACATTGCATAGCGATGTTGCGGATTATGTAAAAAGTTATGATGTATTTCAATGAACGGGGAAGCCATCGCGATGGAAGGAGATGCCACTAGTACCCTGAGAAACGTTGCAAGCATTTGACAAGTGGGAATTGGATTGTGTGGCACCCATCAATCCGCTAAGGAAGAGGACAAGTGCTTGATATACCATAACTACGACAGACTATCTACCTAGATGGGCAGAAGTAGGACTAGTGACAGATTGTACCACTGCGACGCAATCAAGCTTCCTATTCGACAATGTCTTTACTCAATTTGGTTGTCCGAAGATACTAATGAGTAATTAAGGGAGACACTTCATCAATCGCACCATTAGCGTGATGACGGAGGAATTCAAGATTCAGCACAATAAGAACACTCCCTATCACTCATAAGTGAATGGAATAGTCTAAGCATTCAACAAAATATTGGAGCATGCATTAACAAAGGTATGTAACACAAACCTCGATGATTGGGATTTGAATATTCCTGCGATATTATGGGCCTACTAGATGACATGCAAGCGATTGACAGAGAAAACGCCATTTAAGATAATCTATGTCCGAGAAGCAGTGATGCCAATGGAGTACATTGTTCCCAGTCTGCGCATCGCAGCAAAGACATGTATGGATGATGAATGATCCCTCGAAGAAATATTGGGGTAGTTGGTGAAGCTTGAGGAAGATCGGTTCATCATAGGATTTCACCAGCAAGTAAAAAAGGATTGCTAGAATGCATGGCATGATCGACACATCAAAGAAAAGTATTTATAGCAGGGAGATATGGTTCTCCTCTATGACATCAAGTTTGTGAAGCATCCGGATAAGTTACAAATGCATTGGTTAGGACCTTATGTAATTCATTTCATCACCAACGGAGGTGAAGTACAGTTACAATAGTTAGATGGTGCATTGCCGCCAAATCTTGTGAATGGTAGTCGAATAAGATCCTATATACATAGCCAGGTGTGACACCTGAACTAGAATGTTGCGTAAAGAAAAAAAAAAGAAAAAACATGTGTGGTATGGTGAAGAGAAGGTTATCGCTATAAGGGAGGTTGCAAGAAAGGAAAAGATGTGCAGTTTGCAGCAAGAAGGAATCCTGGTGAGAGCGAATGAAGTGCGATAGAGGAAAATCGGGAAATAAATTAAGTAGTTAAACCAGATGGGTGACGATGCAAGTGGAAGAGACACGCATTTATGGGGAATTAGACCATTGGATTTGTAGAACCAACGATGGATATGGTCGATCGTTGGAGGATTTGGCCATGATGTTCAAAATCATTCGTACAAGTGTCCTCAAGCTTATAATAATCGACAAGGGGTGAGTTGGATGAATCATTGTGATAGTTGAGAAGATCAGAGCAAAAGGAATTAGCAGAGCATCATTGAGAGTGTGAGAGTAATATATTTGTAATGATGGCTCAAGTAATTTTGAGTGGTAGCACCCATGAGTCTTCGCCATCACGTACATTGATCGAAGAGGAAAGGCCAGTTCTTCAAGAAGAAATTCCAAGGATTGTAAGGAAGAATAGGGGCACAAATCACCCCAAGTCCTCGCAGCACAAGAAGAGGTATACACAAAGTTCTACTGTGGCCACTGAAATTGAAGCATAGGTTTCTCCCTCGACGACTGGTGCAAGTACTAGGGCCACCCTCAACCCTAACATAACAGTTATAATATTAGGACTCTCAATCTCTTCGTATTGTAATTTACTTCGATAGAATTATCACGAGCATAGGAATGTCTATCCTGCTTTTATAAACTCATTTTTTATGTGTCACCCAACAATCCAACGCTTCATCGGTCATCACCATCACTCCCCTATTGGATGCCTTTGAATTCTTAACAATTGATTGCTTAATAATAATAATAATCTATTTTTAAGGTCACTGCCAAGAGAGACACCAATTTGGTGTATGAGACCCCCTTGTTTTTGGGACAAGGGACCCCCTCTGCGCAGTCATTTAACTGCTAAAGTCTACAGAGGTGTACGTACACTACCTCCCTTTGGATTTGAACCTATGACCTCCTAAGAGGAAACACATGCTCTTAACCATTATCATCACCATAATGAAATATCAACATAATGGAAATAAACAATGATGTGTTTCAGCTATACAGGTCCCTACTAACCTCACACATTGGGGGTCATCTGTTACCACCTAAATTTCACACATGCGACATTCCAATGATTATTACAGAGAATCAATATCAACATACAACATGTATCTCATAAGGCTCCTTCGTTAGCAAAACCAACATGTGAAACAAAGTAAGGAATACAAAAAATCAAACTTTGGTTGACTTGTACGAGCTTATATTAGATAACATGCACCCATGCATGTTTATATTAGAAAACTCACACTTGTGCAACTTTTGTTCAAAAAACTTGTACCCATGAGACTTTTTTTAATAAAACTCACACGAACCATATGAAAAATATCTCAAAATCCGTGTAGTCATACAAACATGAGGACCCTAAACTTTTGTGGTGCATTCAAAGCTTTGCAACCACATTTTGGATCCAAGAAATTTGAAATGGTATTCTTCACATATTGCTTGGGCATTCAATATCCCCATACTTGTAGTTTGAAGCCACTTCATAGAGGGAACATTCACATGAAGAACTAGTTATTTATGGACCTCCATTTGGCCTATATAATGAAGCCACAAGCATGCATTTAAAAAGGAGAAACCAAGATAAAAGTTATGTTGCAAGAATCAATTAGAAAGAACAATATTTAAACCTCATTCTTATCATCAATTGGCATTGTAAGTTCACTTAGCTTCTTCCACAAGAAGTATTTTTCCTTCATCGTCCCAAATTAGTTAGCAAGAGATTTGAGAGAGATCTAAGGACTCTCCCAAAGGGAGTGTTGGATACCATTTGCAAGCAACATTATCCAAGGTGACACCATTGTATTCAAGCTTTCCATTGGACATAAAAATTTGTTCCATTAATAGCTTCATCACTGTTTATTGGACTTACTAATCAACTTATCCTACTGCCTTGCTTGCAACCTACAAGGAAAAGCAATATTGCCCACGCTTGGGCCATTTTTCCCACAACACCAAGGCTGGTTGCAAACATGGGATTTGGGGGTTGATGAAATACGAAAAAAAATATGTAAGGTTTACATTGACAAGCTTAAACAGACTCATATTGGACTAAGAGAGGATTTTGATGTATTAATGTGGGCTTATAACAAACCAAGAGGGAGGCACACAACGAGAATGGGGTATAAATATTTATTTCCTTCATATTCACAAGACGTAGTTTGGTGGGAAAAGTATGTAAGTTGAAGGTTCCTAAGAAAACCATAGGTTTTTTGGGGTTGTCCTTGAGAACCAAGGCTTTAACTTGAGAGAATATGCAAATAAGAGGTTAACAAGGCCCAAATACTTATGCTTTGTGTAAGACAACAAATTAATATAATTCCTATGTTAATAACTTGCCCATCCTCGATGCATATATGGATGGAGGTTGAATTAATCAATTCTGTGAAAAAACATATGGAGGGAATCTACTATAGATGAATGTCTAAAAAGATTATTTGGCAAGAAGGAACTAAAATAATTTTAAGGCACTTCCATGCCAAGTGTGTTCGGGATCATGGTTGGCCAACAACACTATTTTATTTTCCAAGAAATATATTCTAACTTTTCGAGTCATGGAAAGAGTTGATGCTTTGGTTTCAAACATAAAAATTGTAACAGCACCCAGGTTTGTTAGGAAATTAGTGAGTTGTAATTGGACAAGTCTATTCCTTGGATATTTTTTATGATGCTTAGTAGTGTGTAGTAGATTACAATAGTGCTAGGGGTGTGGTTCTTCTTAATGATTCACACTTTGTTAGGTTCAAAGCTAGAATTGTTCCTAGACCAAATAATTATGTAGAATTTTAGGTTATTTGTCTTTAATTAAAGCACATAATTCATCCAGGGATAAAGAGGATCTAGGTGTATGGTGATTCTTCACTAGTTATAAATTTGACGCAAGGGGATGTATTTCTATATAATGTACACCCTAGACCTGTCGGTAATATTTTGTTAGAGGTTGATAGAACTTTTGAAAATATCTCTTTCACTTGTGTCTTTTAAGAAGTGAATCAAGAGGTAGACACATAGTCAAAGGAAGGAAAATTGTTAGGTGATGTAGTTATTTCTTTTGAAGTAAACGACGGAATAAATGTTGTAAACTTAACATCCTTTTAGAAATCCAATAGTGTGTTTAGAGTCTGTGTAGTAGCATATATCTACATTTTTGTGAATAATATATAAATATAATGGATGGACAATGTATTTGGGTTCTTGTTAACACCAAAAATTGTCCACATAGCTCTCTATGGTCCAAACCATAATTATACATCATAGTTCCACTATTATTCCCTTCATTTTGACCTTCACAATTAAATTCCACCAAAATTGGTCCAAAACAATATTATTCCTTTCCCCATAAATACAGGGAAGTTGAGCATTTATTATGACATAACCCCACTCTATCCAAAAAGGACAAAAAAACCATAAAAATGAGAATGGGTAAAAAACCATGGATAAATACCATGCACGATAAAATACAATAGGTCATTAACATGGGTCAGAAAACCTTGGTTCACCCTATAAATACATTGTGAAGGTCTCCCCAAAAATATTACATTCCTGAAATTTTGACATTCCTTACATTTCTGAAACATTTTGTCCATTGTATCATTTTGCCACACTATCCCACGTTGCATGTTGAGTTCTCTCTATGTAAGCCTTAATCCATTTTCCAATGACAACCCCTTGTTGGATACAAACAGAGACCATGATCGTGGAGCCTAACGGACCATTTCCTCAAACAGCTGTAGTGGCCCATTTTAAAGGTAATTTTTGTTATTTTATTGCATTAGTTAGATTAAAAATATTAAATTGTTTTATTGCTTATTGTAAGTTGAGGTTGAGAAATACCTTGCACCATGAACTCTACCCTTTGTTCTAGTTGGTTTAGGCTAGGTGCCTTTGCATGTAGTAGGGGAGAAATCCCACTACAATTTTGGTGACTACACTACCTCGATCCCTTGGATATTTGTTTTGTTGGTTGTTCTATTTGGGTTGTTTGAGTCGTCACAGATATGAACCCCCTCCGACAGATCCAAACTATTCATGGCACAGTGCCTTCCCTCCTAGCCCAAGCCGACAGTTTTTTCTTAAAAAACCCTCAGTCACACCCAGATCGCACCTATCTGGCAGAAATTTATGGCTCATGTTGCACCTATCCGGCAGAAAGTTGCGACTCAGGTCGCACCTTTTTTCCCTATAAGTGTAACCTAGGTCGTTCCTTTTGCCCCGATAAGTGCGACTTGGACCAAAACACCAAATCACACTTGTCCAGGATTCCAAAGCGATCATGGTTGCTACTATGACCCTGTTTTGTGCGACCTAAGTCTTTCTACTGATTTTTTGTCCCGATCATGACTATTTTATAATTTTGTGCAACCCCAACTGTACATGTTTTGCATACAGGTGAGACCTGCAGTTTTTTCATTTTTTTGAGGTATTTGAGACCCTTTTCCAAACCCCCTGTATGTGTTCTACCCCTTCCACAATTGTTTCCTTCCATATCTGATTGCTTAAATCCCCTTGGTTTTTTTTGTGGTCTTATTTTCCTTGTATCTGAGCCTCTTTAGTAGAGCTTGGTACTTGAAACCCCCAGTGTGTTTCCTAGAACCTGTTAAGTTCCTTATGGCATCATTTACTCATGTACATTTTGTTTTCTGGAAGAATTAGTTTTTTTGAAAAATATTTACTGTTATTTATTTTTTTGCATTTGCGTCTCGGCACTGAGATCATCGGGGTTTAGAATTTACATATCACTTATGCACACATATCACACCCTAAAGTAAAAATCTTGGTTCATGACCTCAAGATTAGCCTAAAATTTAACTTACATAAACCAACATTGTAACCTTATTTGAGGACCAAAACAGTATTATAGTTAAGTTAGGACATAGTACCAATATCCTCTATTACTTGTTGACATAGTCACGACCATTTTATCAAGAACCCCCTCTATCTGTGGGTGTAATCCATAACAGAGGGGTTCTATAAGTCAGGGTGGAATATTGCACTCCATTCTGCACTGAAGGCTAACCCTTCATAGTCCTCCTTGTGCATGTCGAGGACCATATTAGGTGTCAAGGACCAAAGGGTTGAAGTGCCAGGAAACCATCTCAGACGTGTCATGAACGAGGTAGCTTAGTTTCCAGTCTATTAGGGCTATTTTACCTGAGGTCCCTCTTGGTAGTGGGATTCTCTTAGCCTCTGGTTCTTCCATTTTGTATTGCTTAACTGTGGATTTGGCCACCTAGCAGAGGATATGATTTGTGAGGGGCTTCCAGATTGTAGCTAGGAGTATTCTTGCACTTGTACTCAATAAGTTAGTGTGTCGTTTTCTTTATAAGTAGTGTTTATTGTTGGATTTCTGACCACTTTGTTGTAGACTTGCCTGTTGTGACACGTTGTTGCAGTTCAATTTTAGGGCTTGTTTTTTGGCCTGTGAGCCACCAATTTTCAACTCTCCTCCTGCACACTCGTCTGTAGTTGGATTTTTTATCCCTATTTTGACACTGTTAATCCTCCATTCATCACACAACACATCATTGCTGCACTGTGCTACTCGCAAAGACCCCTCGGTTCGTTTCCTTGAACCATTACCGTCGAATCCATATTCAACCTTGTTCATCAGCTTCAGATCCATACACTGCATCTGAGTCTTATTCAAATTCCTATCAATTTGAACCTACCTTGTTCACTGCACCCATTTATCCCCATGGCTGGTGCACCTCCAAACCCATTTCAGGGGGGATGGTTAATAGTGGACTCATGATTTCTTGACTTGTCATATCGGGTATCCCTCATGTCATAGCTACAGGTCCTGGTCCTAGTGGGCCCCTCACCACCACAAATATTGTTGTTGGTCCGCTACCCACTAATGGTGGCCCCATTCCAACAACCATGGTTCATACCATACCTTCATTTATGCATGGGGGAATTCTCCCTTCTACCACCATTCTGGATATTCACACCATTCCAATGACTACTCCTACTGTCGGAATTCAGGCATACCAACCCCTGTTTGCATGCAACAACTACATGCATGTCAGTCCCAGCACCATTGTTGGCCCTCCTCTATCTAGTCTCGGTCCTAGTCTACCATTTATGACTAGTCTCAACCTACTTGATTTGGCACGATTGACGAATGAACCCATCCGTCATGACCTGTTGTGGCCTACCATGCCTACCAAATTCCCATAATACATCCCTAAGTTTGAGGGAAATGTGGGAGAAGACCCTCAAAGCCACATTATGTCATTCCACTTATGGTGTTCCTCTTACAACATAGTGGATGATTCTATCTGATTGTGGCTATTCCAGCACACTCTCACTAATGTTGCAGCCAAATGGTACATTGAACTACCTCATGCCACTTATACATATTTTTCCTCATTGGCCTCGATGTTTTTCTAGTATTTCTAGCTACCCCTCCATCATGATGAGGGCATGGAAATCCTATTATCATGTCAACAAAACACTACTACCCATATCGCGGATCATATCCATGAGTGGCGTCATCATCATAGTTTGTGTAAAATCTAGTTAGATGATAGGATTTTCCTGGATTGGTTTCTTAAAACCTTACTCCCCTTATCGTCGAGGATGTTGTATCTAAGCACCCACAAACTGAGGAAGAAGGAATCCTCAAAGCATAATAGTTCGATCTTATCTATGCCCAGTTGGGTTAGATGTATACCATCATACCTGATGCTCCCTATGCTGGCACCTCAAATCGAGATACATCAAGGGAATCCCATGCTACTGATGGATTCATTGTCTCTATTACCGAGCATACCCACCTATACATGACCTCTCCTTTGATGTTGCCTCATTCTAGTACCACCCCTAGTGTTACCCACCTAGGATACCCCTAAATTTTCACACGTAGTGGCTCAGTTCGAAGCCACACCTTCATATGCATCTCTCACACCATTTCCTCATGTTCATGGACCAAATTTCTTAGCACCTGTGTGTAATGACCAAACTGTAGGCTTTACATCCCCTCCAACTTCCCCTCCCTACTACCCAGCACCTGTGCAACCCACACCTACTACAACCTTGACTCCTCTTGTTCCTCAATGATGTGTCAATGCTTAGCAGAACCTCCCTAATAAACCTACCCCCAATAACCAACAAGGGAAGGGAAGACGACAAAGAGGTAGGAACTGAGGAAACAACCAACCTCAAGGAGGTGGCCAATAACCCAACCCTCTGAATAACAACAGAGATAATCCCCTACATAGAACCCCCAACGTCCTCCTAGACCTGGGAATAAACCTTAGTTGTGGACTAACCATCCGTGCACCATTTGTGATACTTATGGCCATTATACACATTAGTGCCCCCATATGAATCATGCCTACCACTTGTTACAAAGCTGACAATCAGTGTGACCCTAATGCAGTCGCTTCGACACAACCAAACCCAACATCACAAGGTCCTCTACCTATGGTGCTACAGAACTCGTTACCAAATCAAGGGATGGTTGCAACCCAAACCTTGGTACCACAAAATATTGCACCCACTTCTGTGAGTCAACCCATTGATCCTAGTGTCCATCACCTTATGACACTATCGTCTGATGTCAACTTATAGACTTGAAGAAACCAATATAGCTCCACCATGAAAACCATTAATCCTTCTACGACATCTACCTCTACTTCTCTTGATATGTCCTTACATTTTTTGAGACCTCCCATGGATAGGACTGCCAAATTCCCTCGGTTTCTTGTGCGTCACATCATGAACAATCCCGCTTCTAAAGACACTCTTAATTATAGCATCATTGATGATTTAGAACAGTCTCCCTTTTCCATGTCTACTCTTGAAGTCCTCAAAACTTGTCCTTCAGAACGCAAAGCTTTGTTATCATCTTTAGGTTCCTTAGACCCCTCTGAAGCTAGGTTGATCACTTTCAACTTGGATCAAGGAGAAACTCGGATGCCTCCATCCGTATCCTTCCATTTTCCGATCACTATCCGAAATTTGGTCATTCATCGATGCATCAACGATGAGGAAGAATCCACTTGCGTTATGTCAACCTTTGTTTGGAAGAAGATTAGATCCCCAGCCCTTCAACCTTCAACCATCGTCATTCGTGTTGCTCAACCCCAAGGCATTCTCCTGAATGTCCATGTTGAGTTAGCTAGAAAAACTATGTTGATTAACATTGAGGTTTTCAATGCCCAACTTGATTACAACCTCCTCCTTGGACGTAGTTATATGTATGCAATATGAGTTGTTGCTTCTACCATTTTCCAACTCTTGATGTTCCCCCATGATGGGAAGATCACAACTATCGACCAATTGACGTATTACGATACTAAAGGACTGGCCACCCCGGAGCATGTCCTCCCTACAATCGACACCACCATCGACATCATATCCATCCATTCCCTCTCTGTCATTGGTCCAGGCCTATTTACCAATGCCCCTTTGACGGACACATTTTTGTCCCTACCACCTCCTCCATCAACGGTTGACATATCGGATTTGTGCACTATCACATCGAATAACATTCTGACCTCCTCACAACCTCAACCGCAACCCAAACTACAGACCCCAGGGAATTATTAGTGTTCATTCCTTGTCCACATGATCCCCTTCCTCTTTCCCCCTTCATTGTGAGTAAGCCACTCATGGCTACTCTCAACCTTCCAGGATTCACTTTGGGTATTCTCATATGGTACCTTGAACCACCCACCCTCCCCATGATACCGCAGGTCGTGTTGACACCAATCCAACCTATTGAGACGATGTCGCACCCACCTCCTGGTACATAAATGACTACTTATGTATCTAATCCCATCCCCCCCCCCACTCCCGTGAATACTAGGGGAAAGGCACCAAAATCCCCGACAAAACCACGTCCTCCTCCTACTTACGCTTTAGCAAGGTCCAAGGCCATGTGACACAAAATTGTCTAGATTTTCCAATCCTTCACACCCATATGCATGCATTAGTCAAGACCGATGGCGCTCCTATTGTCAATGTACCAACCATTCCTACGGTTGAAAACAAATTGCTACGAACCAACAACCATGTGCAGTTTGTGGCCTATATGGTCATTATTCCCACCATTTCCCAAACTTTCCCAAGTATCGGTCACTCCTCAGTGACCTTTGCACGCAGTCTTGTGAGTCTAAAATTAGTGTCCTTGAGGAAATACACCCACCATCCTCTTCCTTGGACACCAATAACACCATTTGTATGATCTCCACTTCCAGTCGTCCTTCCCCCTCATCGATCGTGAAATATCCCTCTAATATATCTAGGTGCCACTTTTGTGGCGATGTAGAGATCCTTGAAACTGCCACTGGTTTTACCCACTTTTGTGGTGATGTAGAGATCCTTGAAACTGCCACTAGTTTTACCCCATTTCATTTAGTCAACGACGCAAAGTCATTCCTTCCCACTGAATTCCAGATTCCATCACTCAACCTCATCATCGAGCTTCTACTTGATACTTCACCGTTTGAAAAATTCCTACTTATGTTTGAACAAAGAAGTGAGAACCATCACGCTTCTCTCCAAATGATCAAAGCGACTAATACCCAGTCGAAGCCCCATTATGACTCCCATGTACCTTTAACAAGGGGGGCCTTGTCCTTGTCTACGACCAATATCATGATAAGAATGGAAAAGGGAAGCTCAAATCCATGTTGTATGGCCATTATGTCATCCATCGATGTCTCAAAAAGGGGAAATATCTCCTTGTCAACTCTGGCGGTCACCTCTTGAAGAATCCCTGCAATGGGCTCTACATCAAGAGATTCTATGCCTAAAGTTGACCAACCTGCATACCCTTGTATCATAGTTTTTCTTTCTTGTTTTGCATCATTTTTACCACGAGTCTCACAGATTGTTTCCTTGGTTGCTCCAGATAGATCCTACATTGTCCTCTTATGTTGGTTTCACTAATGGTGCAAGTAGATGGTCTCCTAATCTCGCCTCGGCTGTGTGGGTCATTTATTCCCTGTCACATGAGTTGATCCATATCGATGGAATGTTTGTTGGTATTACTACCAACAACCAGGATGAATATGACAGTGTCGCTGGTCTCCTGACCGCCGCCCTTCACTTGGGTATTCGTCGCCTTGATGTCTTCCTAGACTCCTAGTTGGTTGTCACCCAATTGAATAAATGCTACCGGGTACGTGATCCCCACCTCTTTAGAAAGTTCTTGTGCACTATACACTTGGTTAGACATTTTGAATCCATTTCGTTCATGCATGTTCCCATAAGTCTTAATAATGTAGCAGACCAAATGGCTAATGACATTATAGAGTGGCACATCAATCATCGCATCTAGGAAATAAACTCCATCATGCATACTTATGTCATATACATCATATAGACATACTCATCATCATAACACTAGACTCATAAAAACCCATAAAAATACAAAAATATGCATCCACGTGCATTGATATCATATAATCATGTTTAGTACAAAATTAGAAGCTCCACAAGCTTTCTCATCTGATCATACATATCATCCGAAAATCCCCATGCTCAAATGCATTGGGGGGCAGCATCACATGTTTCTATTCCAAGTCATCCTCCTTTGGCTATGTGTCCTCATCAATGTCCTCTTCCTCATATGAGCTCTCCTCCTCCATCAACATGTCCCCCAATGTTGTCGCTCTGACATACTCAGCAGAAACCGCGATCCTCCTCATCAGAGAGATCCACTCCTTAGTGGCTCTATAGCATGTGGAAATCAGATCGTCGTCTAGGTACTTCCACCCATCGTTGGTGACCCCCTCCAATAGTCGCTCCACGTCTAGCCATAGTGAGTCCAATGTAGCACTTCGCCACCTCCTCTTCCCATGAGGGGGTGGATCTAGCCCCTCTACCCTTCCCATGCGTCGTTGGTACCCCACTGGAGGGTGTGGTCCCACGTATGCACATACACATAGTATGCCATCAATATCTATCACATGTATGATCTAGATACCACTATGTTAGTAAACTATATATGGCTAAAACCATAAAGAGTCATGCATACATATCGTCAGGTCCCCAGACTTATCCTTTAGGTTAAGGCATATCCAGATCTCCCCGATAGTCCATCCCCATGTATGGATAGTCCTCTCTGAGGATAGGAAGTTGTTTCTACTATGCAAAAATATCCTGGGTGAAGAAACGACCTACCAAGCTGCCTACCTCCCTGATAATCATCTCACACTATTGCCTCATGTGCAGCTCGTGAGGTCCCTTGTTGCATGCCGCCGAATGCGGTCGCAGTGTCGGTAGTCGCTTAAATAAGAATGAGCACAAAAATTAGGGGAACCAAAATTTCCCATTCGCCAAGCTAGCCAGGTTCAGCCCACATCGAACCACTGTCAAGTACATATGGGCCAACCATAGTAGGTGCCCCTCAGCACACTCTCGACCATCCGTAATTGGTCGCTTACGATCTTGTGAGCACCTTTCGTTCCTAGTATCCATAGCACCATTTGTTGAAATATTGTAACTTTGAAGAATATTCTAAATGTATTTTGTTGATGTACCCCAAGGGAGATGTCTTATTCCTCCGCCAGGATGTTACTATTGTATTTGCTCATCATAGAGTCATGAGGTATAACCTCCATTGTAAGTCGGGTCAATAGTACCCTAATGAATATAATATAATATTGTTTTGAGTCTTCCTAGGTGAAGTCGCCCCAATCAGTTTAGTGGGGCCTACTTGTTATGTTAAAATTCAAGTAAAAAAAGAGTATAAATAGAGGAGTTTTGTTCCTCATTTGAACACGCACTCACTTGTGTATAGCGCATAGGAGAGAGAGAGAGAGAGAGAGAGACCAACAAGGAGGAGGACTTCATGTTTTGGGGTTTTATCTTATACATCTATATAGAGGAAGTTCTGTTCGGTTTTCTTTCCCTTGAGGGTTTCCCGAGATAAATTTGTGTCTATCTTGTGATTGTGTTTCTTTCAGTGATTATGTATATGTTACTATCGTGAATTTGGATTAAACACTAATTATATCTATCTAATCATATGAAACCTTAACACGGTATCAGATCTGGCCTGAATAGAACAACTTTCACAAGGTGAAACTCTCTCTCCTCTCCCTTTGACAAGAAATTAGGGTTTTTGCATAATTTGGGATTTTGAAGATCTACTTGCATAGAAATTTGTGCCTCCATAGAGCGCATTTATTGATCCCTAGATCAAATTTTTTGAGTGGGTGAATCTTCGAGAAATCCAAACCCTAGTTTGGCCCTGAACCAGAAAACCAGAACCATAAATCTGTAGAAACTTAAATCTCACAAGCAAGTTTTTAAGGGTGAAGATTTGGAATCTCCATAAACCAAGTGGACCAACCAAATCATCTCAATTAAGTGCATCTCCTGGTAAGGTTGGCGTTTCATTTTGAGAAATTTCATTTTTTAGTGACCTCCTGGATAAGATGGCCCCAAGCACCAAGCTTGAGGACAAGGTGGAAGTCATAGAAAAATTTCGAGCATGGAAGTATAGGATTGGTCTCATTCTTAGAGAGAATGATATTGACAAATACATCAAATATGAAGTTGTTGAGCCGGAAGAAGATGAAGGTAAGGAGAAGCACCAAAAAGACCTAATCAAGGCAATGAGGATAATTGTTGATTCTATCAAAGATCACTTGATCCTTCAAGTATCATATAAAAAGACACCAAAGCAAATGTATGATTCCCTTTCCAGAATGTATGAGGGAAGGAACATTAAGATAAAGATGAATTTAAGAGCCCAATTAAAGGGTACTAATATGAGTAAAGGAGAATCCATTCATGATTACTTCACAAGGGTCTCCCAGTTCAAGGACCAACTAGATGCCATTGGAGACTCCCTTGATGAAGATGAACTATTTATGACTGCTCTCAATGGTCTCACTAGACCCTGGGAGTCATTCATACAAACTATGTGTGCCAGAAAAGAAAGAATGAAGTTTGAAATTGTATGGGAAGATTGCATCCAAGAAGAAGCTAGAGTAGCTAACAGAGAAGCTCTACTCAAAGAACAAGGTCTAGCTACCCATACCAGAAGAAGAATACAATCATACTTCAAGAAGGATAGTCACAAGGAGTATAGAACTCTAAAGAATTTTCAAAGGAAAAGAGAAAATAGTCAGAAGAAAGACTACTCCAAATATCAATGTTACAACTGTTATAAGATAGGACACCTTGCCAGAGAGTGTCCATTGAAGAAAGAATAACAACAAAATACATCATGCTCATCTAGCTGAAGATGAGGAAGAAGAAGAAGAATAAATACCTCAAAAGAGACAAGCAAAAGAAGAAGATGTAGAATAATATGTACTATTCTCTACACTCTCTGGGTTTGTAATACCTGGAGAAGATACATGGATTATTGATAGTGGTGCTTCAAAGCACATGACAGGGAAGAATCAAAATTTGTCAAGACTTGAATAAAATAGCTCTCCCCATAAAGTATCATTAGGAGATGACTAACCATATCCCATCAAAGGCATTGGTGAATCAAGCTACAAGCTTAACTCTGTAACCTCCATGAAGATGGAGTACTATATGTACCAGGTTTGAAAAAGAACTTACTTTCCATCTCAACATTAGATAAGAAAGGATATAGAGTTGGTTTTATAGATGGACAAGTACTCATGTGGACCAAATCAAAGACACTTGAATATGTTGTGGCCATTGGTGAAGAAGAAGGAGGAGTGTACAAACTTAAGGGACATCCAGAAACAACCCTTGTCCATGAGACCACTAGCTCAAGTGAACTATGGCATATAAGGCTTTCTCACATCAACTACAAAGCATTACCCTATGTGAGAAAAGTGGTAACATGTTTACCAGATTTGAAGATCGACTATAAAGGTACTTGCAAAGGCTATGCAAGAGGAAAGAACATCGATAATCCATTTTCGAAGAGTGAAAAAAAGACTAAAGGTACATTGGAATTAATTCATTCTGATGTATGTGGTCCTATGCCCTCCACATTTTTACGTGGATAGGAATACTATGTTACATTTTTTATGACTATTCAAGAAATACATGGATATACTTCTTGAAGACAAAGAGTGAAGTGTTTGGTAAATTAAAGGAATTCAAAGCCTTGATAGTGAAACATTTAGAAAGAAGAATCAAGACACTCGTATCAGATAATGGTGGAGAATATGCTTCAAATGAATATGAAGCCTTTTGAAAATAAGCTGGGATCAAGAGGGAACTAACCACTCCCTACAATCCCCAACAAAATGGTTTTGCATAAAGAAAGAATAGAACCATTATGGAAGCAGTAAAGACAATGATTCATGATCAAGACCTTCCTATGCATCTATGGGCTCAAGTAGCAAGAACAATTGTGTATGTGCAGAATAGATTATATCACAGTGCCCTTGGATTCAAGACTCTTGAAGAAATGTATATAGGAAAGAAACCTGAAGTGAGCCATATCAAGATATTTGGCTGCCTAGTATATGTTCACATTCCAAAATAAAAGAGAACCAAGTTGTATCCTTCCGAAAAGAAGGGAATATTTGTTGGGAACTGTGAAGTATCCAAAGCCTTCACTATATACATTTCAGGATTCCATGATATAGAGAATAGTAGGGATGTAACATTTGATGAAGAAACAACTCTTAAGAAATCCATAAGGTGTCAGCTTGAAGAAGTACATGAAGAGGATGTACCTCCCAGAAAGGTAGAAGTTGAACCCTCCCTCGAAATAGTAGCATCAGAATATCATGATATGCTAGAACCTCAAGAACCCCCTATTATGGATATATCTCGAAAGAGAAAACTTGCTTGGGTAAGAGAAATCATATAAGAAGTATAGAAGTATGGAGCTCCAGAAGGCTCCACAAGAACAAGAAAGAGATCAAATCCATTCTCCAACTATGTAGCTTTGATGTGTGATCTTGTAGATCTAGAACCTACTAGTTACGAGGAATTTGTACAGAAGAAAGAATGGGTAGAGTCAATGATGGAAGAATACCAGTCAATAACGAAGAATGATGTTTGGGATATAGTACCCAGACCATAAAGCAAGAGTGTTGTATCTTCCAAGTGGATCTACAAGATAAAACATGTCGGTGATGGAAGTATCGAAAAAATACAAGGCAAGATTTGTGGCTAGAGGATTCTCTCAGAAAGAGGGAATTGATTATGAAGAGACATTTGCGCCAGTAGCAAGGTACACTTTCATTGGAACCATCATGGCACTTGCTTCCATGTTGAAGTGGGATCTACACTAGATGGATGTAAATACAACCTTCCTAAATGGTGTGATTGAGGAGGAAGCATACATTGAACAACCACATGATTTCGAAGTTGAAGACAATGACTCATGTATGTAAGTTGAAGAAGGATCTGTATAGACTAAAGCAAGCTCCTAGAGCTTGGTATGGAAGAATCGATAGCTTCTTAACAAGCTTGGTCTTTACCAAAAGTAAAGTTGATCCTAACCTTTACCTGAAGGTTATGGATGATGAACCTATCATATTATTACTATATGTGGATGATCTATTTCCGATAGGAAATGAGAAACAGATTGCAGAAAGTAAGAAGAGCTAGCTGAAGAATTCAAGATGAAATATCTTGGAATGATGCACTATTTTCTCGGGTTGAAAGTGTGGCAAATCCCAGAAGGAATCTTTATGAACCAGGGAAAGTATGCAGTGTAAATATTAAAAGGATTTGATATGTTGGATTGTAAATCCATGGCCATACCCATGGATGCCAACATGAAGTTGTTATCTAATGAATCATCATAATTAGTGGATGTGACTCACTACAGCCAGATTATTGGTTCGTTAATGTATCTGATGAATACTAGGCAAGATATGTGCTTTTCTATGAACACCTTGAGTCAGTATCTAGTTAAGCCTAGATGTGTTCACCTGATAGCTGCAAAGCATGTGATAAGGTACCTAAAAGGTATGATAGACTTTGGACTATACTATGATAGAGATCATGACTACATATTGTATGGATATATGGATTTAGATTGGCCAGGAAGTGTTGTAGATAAAAAGAGCACTTCAGGTGGATGTTATTGTCTGGGATCCACCATGATCTCATGGTTTAGCAAGAAACAATTCAGTGTTTCTCTCAGCACAGCTAAAGCAGAGTATATAGCAGCTTGCTCCGCTAGTTGTGAAGGCACATGCGTTCAGAAGCTGACGTCAGGTCTATTTGACATGGATTTGGATACCATAGTGATTCTATGTGACAACCAGAGTTGTATACAGATGACAGAGAATCCTTTTTTCCATGATAAATCAAAGCACATATAAATCCAGTATTTTTACATAAGTGATATGGTACATAAGAGAGCTATAAAGCTATAGTATGTGAGTACCGATGAGCAAGTTGTTGATGTGCTAACCAAGCCTCTATCTCAAGTAAAGTTTGAAAACTTCTATGACAAGCCTGGTGTAGTCCAAAAAGACGTTCCTCATAGGGAGGAACATTGATAATGATGTTACATACCTTCCTTGCATGAAGGAATGATGACGATACGTACCCTCGTCGAAAAGGGGAAGCAGGTTGGTGATACAAATCTCCCTGGAAATGGGGATAGTGATGATGAGATCGCCATTGATGATGGGATGGCAATGATTTTCTAGTACAAAAGAGACGTGAAAAGAGACCAAGTGCGCCTGTAGATGCTGATGGGGTCCGACATTCACTTATGGACGATAGTATGCTCTTTTGAGGATGGTATTGCAGATAATATCACTCTCTTAATGAGAGTGGTCATAGCCCTTACTAGATGAGGATGGTCTTGTAGACAGTACTCTCACATGGAGAGTGTTCCTACATTCAGTAGTAGATGTCGTAGAAAATAACACTTGCTTGGAGTGGTCCTAGCTTTAACAAGCTGAGGATGGTCTACGATGAGTCCTTATGGACGACAGGTCCTGCATTCAGTTTCAGACGATACTCTCACATGGAGAGTGTGCCTACATTCACTTGTACATGTCGTAGAAAATAACACTCACTTGGAGTGGTCCTAGCTCTAACATTATGAGGATGGTCTACAATGAGTCCTTATGGACGACGGGTCCTGCATTCAGTTGTGGACGAGATCTGAATTCAGTTGCAAATGACACTCTCGGATGGAGAGTGTGCCTATATTCACTTATAGATGCAGTAGAAAATAACACTCACTTGGGAGTGGTCCTGGCTGTTACCAACTTTTCTGTACCATAGTTGGGTTACTTGAGGAGCCGCCGGTTGACACACTTGTTCAAATTTTGATTCCAGTGTATCAGTTGATCCGTCTGCTTGTCTAGCCAATATTGGCTAGTCACTTTTTTATTTGAATAATTTTGACCATGGCCCCGCGGGGTTTGTAATAAAATGTGCTAGTAGGATATTTTTGAGTGGTTCGGTCTCCTAAGACGTAGAATCGCAAATAGGGAATTCCAGGGAGTTTTTTGCCCCTGAAAATTATGCTTTGCCTTCAGCCGAGTATAATTGACGAGGTTTTCTCCCGCTTCCTCCAAAGCTGGAATGCCCAATGTTGAATTCTGGGCCTTGGGGGGTTATTAGAGCCCAACTGAGTGTTATAAGCCTACTAGACATTATTTAGATAGATCATGGTCATGTCCTAAGTCTTCTGGACACATAAAAAAAATTCAAAAAAATATTTTTCGAATAGTGAAAAATAATTTTTTTAATTTTTTAATTTTTAATTACTTTTCCTAAGTTTTTTGGGTTAATTTTTCCATAAATTAAATGGAAAAAACCTGTTCATGATCCGGACTCAGAATTCAGTGATTGAAGGCTCTAACCTTAAGCCAAAAATCATTCTTGATCATCCAGCCAGTCAGAGCCAACTTTCAGATCAGCAATCGGACACATAATGCCTTTTTACTCAAAAAAGTCAGTTTTGAGTAAAAAAATGATTTTTAGTAAAAAACTGATTTTTATTAAAAAAAATGATTATTTTGGAGAAAACTAAAACTCTCCAAATTAATCCAAATTCAGTAAAATAAAAAGCTAAATGACATCTCATGGAACACTTATGATGATTGGAGTTATCATAACTCAGCTTCAGTCATCATTAAGAGAGCAATTAATTTATTATTAGTTATCAAACATGTCATCTCCGGCTAAAGATGAGATGGAGAGCTCTCATTGGTCTGGTGATTTGATCGAGGTGAAGACTGAAGCTTACACCATCATTGGGCTTCCCAAACCTAGCTCAGGCTCTTGCCAGACCTAAAGGATGAGCTTACCTACATCTAGACTCACACGTGTGGCCTCATCCTTGGCTTGTTTTCAGTGCACAGGTTTGGAGTGGGGGCGCCTTGCCT